>VDFB02271358.1:932955081-932988496 GCA_007258455.2 Sequoia sempervirens | reverse complement strand
AAACAAAAATTCTTATATCAAAGTCGAAAAGTTTTACCTAAATATAGAACTTTTCTTCATACGTATCATGATTGTGTTAGAGGTCTTTCAGATGATTATGCCATAGAGCCCTTGTATTCACAAGCTTATTTTCAAAGAAGAGCCCTTTCTCAAAGGCATAACCATAGTCAATGCATCCGTTTTAGTTATATTCCCCAACCAGCAATCGAATACTCTACTCGTCCAAATCAAATCTTACAATAGAGAATTTAGAAAACATTAGGCATCTATCATTAAATCTATCTTTTTTTACAAAGCCATGATTAAAACTTCATAAAGTGCAACAACCATCCTTTTCTAGATCTTTTGCTTATATTCCCACCAACAGGATTTTCATCCTTTCACTTAGGGAACAACACAAGCTACAAGATTAGAAAATTTTGTATAAGTCATAGAATTTTCATTCTATCTTGACCTTCATACATACCACATCAATTGCACTATTTAACTCTTTTGATCAAAAGCGAGTAAAATTTTGATACAAATCTATGCCTGTCTTCACAAGATCTCAAAAACAAATGGAAAAAGACGAGGGAGAAACTACAACTAGTAAAATGGGTGATCGAAATGAAAAAGAAGAGGAAACATTTAATCTTGATGAGATAACGGAAGAAAAGCTTCAAGAAGCAGAACAAGATCCTCAATTCCATACTCGTATGGAGAGAATCCTAGAACGTAACAAAGAAAAATATTTTCTTACATTAGCTAATCAAGGAGCTAAGTTGCCTCACACCTTTGACATAGAGGGGATTAAACAAAATCCTGAAAATCCTCCTAATGACTTTAGTGCTCTTAACCAACAGATAAAAGAATTACAAGGGAAAATAAAGGAAATGCAAGGAGGCACAACAAAGAAATATGTTTTGGAAGACATATCTCCTTATCCATTTGATAGGAGTCTTCAAATGATCCCATTTCCAAAGCATTGTGAAATTCCTAAGTATGATAGGTATAATGGAAAAATCGATCCCATAGACCATGTTAGGGATTTCCGAAACATGAGTCTTGAATTCGCCTATGATGATACTTACTTGATGCGATTATTTCCACGAAGTTTAGGCGTACAATCCATGGAGTGGCTTTCAAAAATCACTCCACCTATTAAAACTTTTGAGGAGTTGATAAATCAATTTATCTCACAATACTCCTACAATATTCAACATCAAATAACAATGCTTGATCTATGTAAAGTGAAACAAAAAGTAGGAGAACCCTTTACTACATTTTTACAAAGATGGAGAAGGTTATTTGCACGATATTCTCGTCCTATTCCTGAAAAGGAAAAGATGGATATTTTTATCAATAGCCTTGATCCAGAATTAAGCTATAGGCTTAATCTTCATTGTCCTCATAACTTTGAAAAACTGATTGAAAATGCAATCACTATTGAAGGGGCCTTGGTTAAAAGGGGAGTGATAAAACTTGATAATCCAAGTACATCAAATCAAAACAATGATAAAACAAGGTTTTGGAATAGAAACAAAAATGTTGTTAATGATGGCATAGTGGATGCCAATAATTTACGAACAAGGCCATCCGTTTTCAATCTATCAAGTGTTCCAAGAAACAATTCACAAGGAAATACAATACAACAAGGAAACAACAATCAACAAGGACAAATTTCCAAGCAAGAGAACATAACCAATCAAAATACCAATCAAAATCGTGGTAATTTCAATAATAATCTTAGCAATACCCAAATATCAAATCCGTCTAGACCTTCATTCTTTTCAAATCGACGAACTTTTACTGCTTTGGGTCAATCTCTTGAATCTGCTCTCAAGGAACTTCTTGATAATAAGGTTATCACTTTACCACCACAAAGAGATTATGAGCCACAAGTTAAACCACCATCATGGAATGACTTGTATTATTGCAATTATCATCGATGTAAAGGCCATAGGACAAACAATTGTCAAGCTTTGAAAAATCTAGTACAAGATTTAATTGACAATGGTACTATTACAATTGAGGGACATCATACCAATGATGATCATCAAGCATTCAAAGATCCTTTGCCAAACTACCAAAAGGGGGAAACATCAGATACCAAAGCCAAAAGCATACATAATGTTGAAGACAATATAATCCGCTATATTTACACAGATGATAATCGGATTAATGTTATCAAAATTAAAGGAAAACAAGAATATCAACAGGTTAATGTAACAACAAGAGGTCAAGCAAAGGTTGTTTTAAAAGGAAGTTCGTCTAAAACAACTATTTCTTCTCCAACTCAATATAATCTGGTTGATCAATTGAGAACAACATCAGCTCAAATTTCTATTCTTGAACTTCTTAAAATATCCCCTATACACAAAAATATTTTAGAAGAAGCGCTTGTGAACACAACTGTTGATACTGATCTAGATGCAAACAGATTTCAAGCCATGGTAGGACATTTGTCTTCCCCCACTTGTTATTCATTTTCCGATAAAGATGATGCTTCTATGACACATCCACATAATTCCTCGCTCTATCTTGAAGTCATGATCCATAAACATCGAATTAGACATGTCTTAATAGATGGAGGAGCCGGTTTGAATATTTGTACCTTAAAATTGATAAATTCCTTAGGAATTTCAGAAAATGAAATTGATTCACGAAGGAAGATAACTATTAAGGCATATGATGATGAAGAAAGAACTTCTAAGGGATTAATATTGCTACCTATCAGAGTGGGACCTGTTGTGAAGAATACTTTTTGTCAGGTTCTAGATCGAGATTTGTCTTATAACATACTTTTGGGTCGTCCGTGGATTCATGATATGCAGGTCGTACCATCAACATATCACCAATGTATCAAGTTTCCATATGATGGACAAGAAATAACCATACAAGCTGATTACAATAGTACCCAAACTTGTTCCAATCTTAGGGTGAGTCAAGATGTCTTTGTGCCACACAATAGAGAAGCTCTTGTTGTTTCTTCTTCTAATCTACAAGTCCAATTGCAAGAATTGACAAACAATCTTGATACTAAACTGAAGTTTAAAGACAAAGGGGTAGGTGAATATTCACTATCTCTTTCTACTTTACCTCCTTCTCCAAGATCACATGGATTACCAACTTTATCAAATCAAAAGACTGCAACTGCTTCTACATCTCAAACTTCCGTGCCAATCACAAAGTTTGATGGAAAATTCATTAGAGCTAATACCACTGAAGAAGAAGCTAAAGATAGGGACATCCTAAATTGGCTATACAAAGATGAAGATGAATCTCTCTTGCACATTAAGTTACCTAAAGAACAATATGGTAAAGGGTACGTTATCATGCAAAAGATGGGTTATGAAGGAAATGGTCCTATAGGGAAACGAAGAGAAGGAATTGTAGAACCAATTCAGCCTATTTCAAAGCATTCAAGTGATAAAACAGGACTTGGATATGGTAAAGATAAAGAAGAACTTACTTCACAGCAGACATCATTAGTTCATAAAGGAGAATCTGTGTCAGATAAATCTCATGAATCAGTTTTCCAATTACAAAATAGTTCAGATACCGATTCTAATGAATATGAATGGGACACCATTTATAATGATGAATTCTGGAAGGATAAACAAGTTGATACTATACATAAATATGCACCTATTCTTATACAAGGAGAAGGTTCAAGGCCTCCACTCGATTATATTTTACAAAGCGATCATGACTCAAGTGAGGAAGAATCAGATTCTAACGAGATTGATAATCAACAGGAGAATACCATCATAGACCTTGTCTACCATGAGGATGACAACCACATCATGATTTTGACAATTCAAGACCTTACCCAACCTAATGATCCTATGCCTTTAGTTTATCCAGAACTTATAGATTGGGATATTGACGCACTTATCCATATTCCTACATTCAGTAATGATGAAGATGTTATAACTTTCCTTTGTTCCTCAAATGAAGAAAACAATTGTTTCATTCAAGAATCTTATACTCATGATTTTGACAAGGAGAGTGTCAAGTCTCTTAGCTACAAAATAAATGAAATAAAAGATGGATCTATTGATGAAAACCGAAAAAAGGCAGTGATAGATCAAAACAAGAGAAAAATAAAGAGCGAATCTGACAGTGAAAACCTTTCTGAGGCATTGAAGGATGAGAAACTTGACACTCTTCCCAAGTATTATCATGAAAGATCTTCTATTTCGATTGAACCAACAGAACGTGAATCTACTAAAGTACACCGCAGAGCGTGCCAAAAGCAGCAAATTGCAAGAAATTAATGCTGAAGAAGTCCGTAAATCGGCGTAATTATCAAGGATAATCAAATTAACTTTGCTTCGGTCATATGCCGATATGCCGTGGTTAGCATCCACCGATAATGCATCATTTATCTATCGATAAAACCCGTAAACAAAAGCTCGAAAGATGCAATCCCGCAGATGTTGCGAATACTATTGGTCATGAAGAAATCGTAAGAAGCTTTTAGATGTTGGATTCATTCGAACTATTGACTATGCAGAATGGATTTCAAACATTGTACCTGTTTCAAAGCCAGATGGAAGGATCAGAGTTTGTACAGATTTCAGGGATTTAAATTAAGCATGCCCTAAAGATGATTTTCCTTTACCTAACATAGATTTGATTGTAGACTTAACTGCTGGACATGCAATGTATTCATTAATGGATGGATTCTTAGGATATAACCAGATAAAAATTGCACCAGAAGATCAAGATAAAACAGCATGTCCTTGGGGTAATTTATTACCGGAACAAGCACAAGTGCCATTCAAGCAAAGAATGCCGGAGCTACTTTATCAAAGAGCAATGACAACTATTTTTCATGATATGATGCAGCCATTATCCATGTAAAGATTAATTATGCTGACGCATTTTACTTTAAGCAACTTGCTATACAATCACCTAGATGAACAAATTCCAGAAATCTTGGTCAAAAATCTTTGTCAGAATGGAAAAAATCAATGTTCGACTGAATCCAAAGAAATGTGTCTTCGGTGTTACATCTGGAAAACTCCTAGGGTACATTGTTTCAGAAAAGGGTATAGAAGTTGATCCAGAAAAGGTACAAGCTATAATGGACATGCCTCCACCATGAAATATCAGTCAATTAAGATCCTTGCAAAGAAGATTACAGTCCATCAGAAGGTTTATAGCTCAACTGGCAGATAAAAGCTTGCCATTTACACATTTATTACATAAAAATGTTCCATTTAGAATGGGATGACAAATGTGGGCTAAAGATTCAATCGACTGCTACAATATCTAGCACATCCACTACTTAATTCCTCATTTATTCCTGAGAGAGCCGCTTTATACTTCTATATTTCAGCAAATGTATATCTTTGGTGTGCATTGCTAGCACAAGAAGACTCTACAGGTAAAGAAAGGGCTATATATTATATCAGCAGAACCTTAACAAGACATGAGTTAAACTACAGTTTCATTGAAAAATCTTGTCTTGCAGTAGTGTTTGCTTCTCAAAAGTGGCGACATTATATGTTAACTCATACAGTTAGGTTGATAACAAAGATTGATCCATTAAAGTACCTATTAAGCAGAGCTACTTTAACAGGAAGACTTGCAAAATGGGTAATGATATTAAGTGAGTTTGATATTCACTATGTAGACCGAAAAGCGATTAAAGGACAGGTCATTGCAGATCAGTTAGCTGAAGCTCCTCTACAAGAAGACAATCCAATGCATATTGAGTTTCCTGATGCAGATGTCTTTACAACAACAATTCAGAGACCATGGGCATTATACTTTGATGGATCATATACACAATATGGCTCGGGGGCAGGGATTCTTTTTGTTACACCTGAAGGATATACCATCTCACGATCATATCGGTTGATGTTTCCTTGCACAAATAACATAGTAGAATATGAGGCATTACTCATAGGATTAAAGATAGCTTTGGAATGGCAGATTACAGAGCTGGAAGTTTATGGTGATTCACAACTTGTCATTAATCAAATTAATGATGATTATCAAACCAAAGATGATAAGTTGTTACCATACAAAAACATGGTGGATGATTATAAGAAATATTTTGTGTCAATTAAGTTTTCACAAATATCAAGAATTGACAATAAAGCTGTAGATGCAATGGCTACCATTGCTTCTTTATTACAAATATCAGAAGATCAAACCAAGTATGAATTCTTGGTGGAACAATTGTTTTCTCCTGCATATGATAATCCTGAAAACCAAGTTATATGTCATTTGACTGGTTCAGATTCACCTTTATATGGCAAAACATATACCTATTTGAAAGATAACATCTTTCCTTCAGATTTATCCCGAAACCAAAAATGGAATTTTATTCGTCAATCATCCCGTTATACTTTAATTGCCAATATCCTTTATAGACGTGGTCTTGATGGTACACTCCTTAGATGTCTTGAACGTGACGAATCTGAAAAAGCCTTACAAGAGGTTCACGGTGGTATTTGTGGAACTCACTCAAGTGGTTTGACCTTAGCAAAGAAACTTGTCAGAATGGGATACTATTGGCCTACCATGGAGCAAGATTCTTTTACTTTTGTTAAGAAGTGTTCTAAATGCCAGATCCATGGGAATCTTATTCATGCACCTGCACAAGAATTGCAGCCTTTTATTTCAACATGGCCCTTTTCTCAGTGGGGATTAGATCTTGTTGGAAAAATACATCCTTCATCATCAAATGGTCATAAGTTTATCATCACAGCTACTGAGTATTTTATAAAATGGATTGAAGCTGTTCCTCTAACAACAGTGACTGGTAAACATATATCTTCATTTATCCTGAATTACATTATTTGTAGATATGGAATTCCTAATTCTATTGTTACTGATAATGGAAGACCTTTTAAGAATCAGGATGTTGATGAACTTTGTGAAAGATTTCATATCCAACACAGGTACTCCACACCTTATTATCCACAAGGTAATGGTCAAGCAGAAGCTTCTAACAAAACCATTTTGAAGATATTGAAGAAGACAGTAAATGATGCTGGACGTGATTGGCATGTTCAACTCAACCCAGCTTTGTGGGCATATAGAACTAGTATTCGCACACCAACAGGAGCTACACCATATGCTTTAGTCTATGGAGCAGAAGCAATCTTACCATTGGAAGTTGAAATACCTTCGCTTAGGTTTCACTTAAGGGATTGATAAGTGATGAAGACTACCGAGTTTCTCGCCTTCAAGAACTCGAACTGTTAGATGAAAGACGCCAACATGCAGCTGATCACTTGAAAGGTTATCAACAAGTCATGTCTCGTAGTTATAACCACAGAGTTAAACCACGGGCATTTCAAGTGGGTGACTTAGTTTTGAAGGAAAATCCACGTAATCAGCAAGATAGAGAAAAGAAAGGCAAATTTGAACCTAATTGGCTTGGTCCATTTGTTATTATAGCAGCATATGGTTCTGGAGCATATCAGTTATCCACATCAGAGGGGGACCTGTTTGAAGAGCCAACCAATAGTATTCACCTTAAGAAGTTTTATGTCTAAAAAGTCCTGAAAAAATCAAAAAAATCATAAAAAGTCCTGAAAAAATAAAAAAAAATCATAAAAAGTCCTGAAAAAATAAAAAAAAATCATAAAAAGTCCTGAAAAAAAATTAAAAAAATCAGAAAAATCTTGAAAAAGTGCAATAAAAACAAGTGGTGAAAACTTGGCAAACAAGCGCTACTTGTGATCGAAATGGGCTCCTCCATTTATTAGTTTATGTGTTATTTTCACTTTAGGCATCATTCATCCACGACTATCATCTGTAAATATCTTTCATTATCCATACCATGTAGTGGGAATCTTTAGGTTTCATCATGGCTTGATGAAATTTGTACATATCTTTTATCTTTAGGTTGTGTTTACATTGGGGGCAAAAACGCAGAAAAATACAAGAGAGGGGCAACGAGCTTTCAAAATATCACAAACAGACAAGTAACAGCTTGACAAAACAAAACGAACATTGTCAAATCAACTCAATCACAAACATGTTTATGCCAATAACATGATCCAAACAACTATCGAAGTGAGAATATCAATGATGATAACCAAGTTGGATGATCTTAATCTGAATAAATGTTTGAAATGCCTTAAACAGGATTTGAATGGTTGTTTGATTTTCTATCATATCTCTGGAGTAATTCGATGATGTTCTGAACTAGAAAAGCAAGGAAGGAGTATGATTTTTCTTTGTCTTCTGTTTGTGAGGAAACTCATTAGTACTATGCAAATTGGTCGCGAGACATGCTCTACTATGGATCATGGATGACATTTCGGAATTTGCATGGGAAAAGGGTTAACTCTTGTCTGTTTATGCAAGCAATACTCAGGTCATCTTGGTTCAATTATACCTAGATGCTTGTATTAACTTGCTATATTAAAAATCATGAAAGCAATACTCAGGTCATCACTGGTGCTAACATACCCTTTGATGCTTGTATTAACTTTCAACATTTCAAAGCTCTATGATGATACAAAAAGCATACATAAGCTCTCCAAATGGCAATATTGTATGAATGTCCTGCATGGTTAGTATAGATTGCATTCATGTTAAAATTTGCATCTTGCATTCATAGATTCCTAAAAGCTGGCAAAGAATCAAAGATTTATATCTTTTCAAATATGACTGAGTATATTTTGACATTCACAAAACATCATTTCATAAATTGTTGCATTAGAAATTCATTTATCATAAACATCATTTCATAAATTATTGCATTAGCAAATCACAAATCATAAACATCATACATTCATTCATCTCATAAAATCATGTATATAAATATCATAAATCATGAAAACATTATATAATACACATCATATATATATAACATGTAAAATCATCACTGCATTTCATATATCTCAAAATGAATGTCAAAATGTACAAGGATGTCAAACTACAAATGATATAATATCATCAAAAATGTGATCATCTCACGGTGTATACAAAATGTCTCAACAGAATATCATAAAAGAGATCATATATAATGCACTAGGCAGAGCTATCCTGTGATGGAGCTGGCCTAGGACCTGTATCACCTGCCCCTGATGGACCTGCTCCGCCTGACCCCAGTGGCCCTCTAGGAGGTAATGGCTGTGTCACACCCCTACTGGTAGTACGAGAGCGACCATGCGTAGATCGTGACTGAGTGTAGCTCTCTCTCTGCTCAGCTGGGACTACATCATGATATCTGGTGCGATAAAACTCTACCTCTCGAGTAGCCCTCGTAACCTCTCTCATCATATCACCTGGCAAAGTGCTACCTGCCACTCTCTGTAGACTATCTGCTAAGGCAATGGCCTGCTCACCCCGCTGTCTAGCCGCATCTCTCTCGGCAGCGATCGAAGTCACCTGACCCTGCAACTGTGAAATCAAGGCTTGTGCCTGTGATAGCTGAGCCTGCAAGCTCTGTACTGTGCTCTGCAAAGAGGATATCTGACTCGCTACTGTCGGATCCACTGACGGAGATGGGTCAGTATGCCTCATCCGTGGTCCACCTCTTCCTGCACTACCTCTCCTGCCACCTCTCCTGCCGTCTCTCCTGCCACCCCTACCATCACCACCATCATCTCCATCTGAGTCATCATCTCCACTACCCTCCTCGTCCTCACTGTCCCCTGAATCGTCATCACCTGACTCTGAGTCTCTCTGTCGACGTCTCTGTCCAATGACAGGAGCAACGGCCTCATCAGGATCAAACATACGTGGAGGAGGATGCTGTAGAACATACTGCACATACTCTGGTGTCGCCCCTGCATCCAGAACATCCGCCTGGTAGTCCCACATCTATGCACCTAAACTAAGGAACTCTGCAACAGCTGCATCATAAGAGATCCGTGGGCCCCACACTGCAAGCTCTGCCTGTCGCCGTGCATAAATAGCTGAACCAACAGGCATACCCTGAGTCCGACCAAACTATCGCAATACACGTCCAGCAAGAAATCTCTCCAAGATCCATGTGGTCCGTCCAATCAAAAATCTGGAAGTGCATACAAAAGGAATCTCCCTCGCATCCTCTGGCCATGGCTCACAATCCAAATATGGCCTCCAACATACTGTGTCCAAACTATCTAACAGCCGCTGCCAATACACTAGTTTGCCCAGTCTAGGCTGAGCAATAATATGTGAATATCTCCATCTGTATGCTCGACCAGCTGGACGATCTCCTCGAGTCAATGGACGTAACACTGCAAAATGCTCCCATGCCCATATCTGTAATAATGAACATCCGACAGCAAAACTCCGGCCTCTACCATATACAATGTGATGTAGCTCGTCATATAAGTGGGCTAGCATACAGGTACCCCATGCATATCGTGTGCCCTGCATCACCATGCTCTCTAAGACACGACCCCATCCGATCGCGAACCCCTTCGACCTATGGTCGGGGCACAACACACCTCCAATGAATCCTGCAAGTACAGCCGGTAGTGGTGGATAGGCATCTGTAATCTCACCCCATGGGATGAAGTACCCAGCAATCTGATCATCTCTGAATATCCATCTCAATGCAAGAGTACCTCCAGCCTCTCGTCTGTCAAAAACAACAATCTCTCCCATCACTGGGATCCGTAGGATGCGATATACATCCTCGGGAGTCACTGTAATCTCGCCGGTCGGTAAATGAAAGGTGTTGGTGTCGCTATGCCACCGCTCTGCAAGTGCTGTCAATAGAGCCCTATTGAGGCGAACCTCAGGCATATCAAGTAATGCAGTCAAACCACAAGCGTCAATCACATCTCTATCAGACTGTAATAAATGTGGAATCAATGACCATGTGCTCGGGAAAGCCTCTCGTATCTGCAGGACACCTAGTCTCTCCTGTTCACATACATCATCAAAACAACATCAATATCAAATCATCTTAACATATCAATCCAAAATGAATCAATCAAATTATTTGTTATACAAATAATATCAAAATCATGTTTGTTTTTAACAATCTTAGAAGCAAACAAATCAATCAAACTATTTGTTTTTCATCATCATGGAACGCAAATAATCAACATCAAGTTTCTTTCTAACAACTTTAGGAGAAAACTTATCTATCCTATTTGTTTTTAACAACTTTAAAAGCAAATTTATCAGCTACTATTTGTTCTCCAACAACTTGGGAAACAAATTTATCATGTGGAACAAAATGCGCTACAGAACTAGTTGTATGCGCTACAAAATTCTTTATCAGCGCTAAGTAACTTTTTGCGCTACAGAATCAATTAATGGCGCTATGATTTTTATCAACAGCGCTATGGAATATTTTGCGCTACAATATTTGTTAAGAGCGCTGCAATACATCTTAGTTGCGCTACGATATCATATGCGCTATGAAAATCATCAAATGCGCTATGAAATCTATCACAGGCGCTACGACATTGTATGCGCTATGGAAAATTTCAAATGCGCTACGATACGCCTTAAGGGCGCTACAATATTAAACGCGCTACGAAAATTATTGCATGCACTACGATACACTTTAAGAGCGCTAAAACTCAATGTTTTTAAATTAAAACATTAAAAACGTGCGCAAAACAAAATTTTCGAAAGACGGGAATTTGCGAGACACATACCGGAGGTCCGTAGTGCGCTGGCCGCTGATGACGTCGGATACGCTCGAAACGGTGCAGGTGAACTGGAAGTGCCATGATTATCCACTCAGAGCTCAATATTTGCAAATTTTACTAGGTTAAAATTGAAAATGACATGGAAAATGACATTTTTAACCTATATAATGGTAAAATTGGGGCATTTTTATCATATTTTCACATCCTAGGGGCAATTTCTTTATCAAATTTTCATTTCATATCTTATCAGGGCAATTTCTTCATATCATAAGTTTGAACGACAAATCGATATCTTAAAAATCATCAAAATTCAAAAATTCAAATATCGATTCATCGTTCGCGGGGGCATACACATACATCTATTAAATGTTTCAAATCAATATTTGGGGCAAAATTTCAAAATTCTTTGAAGTAATGCGTAAAACACATCACTTCAAAGAGGGGCAAAATGTATACACTTAAAAATGGTCATATCACATTGTCTGGTAATTAATTAAATATTTTTAATATTTAATTAAAATCTTTTGATTCTATCTACGTATAAATAAATTTAAATAATTTATTTATATTGTTCATGATTTCATTTCGATTAGATATTTAATCACCTTTTCATATTCATTTCTTAATTAATTAAATAAATGTTACAATTTATTTATATTAATTATCATATAATCTTAGTTTGAATATTTTATTCAAATAAAGATTAAAATATTATAATTCTTCTAAATATCATTTATAATTAAATATTCCAAAATATTTGATTATTTCCTCTAATCCAATATTCATTTTTAAATCATTTCAAGATTCCTCCAATTCAATTAAAAAAATCTATTCATAATTAAATATTTCCAAAAATATTTAATTAAATTCTTCTAAATATTTCAAAAATCTTCTAAAGCCACATCATGATTAAATATTACCAAAATATTTAATTAATTCTTCTATAGTTTTCAAAAATCAAAAATCAAATATCAAAAAGCAATAAATTAAATTAAATAAATTTTATTTATTTAATTTGGGATTTATCTTCAACTCCCGGGAAACAAACTGCCAAAACAGAAAATTAAATTTCTCTGTTCCTGTGCAGGTTTGTTCCCGTGGGTTGAAGACAAGCTTCCATTCTTCTCTCCAACCTCTCAACCTCCCCCATTTTCTTCTCCAACCTCTCAATCTCTCACCATTCAAACCTACCAGACAATTCATAGCCATAGATTCTTGCCAGCAAGGATGAAGCCTGCAAAAATCTATAAATACAGCTGCCGGGAGCTCCAAATCATATAGAATTTAGAGGCAAGTAAACTATAGGCAAATAGTATTAGCATTCATAGCAATAGCATTATCACAGCAATAGCATAGCAATCATAGCAGTAGAATCATGATTCATCTCATCTACAGCCCCTGTACATAATCTACAGCCCCTGTGCATAATTACAGCCCCTATCCATCTTCACCAGCATATAGAATAGTTTTTCTTTGCATACTCGTTCTGCAGTAGTCATTTGGAGAAGCTCATACAATCTGAGAGCCAGAAAGCTTCAAACCAATCTCTGGAGATAGAGAAAGACGAAACGTTCTTGAAGAATTTTTATTTTATAGCCAAGTTTATTTCAAATTTCTTCAATTTAAAGTTCTGTTAATAGTGTTTTGTTTTAATTAGATTAACAATAGAATACACAACACACTTACCACATGAGCAACTTTAGTAGCAATCATTAATAAGGATTCTCATTACTTGTCATTATCAAACATTATCAAGAGCATGGATATTACCTTAACTGCAAGACACTCCTCATGAGTTCAGAACTACAAAATCAACATTAAGCATTGTTGTCCAACTTTCTTCAAGTGTCAAAGTAGCATCACTACACTTAGCAAATCAATGTCCCAAGTTAAGATATCAAGGTATTGTCCTCTTCCATTGTCAAAGACCAAACTTCAATATGTATACCAATACCACATTTTGTATATGCAAGATAAAATACTATTCAGAAAACAAAATGTTGCTATGTTTTTTGTGCCATTAAATGCTCAAAACTTTGAAGAAACTCAATGTCTACATTGTCCCAAGATTACTATTCAATTGCAAACCCATTCAAGTAATTGTCAACACAAGCATATCATGTTATGTAAAAAATCAATTGAGCATTAGTAAATACTCTATCCTGAGCATCATCAAAGCATTGTTTGCATGCAAAGCATTCAATTTCACTGTTACCAAAGACTAAGCAAGATATTAGCCTACAAAACTAGAACTACTACCAACATCAGAACACCAAAACACTGCAAAGATACAACCTCTTTGCTACTAACTAAGGGGTTTAAATGAGATATGAGTTATCATTTCCCCTAAACCTCATGCTTCTATTTAAGCATTCACTGATGTTTTTGTGCAACATGCACAAGATTGGGTCCTTTCTTTTCTTTTTCTTTCTTTCTTCTCTAAACCTTCTTCTCTAGTTTCTTTTTTTCACCAGATTCTTGTGACTTTGTATTTTTATTATACAAGTAATCATTTCTTCTCTCCTGTTTCTCAACCTAGTTCTAAAAAGCTTTGCAACATGACCATGGTTATGACATTTATAACATATTACATTCTTATTCCTAGAGAATGCATATTGACCTCTTTGAGACCTTCTTCTACAATAACTTGCTTTACGCTCATAACCATTACATGAATAACAATAACCAGGAAATGAATAATTATACCTCATTGATTGATCTAGCCAAGTAGGTGGAGATCCTATGAATTGGTTGGCTCTACATCTTCCTTTGTTGACATCCTTGGATTGTCTAATATCAGTAGTCTTAATTTTTTCTTTTTTCTTTTTCTTCAGTCTTAGGGACAACAACAAGATAATTTAAATTTATCTTTGTTCTTGGTGTTTTTCTGACTCAAGAACTTTTCCCTTCTACAAAGTCCAAACCAGTAACATCCTTGTGATGTTTTTTCTTTCTTAACATCTCATTAAATTTGTTGGTTCTCCAATCAAAATTTTGATTTGTTTCTAACTTTTTCCTAACATTCTCAAGGTATTTCCTTAAAGAGACTATTTCTCCATCAAGGTTGTTCCATTCAATAGGTTTAACTTCCAAATCAGATCTTGTAATATCAGCTATCCTCTTGTTTTCTTCAATCCCTAATTTCAAATTGGAAATCAACTCATCTTTTTCAGTGTTTTCTTTTAAAAGAGATTTTTCCTCTAGTTGTGTTCTTAGAGACAACACTCCAACATCTATCTTTTGACAAAATTCTACTTTGGTTTGCAACTTCATGCAGGTTGTATTTTCATCTTTTCTAGACTCTTCCATTTACGACTTTAGACCCTGATTTTCCTTTCTTAGTTTCTCAATCTCATTAAGAGTATGTGTAGGATCATCATGGAAACAACAGGCCCTTAAGTGGTGAAAAGTTTAGAAAAATTAGAGTTAGGCAACTTGATGTAAAAATTTGAATAAGTTATCTATATTATTTCAAAAATATGTAAGAATAAAATATGTAGCAAATTGAATGTAGTTTCTAAACTGCTAGGTTTATTTATAAAAAAAATCTATTTGGTGAAAATTTGAAATTTCAATGCAGTAGCACTTAAATTTTAGGGAAAAATATAAGAAGTAGGTATTAGTCTGACTAGCCTAACCACAATAAAATAATAATATTTTTTAGTAATAGTTTAGATATAAGTAGAGGATTCATGTCCTGATGTGATGCACATTATTTTGTAATTTTTTTCCAAGTAAATAATTAATTATGAATTTTTTATTACAATTTCTAAAAAATATTAAAACTCGTATGTATGACCACCTTAACTTGGTCAAAACTTCATGAAATTATTATTTTTTTAAAATCCTATAGTATGCAGAGCATATAATGTGACACATGTTTCAGATTCAAAGAATGTGCTACCATTTGAAAGCTACAGATGTTTTTCAATCAGCCTATCAATCAGGAATTTAGTCATAATTCAAATATAATTTGAATAATAATAATTTATTAAATTGAAAGTAAAGCATAATTTATATTGGTGGAAAGCTTAGAATTTCCTTTAAAAACCCTTTACATTTCATCAATTTTGGGGAAAAAAAAGTTAGTAGCCACATACCCTACACATACCCATCATATCGCCAATTTTTGACCCATCATGATCCTGCACATACCCTTGAGGGAATAAATAAGTTCACCTTCAAAATCTATTCACATTTATTTTCATCAAAATATTCTACAAAATCACTCACAAAGTGATCTCCTTCTTTTTGTATACTCTTTAATACAAAATCATCTTTTGTACTAGGTTTAAGAGGTGTTTGTTGTTTAGCATTCTGGTAGTTATTTCTTTTTTCTCTGTTTCATTTACTTTTTTCCATAAGGAGTACTCCACTACCAGAAACCCCTTTAGTTGGTTAGAATTATGCAAGGGTCTAGCTCTTGTACCACTTGTTGGAGTATGAGAAGCACTAAGAGGTGGGGGGTGAATCAGTGTCTCAATAATCAATTTCAACTTAATGATTATTGAAAACACTTAAACTCTTTGAAAATAATAAATGTTGAGGTTTCAAGAATAAAATCATATGTGATAACCAACCATCATATTTTTAAACAATATGTAAACTCAAATGTTGTAATGTAAATAAAGGAAACAATAAGACCAAAATGCATCCACAAAAGAATCATAACATATTAATTTTCATGAGTGGTAAACCCTCATAGGAATGAAAAACCACTCGTAAAATCCTCACTAGCTTATAAAAATGCCTCACTGGCTATATAATGGCTCACTGGTAAAGCCTCACTGGCTACAAAATGCCTCACTGGCAAAGCCCCACTGGCTATAGAATGCCTCACTAGCAAAGCCTCATTGGCTACAAAATGCCTCACTGGAAAAGCCTCACTAGCTACAAAATGCCTCATTGGAAAACACAATTGCCTCATTGAAAAAACATAGCCTCACTGGCCAAAGATAAAATTTGTCTCACTGACATGATCTTTTACAACATTTTTTTAATCACAAATAAACAAATTATAAAGGGTTACTCTGTTTCATTGCATAAAATTTCTACATTCCATCTTAATACATTCAATGTCCTAAAGATTCATTGAATTGGAATCCTAAAAAAAAAAAATGTATCAGATTATACACTTCATTGTTTTGCATATAGTTTTGTAAAACAACATTTCATAATTCTACTCATAAACTCAACATGATATCTCTATGAAAGCACAAAACCAATAACAATAACATATCACTCTTTTTGTAACAATCAAAAGTTCACATAATGCTACCATTTGTGACTGATTGAAACTATCAAATATAACATGTTCAAAGTATTTTCATAACTACCTCTTGAGTCATCATGATGTCTCTCTTCTATAATGCAGACTCTACATTTTATGAGTATATTCAAAATTATAAACATATGTACCAAACCTTTATACATGGTCGACATTGTGAACAAAACATGGTGTAGAGTTTAAACAAGAAAACCGCATCAATATTACACAAAACGGTAATGTTCACATTATTAATAGCATCAAATATTCAACGAAGAGTCATGCCATAGAAATTATCAAAATTCAAAACAACCCTTTCATGGTGTGCCCTAGCAATGGGTGAAAACAACTACACAAAAGTAAAACAATTACAAACTTAAGGAGCTCGACCTCAAATAGCCATCGACTTCAAAAAGAAACAAAGAAAAAATTTCAGCCACACAACTGACTAGAGTTTGCAAAAGAAAAACTTGTTACCTCTCTTGAATGCGACTCATACTAGAATGTAAGACAACATCACCTCGAATGTGATAGAAAAAAGTACTTGAAATGGATTTCTTCCTCTTTTCTTGCCGCCATACCACCATTCTTCCAAGCTCTTCCAAAAACTTAATACAAACTTCAACAAAATGCCTTCAAAAATGTGCACAAGACCATCATTTAGGGAAAATGAAATATATAGTATCAACATCCCTCATTATAGCTTTGTTTTTACAAAACAAAAAACAACCACATCATTATGTCAGTGTTTGAAGAATATAAACCTTGCGAATGCTAAGAAACATCATAATCACCAATAATATGTGTCTGTGTTTGACATGTTTTTCATAACAATAATAAATATCATGATGTGCAACTACATATATTGGTCCACTAAATGAAGCACCATAATGCCTTGTGATGGTTTAATAAAAAAAGTGCTAAGTGATAACCAAGGTCAATGTATAAGACATATATATTGATCAATGATATCAACTTGATAAGTGTAATCCCAAGTCCAAAATGAAGACCAATGTACATGGTCTAACTAATTTTAAACTACCTTATCATCAATGAAAACATGATTAAGTTTCCTTTTCACATAATATGCCTTGAGTCTTCAAACACAACAAATGTCAAGGCAAGTCCCATATAACAATGTCATTTCAAAGTTCCTGAATAACTATTACCTACCAAAACCAATGTAGATGTTAGTTACCAAGTATTAAATCAATGATGTATACATGTATCAATGTATACCAAAGGACCATAAGCATGTAAAGTATTTCTGCCTCAATGAATTATCAATGCTCATGTAAAGTCAACCAAACCAATTTGTCTCATATCCTTCATTAAAGTATCAATGTAACAAGAATGTTTGAATGTATTCCACCTTTGTATATGCCAAGATAAAAACTTGAAATCAATGCCAAAACCAATGTCAAAGAGGTCAACAAACTCCCCCTTTGGCATTGCTGTCAAACCTACCAAAGAAACAGATAAAATACATATCATCATAACTTGTACCAAATGTTATGTGCCATAAACTTGTGTGCAAACCTTAATATCATGAAACTTTGCAAACCTAAATGTAAATCATGCTTTTCTCCCACTTTTGACAACAATAAAAAATGTCAAAGAGGTGATAAACCAACAAACATCTTCCAAAAGACTTGAAATTTTTGTCACAAGGAAAGAAAACACTATAAGATATAAGAAAATAATTTTGAAAAGGGAGCACTACATAATAGAATATAGGACTTCCATAGGATGAAAATTGAACATAGATGCTAACAACTAAAAAAATGCATAAAATATAACCAAGGGATGAAGAATAGGCTATTAAGACTCCCCTAAAACTTTGTTTAATAAGAAATTACTATTTGCAAGTCACTCCCCTTATCAAGAAGGTCTTCAAGATCCACTAACACAACAAATGCTATGATTAAGTTACTACTATTATTACAAACAAGAGTTTCACTATCATCAAGAAATGTCATCAATAACACATTGGCATCAAATAATCAAAGGTCTATCCACTATCAACAATACAAATTAACCACTGTAAGTGTCCAAGGTCTTTTCTTTAAGTGTAATAGAAGTAGCTTTAGAACGAGCACTTGTAGAATGAGCACTCTCAATGCATATCACAAACATAGCATTGATTGATTTCTACCCAAATTTTATTACACTAACTGTCTTTTGTACTGTCTCAGCCTCCATCTAGTAGTGCCATCATACAATACTATCAAGGCATGAGATAAAAGAACTTCTACATGAACATAAGTATTGTTAATTGAAAAAAATTAGTCATTGTGCATAACCATCACAAATCATTGTCAAACTAACAGAAACAAGAATACTACTTGTGGAAACCATTGTCAATGAATGCAAGATAGTCCATTGTAGTTGTACCTCTATAATAAGACTATCTCGCCATTTGCAACCTACTAGCCAACAATTGTCATTAAATAATTTCACTATTAAAGACCATAATTTACGAAAAGAGAATGTCTGTCATCAAAATGAATGACTATCATTGTTTATAAAGAGCATAATACTGGAAAATATTGCAAGATCTTTCTCCACTATGATTGTAGAAAGAAGATGCAAAGAAGAATTGAATAACATCTACATATCTATTCCTTGAAGCATGCCAAAACTTGGCACCAACAACACTCTTATTGATCATAGAAGGAAGACACTATTAAGAGATCAATACTGGACAACCATTGTCATCCAAGACATCAAGAAACTAAAGCATGAAAAGCATTGTCATTTTTTGTCAAACATTTGATCATATAATACAAAAAAATATACCAAGATATCATTGAACTTATTCATTGTGCAAAAGAATTGAATAGACCAACACCATATTGTCTTATCATCTACATATCCACTATTAGTAGATTCCATCATTGTATCCTTATAACAATATCACTTGTATCATTTGCACAAGCATAAAGGCACTTCCTCCTAGATCATTGTATACTAGGACCACTGAAGGAAAAGAACAAGTGATTCAATGAATATCATTGCAAGCTTTGATTTAGAGCACATAGATAAAGTTTACTATATATCAATTATTCTTGCACCATCACAAGCCATGGAAATTGATTCAAACTAATACTTACCACATGAGAAACTTTAGTAGAAATCATTGAAAAGGATTCTCATTACTTGTCATTATCAAACATTATCAAGAGCATGGATATTACCTTAATTGCAAGACACACCTCATGAGTTCATAACTACAAAATCAACATTAAACATTGATGTCCAACTTTCTTGAAGTGTCAAAGCAACATCACTGCACTTAGAAAATCAAAGTTAATGTCCCAAGTTAAGTTATCAAGGTAGTATCCTCTTCCATTGTCAAAGACAAAACCTCAATATGTATACCAATACCACATTTTGTATATGCAGGATAAAATACTATTTAGAAAACTAAATTTTGCTATGTTTTTTATGCCATTAAATGCTCAAAACATTCAAGAAACTCATTGTATACACTGTCCCAAGAGTACTATTCAATTGCAGACCCGTTTAATGAACTGTCAACAAAAGCATAACATGTTATGTAACAAATCAATGGAGCATTAGTAAAGATTCTGTCTTGAGCATCATCAAAGCACTGTTTGCATGCTAAGCATTCAATTTAACTATTACCAAAGACCAAGAAAGATATTAGCCTTGAAATCTAGAACTACTACCAAGATCAAAACACCAAAACACTACAAAAATACAACCTCTTTCATGCTAACTAAGGGGTTTAAATGAGATATCAGTTATCATTTCCCTTAAACGTCATGCTTCTATTTAAGCATTCAATGATGTTTCTTTCGCAACATGCACAATATTCAGTCCTTTCTTTTCTTTTTCTTGCTTTCTTCTCCAAACCTTCTTCTTTGGTTTCTCTTTTTCATTAGATGCTTGTGACTTTGTATTTTTCTTATAAAGTAATAATTTTTTCTCTCCTATTTCTCAAACCTAGTTCTACATAACTTTGCAACATGACCATGGTTATGGAATTTATAAGAAATTACATTCCTATTCCTAGAGAATGCATATTGACTTCTTTGAGACCTTCTTTTATAATAACTTGATTTATGCTCATAACCATTACATGAATAACAATAACCAGGTAATGAATAATTATACCTCACTGATTGATCTATCCAAGTAGGTGGAGATCCTGTGAACTGGTTGGCTCTAGTTCTTCTTCCTCTGTTGACATCCTTGAACTGTCAACTATTAGTAGTCTTAGTTTTTTATTTCTTCTTTTCTTCAGTCTAGGGGACGTCAACATGATAATTTAAATATATCTTTGTTCTTGGTGTTTTTCTGACTCCAAAAATTTGTCCTTCTACAAAGCCCAAACCAATAACATCCTTGTGATGTTTCTACTTTCTTAACATCTCATTCAATTTGTTGGTGATCTCATCAAAATTTTGATTCTTTTCTAACTATTTCCTAACATTCTCAAGGTTTTTCCTTAAAGAGACTATTTCTCCTTCAAGGTTGTGACATTCAATAGTTTTAACTTCCAAATCAAATCTTGTCATATCAGTTATCCTCTTATTTTCTTCAATCCCTAATTTCAGATTGGAAATCAACTCATCTTTTTTAGTGTTTTCTTTAAGAGATATTTTTCCTCTAGTTGTGTTCTTAGAGACAACACTCCAACCTCTATCTTTTGACAAACTTCTACTTTGGTTTGCAACTTCATGCAAGTTTTTTTTTCAACTTTTCTAGACTTTGCCAATTGCAACTTTAGACACCGATTTTCCTTTATTTCTAGACTTTGCCAATTGCAACTTTAGACACCGATTTTCCTTTATCAGTTTCTCAATCTCATTATGGGCATAAATAAGTTCACCTTCAAAATCAATTTCACATTAATTTTCATCAAAATATTGTTCAAAATCACTCACGAAGTGATCTCCTTATTTGTGTACGCTCTTTACTACAAAACCATCTTTTGTACAAGGTTTTAGAGGTGTTTGTTGTTCAACATTCTACTGGTTGTTTCCTTTTTCTCTATTTATTTTACTTTTTTCCATAGCGAATACTCCACTACTAGAAACCCCTTAAGTTGGTTATAATTATGTAAGGTTCTTGCTCTTGTGCCACTTGCTAGAGTATGAGAAACATTGAGAAGGGGGCTGAATTAGTGTTCCAATAATCAATTTCAACTAAATGATTCTTCAAAACACTTAAACTCTTTGAAAAAAATAAATTTTGAGTTTCAAGAATAAAATCATATGTGATAACCAACCTTCAGATTTTTAAACAATATGTAAACTCAAATGCTACAATGTAAATAAAGGAAATAGCGAGACTAAAATGCATCCACAAAAGAATCATAGCATAGTGTTTTTCATGAGTGGGAAACCCTCATAGGGATAGAAACCACTCATAAAATTCATCACTGGTTTATCAAAATGCCTCACTGGCTATAGAATGTCTCACTGGAAAAGCCTCACTGGCTACAAAATGCCTCACTGGCAAAGCCTCATTGGCTACATAATGCCTCATTGGTAAAGCCTCATTGGCTACAAAATTCCTCACTGGAAAAGCATCATTGGCTACAAATTTCCTCACTGGCTACAAAATGTCTCATTGGCAAACACAATTTCCTCACTAGAAAAGCACATCCTCAGTGGCCAAAGATCAAACTTGTCTCACTTACATGATCTTTTACAACATTTTTTGAATCATGAATAAACAAATTATAAAGGGTTACTTTTTTTCACTGCATAACATTTCTACTTTCCATCTTAAAACATTTAATGTCCTAAAGATTCATTGAATTGGAATCTTCAAAACACAAAATGTATTAGATTATACACTTCATTGTTTTCTATACATTTTTGCAAAACAACATTTCAGAATTTTGCTCATAAACTCAACATGATATCTTTGTTAAAGAACTAAACCAATAATAGTAAGATATCACTATTTTTATAACAACCAAAAGTTCACATAATGTTTCCATCCCTGACTGACTGAAACTATCAAATATAACATATTCAAACTATTTTCATAACTGCCTCTTGAGTCATCATGATGTCTCTCTTATGTAATGCAGACTCTAAATTTTATGACTACATTCAAATTTATAAACATATGTAGCACACCTTTATACATGGTCGACATTGTGAACAAAATAGGGTGTAGAGTCTAAACAAGAAACCCGCATCAATTTTACACAAAACCCTAATGTTCACCTTATCAATAGATTCAAATATTTGACACAGAGTTGTGCCCTAGCATGTATCAAAATACAAAACAAACCTTTCATAGTGTTCCCTAGCAATAGGTGAAAGAAACTATGCAACTACAGAACAATTACAAACTTAAGGAGCTCAACCCGAAATACCCATCGACTTAAAAAAGAAACAAAAAACAACTTTAAGCCACAAAACCAACTCGAGTTTGCACAAGAAAATCCTGTTACCTCTCTTAAATGCGACTCATACTAGAATGGAAGACAACATCACTTCGAATGTCATCAACAAAACTTCCTGAAACCGATTTATTCCACTTTTCTTTCCACCATACCACCACTCTTCCAAGCTCTTCCAAAACCTAATATAGCCTTCAACAAACTACCTTAAAATATGTGCATGAGACCATCATTTAGGGAAAATGAAAAATATAGTATCTATTGATCATCAAAGCTTGCGCCTCTCTGATAGTCTTATGGTAAATTCAACTAGTGGGGGACAAATTGCATCTCATTGAATACCTCTAGGATTTTTATAGAAAGTTGGCTCTTCTTTGGGGTTTGGAGATAAGTGGAGAAGGAAATGCAAACATAAAACATAAAAGGCGATGTGCCAAAGCTTTTACAACATTTCAAACCCAAATCATTCCTATGAGTGATATAAATAGACACGGAATGCTACGACCCTTCATTGTTGGAAAGAGAATGAAAAACAATGGCTAACTTCAAGCACAATGCAAACAATCAAATCTTTCCAAGGAAGTGTTCATTAAGGTCTGATTAAACATAAATATTTATTATGGGTAACAAAACAATATCTTAGAAATCACATGAACTCTTCCTCCTAATACAACATAGCATGACAAAACAACAAATTTTAGAAAAATAGAGAAGTCCAATGACATAATCCAGTTTTCTTAAGCTACTACTCTACCATATGAGCATACAACATGGAAATTAGCTACTTAAACGATCTAGATTTAGCTTGCAAGAAATAGTGTTTCATTCAAAATGATAATATAAAGAAAGAAAGCTTGAAAAAGGCCATACATGCACATTCTCAACAATTTCTCCTCAATAATTCATGCTTTTAAATATAAAATGAACTTTGAAACAAAGGTCGGGTGCCAATCTGACAATAGTTTAAACCTTAATAGATATAACATGCCAAAGAAAAGTAGTTTTACAAATTTTCTTTTGAAAATAATTCTAAAACCCTAAGAAAACTAGAGAAACTTGTCTTAACAAAGAAACTGTAACTTGGAATCCAGCTCCCCATTGTGTCGTTTCCCTCCTTATATAGTCGTTAAAAGAAGAAAACACTGCCTCAACACAAAATTAATTGTTTCTAGATGTTGATACTTGATAGCTCGCAATCTAATCGTAGATCCTTGGTTAGGTCGCAATGATCTTTGCTCATTAATTCTTAGTTGCTGCATTAATTTCATTTTGATATTTAGCAAAGAAAGAGGCTCGCAGACAATCAAATCCTAAAATAAATATGGAAAATGGGTCCAGTTGACCAATCACATCAACTTGAGGCACCGACTAAAAGCTTCCATCCCAAAAACCAAGAAAAGAAAGGCGAGCAAGCTTTGAAAGACTCTGAAAAGATATCATCTCATAAGACGCACAATCCTCCTACAATGAAGAGATGACATGTCACATGGGCAGGGATCCTATGTTTTTTGAAAAAATGTTTAGGACAAAACATATGCCAAGCTGACGCATGTCCCGAGCCCTCCTCTAAAAGGAAAATGATAAAAAGAAAGTTGTGCAGCCACCACATGGCGCATTGCTCATCTTTCTGAGTGGCCTTGCATAAACCCAAATATCTCTGAAACCAAATAAAAAAGAAGCCAAAGATCAAAAGACTAAGGCAAAGAGAAATTTTTCACAGTTTTGGCGACTCACAGGGACCTCCGCTTATAGATGTACGAACCCAACTCTCTAGAAATTCCTGGAGTTTAAGGAAAGAGGAGTGTTGCACTTTCCATTTTTCTTTGGTTGGTAAGGAGATACTGTGGATGATCCTGCATGCTTAGTCAAGCTAGAAAACTTCTTTGAAAGAAATGACTCCCCACCATGCAGTAACCACTCCAAAGTAATGAAAAAGACAAGAAAGGTGAAAACTCTCGCACTTGATCTCATCAACTGTGTGTGGTATACTTGAAATTGGGAGTTCTACAGAAGTCTGATCCTTTTGTTTGATAGCTTCCATAATCTATTCCACTATCTACACATCTCCATCTGGGGAGAAAAGATAGGTGACCCATAATTGATCAAGACATTGAAATCCTCTTTTACCTCTTCAATTCTCCTTACCAACACCATTTGGAAATCTATGCACTTTTTGGCGACATTGTGGGAGTTGAAAATATCACTCGCTTTGATGGAAGTGATTCTTTGATCAAGAACTCCGACATCTTTTAGGATTTTTTCGGAAGCCACACAAAGCCTGGAAATAAAACTTTATGATTTTGCTACTCGAGAGTCACATGTCTATAGAATATGATCGACCATTGATCCAATCTTCTGATTTATTTCTCGGACATCCCTCAAGAATTGTAGCTGTAATATGCTCCCAGTGTGAAGATACCAATATTTTTAGTAGTGGGAGGGACATGAACTTCTGAGCAACAACCAACTCTTAATTGAGTTGAATCCCTGTGACTCTTGCATTCTTCTCTATTCGATTTCTCTCCTTGAGAGCATTCGCTAGTTCAGAGCTTATCTTTCTCATCTCTTGTTTGCAGGTCTGCAAAGTAGACACAGTCTCTTATTTCTCCAATTTCAATCTTTCAACCTCTGCCTATGCCTTCCTAACACTATCAGAAGCTTGATATTGGACACTATCTAGCTCTTTATGTAGGTTTTCATGAGTAATTTTGTACTCCATGTTGATCTGATGTTGGGTGGTGAGATCAACTTTCAATTTCTCAATTTCAGCATGCAGCTGAACTTGTTCATTTTGTGCTTCCTCAAGCAACCTTAAGGTTTCCCCTTACTTACCTTGAATCTACATTATGCGAGCCATCTCAACATCCTTGGCCTTGATTTTAGTCTGCAATTTACCCACTGTTTCCGTCAAATTAACAAACTTTGTCTCACACTTCCTCAACTTTCTACCTAGCCTTTCATAGTCTGCATATACTACCTACTGGGTGGTCTTAGCTAAGACCACCTTGTCACATGGATGAGTTTCATTTATATCCAAGCTTGTCATCTTGATGTCATAATCCTTCATCTGCATCTTCCCCTTGGGCTTAGACACAAGCGATGTCATGGTGCCAATCCAGAGAGAATTCCACTCCTCATTAAAACAAGCCTCGATTTTCTTTGTAGCCAACAACTCATCATTCTTCAATAGCCATCTCTGTTTAGTATTTTTTTGGGCCAGCTTGGTTGCATTGAAATGATCTTGGAGGGTTAGGGACATTGAAATTTTGTAGTACAATAGGGGCACCAGGAGGGAACCAAAAAGGGTAACGAAAGGGGAAACCTCAAATGTATGAGCATGTAGTGAAGTGAAAGGGAGCATTATCATGGAAAAGGGTGGCACATCAAGTTGAGATTGAATAGGGGATTCACTAGTAGGGTTGAAGAGAGATATAGTTGAGCAGAAAGGATTTTTTCTTAGAAGATTATGGACTAGGAGTGGGGGTTAGCACAAATGTCTCAGCTCTTTCTAGAGGGGCCCTTGATAGGGAAATCAAAGAGTCAACAACAACCGAAGAAGATGCTGCTCACTCGACATGCTGGGTAATTTTGGGGGGTTCATTACAAATAGGAGGGGATGTAATCTAGATTATTAGGTTAGGGCCCTAAGATAGAGAGTTCCTTTCTCGAGTCAAAGGCAAGGGAGAAACCAAAGATGTAGAAATAGGAAAAAGAAAGGGAGTGAAACTTACTTGAGCCGCAGTAGTCAACACATCTTGTAGGGCGGACTCCACTTCTTCTTCTCCTCGGGTTGACATGTTGGATATGCTTAGATCTTGGACCCACCTTCTCTTTTCACAACCAGAACTAACATGTTCCAATATCCTAGCCACCGACCCCTCTGAAACTTGGCCCTCGACGACTGCAGTGTATGACGCTCTTGGAGACCATCGGGCTCTCTTTCCTTTACTTTGGGTAGTGGAGGAGGACAAAGCTCACGAATCCCTTTGCTCTAAATCCCTCCTTCTATTGGATTCCCAAGGTCTGGAATCCCAATGCAGAACTTGTTCCTCATCAATTTCATGGCTAGTCTCTAGATTGTTGTTATCAGTGTTGGCATTCTTATGATAAATCTCTTCAAACTCATCATCTTGTAGGAATTGTCTGATAGGAAGGGTGAGACACTGTAGTTCCTGTTGAAACCTCCAGAAGTCTACCTTCTCTCTTTCCAACTAGCCTTTTTTCTTTAGCTACATATTAATAGATTTTTTCATCAGAAGGTTCCTGTCATACTATACCTTTGGTGTGTAGAAGCTCAGCCATTCAGCTCATTTGAAAAGAATGTGTTTAAAATCAATGTACACCTCTACATTTTCTCAAGTAAGATTCTTCCTCCTCTCAAAGTATTCCCACTTAGCATGTCTCACATTATAAACTCCTTGTGGGGTATAGTCCCACTTATGACAGATGAGGACTAGGCCTAAAGCTTCCAATAGATCCCTGAGCTCATCCTCATAAAATCACTTCGTCAGCTATACTTGACTATTAGCAATATTGAGGGGAAGTGCAAAACCATCAAGAGAGAGTATAATCCAGCACCCAGGAAAGAATCCACTAGGTTCGGTGAGATTCTCATCCATTATAGCACCTAAAGAGAGAAATGGCCAATAGGGTGAGGCAACAATTCTTGAAGCACTAGGGCCCTCAAAAAGTGATCCACAAACAAATAATATCCCCCTATTCTAGAAAGTGCATGGGTCCACATAGGAACTAGATAGAGACAACCCCTTTCATCTACTCTAGATACTGGTAAATTTCTTCCTATCCATTAATGATTATGATGCAAAACCAAATGAGCCAAGAAAGAAGAATACTTGAATTTGGAATTAGTTCCATAATACTTCAATTGGTTCAACATGTTTCCAACTTTTACATCAGAAAAATCGTAGTGCATTTGGTTCTTCTCCCTTTTTAGCACAAAGGCTAAGCCAAACTGAAAAGGAAGAACCTGAGCATCGTTGTCTAGACTAAAAGCACAGACCAAAATCTAGAGCACTGACTGCGTGTTCCTCTTGATTTTCTCGTATGAAAGAGGAAAGGGAAGATGACCTCTGTCTGGATGTTCCTTTGTTCCATCTTCATAAAAAAATTTTCTTCTAGCCATTTCTTCCCTGAAGAGATCCATCTTTTCTTCATCAAAATATCTACATCCCAGGCTGTAGGGATGCACAACATGTCCTGTATGGCTTTAGCAGAAATAGTAACCCTTATCCTGCCATTTTGAATGACCCCTGTTACCTCATTGAATCTTCTAGCACATGCATCAACTAACTTCGGGCATGGATACACAATGAGAAACATGAATTGTGGAAAATCACAATCCCAGAGTCAAAGTGCAAAACCCTTGACCAACTCATACCTTTCCTTTCTGTAAAATGCACCTTCTCTAAGACTTTTAGGGTTAGCTAACAACTTGGGGTCAAAAATATTGTCAGTAATATCTTTCATTGCCTCTCTTTCTATAGGCTTATCAATCAGAACCTTCTTGTAGAATTCGAAAGGTCGCTTCTCCAAGCTGCTAAGGAATTGGCAAACGACTTCTGCTAAAAAAACATTAGCATAGCTAGGTCATTGAATTGAAGTTGTGGCTTGTCCTCTAGAGGTTGAAGGTTTTTCCATGACTATACCAAGAAGTTGTAGAGAATTCCTTAATGAAAATGGTCACTTTCCTTTTTCTTGAAAAGGAAAACATGCTTTTGAGTGAAATTAATTCTCTTGTTTATACATGCAATTAAGACTATGCTATTACTGTTGGTTCATAAAATGTTACCACCGAGGCAATATCTGTGAACATTGTTAGAAAAATGAGTAAAGTTATCTATTTGTTGTCATTGATGTTACCATTTTAGTAGTATTTTGGTAGTTGGGTCTGCTACTCTTATACCAATGCTTATCCTCTCTAGTGGCTGATCCAGTATTCTAGTCCACACTTGTCCATGGTTGACTATTTCTGGTTGCAGTTTTGAGAAACTACTAATGGATGATAAAGGCATGCATGATCAGGTTATTTCGTGTTCTCATGCTTGTATAATGAAGTGACATTATTCTATTAGTTGTGTTGAAGACTATGCTTGGCTGACTTGTTAAGATAATTTTGATTTGATATGAAAACTTATGTGTGATCTATTTTTTGGTTTGAGCCAACATGATATAATGTGCTAAAGATTGTTTTTTCATGTTTGGAAATATTTTGTGAACTTTGTGGAGCCAATAGTTGATATCCTTTATAAATAAATTGCATCTAATTTTTTCTGACCTAATTAGTGCTTGCGATGGAGATTCGATATATATATAAGTATATGGTGAATAGTTTTTGTGATGTAGATAGAGGTGTGAAAATTTGTGTGTATGTAAGTGTATGTGTGGAAGTGCAGTGAATCTATAGGAAAGTGATAGAAGAAATAGTGAAGAAATTCATCTTGGGCTGTAAAGCATTACTCTATTTTGTATAATCATCCTATAGGTAGTGAGCCTCTTGTTGGATAGTGAGTCCCTTTTGTAGGTAGTGAGCCTTTGTACTTGGACAATGAGTTCTTCTTTTGGTATTGAGCCTCTTTTAAAATACTATATACTGTGAGTTAACCCTCACCATGGTTTTTCCCTTATTGGGTTTTCCATGTAAAAATCTAGTGTGAACATTGTGTTGATTTACTTTCTGTTATCTATGTTTCATGCTCATATTTAATAATAGAATAGTGTGGTTGAAGACTTGATAAGTGAATAAGTTTTAAGTTTGAATTTGTGTGACAACTGATTCACCCCCCTCTCAGTTGTCCTATGCCTGTTTAACAATTGGTATCATAGCTTGTGGTTCCTTGTGTAAAGCTTAATCACTTGAGGAGGATCTTGAAGGCTAGTCGAATAGATGCTAAAGGAGAGCTTCAAACTGCTCTTGAAGATCTTGATAAAGTGGAAAGAGAAAACCAATATTTGAAAGAGAATCTTGATGAAGCAAATGAATATGTTCAGAAATTGAAGGAATAGTTGAAGAAACTTAAGGAAAGACATAGAGAAGTAAGTGAACAACTAAAACAAGAGATAATTGGACTAAAGGTGACGGTAGAAGAAAAGAAGATGATTGAAGAATATCTGAATACAATGGTGCAAAACAAGTCAGATGAATGCTCTACGCTCAAGTAGGAGATAGTAAACTTAAGAGTGGAATTAGAGAAGGCTAAAATCTGTGAAAAAATTTTTAGATCCATCTTTGGTAAACTTGAAGAATTGCTTGCAGGACAAAAACCATGTAAAGAAAAAGGTGGCTTAGGAGCTGATACCGGTGAAATTTCTAAAGGTGCGAAGAAGAATCAAGGTAAGAGGAAGTAAAGAAGAAATTTTGCAAGATGACCTCCTGTGGGACAACCTAATGCACATAGGTACCCCTCTTTTGATGGTGTTTATTTTTCTTGTAACAAATATGGTCATAGAGCAATTGAATGCATGAGTAACATAAATCAATTTTATAGCTCTCTTTCTGGAAAATGTTTTGAATGTGGAAAGTTTGGACATAAGGCTACACAATTCAGATCTCAGGTGAGTTTGATTAGTTGGGTAATGAGGAACAAGTTTAATGAAGGAAGAATGAATCAATTATTTAATGGCTATTGTTATGCCTACAATAAATTCAGACATAGAGCAAATCATTGTAGATCGAGGAATAATGGAGGACAATTTAATCAGAAAGGTGGGATTTTTTTATAACTACAATAAACCTGGACATGTATCTAAAGTTTGCAAGAATAAGAAAGGAAAGAAGTCTGCTCTAGAAGAGAAGAGTGAACTGGTAAAGAAGATTGACAAAGAAGAGATGAAGCAACAAATGGAGAAGACACAGAAGAAGAAAGAAGAAGAAGAAGAAGAAGAAGAGAAATCTGCGACTCTTAATGTGTCTATACCCTCATCCTGTATAGATGACTTACTCAAAATTTAGACCTAGCATGGTCTTAGGGGGAGTATTATCAGAAGATCATTAAAAACCCTAGAAGTATGACATGTCAGAGGTTGGCATGTGGTTAGAATGTGAAGAATGTTTGTTCAGAGGTTTTGAAAGAAGAACGAGAGAAAATAATGTTGGTATGAAGATTTACGAACCATTTGAAGGTCTTTTGTGCTAAGTGAAATATGTGTTTAGTAGCTTTTTGTATTTACTGCATTTAATGTGCTTAGGGAAAACTCAATGGTGGTTAAGTATAAATTTGTGAATTTTTTGGTTAATTGTGCATCTAAAATCATTAGAAGGTGCTCTAAGGAATTCTTGAGGCATGCTTGAAGTGTTTCTAAAGGAAATTTGAAGATTGATTCAGATAATCTAGAAACCCTTTCTCTATTTGTGAAAGAAGAAAATTGAAGAAGTGTCGCTAAATTTCAAGAAATCTAAGCAATGGACAGTGGTTCATGTGGTGTTACGTCTCTGAAGATGAAAAGGGTGAAAGTAGAAGAATATGATCATAGGAAAATGAAGGAAATTGAACTAGGGTTGAGAAAAATTGAATTATAGAATATAAAAACCCTAGGGATGGATTTGTGGAGTGAATTTCTATGGGTTACAAATAAGTAAGATATATTGTTCTTGTTGATTTTTTTTAAGGATGGAAACATTGTTTTGGATGAACCCTACTTGATCTCGAAGGATGCAATTGAATCAATCACTAGATTATGTATCATTGGAGAACTTCCTGGAAAAAAAAATGTGAAATATAAAGATGTGGTGGAACTGACTAGCATTGGGAGAGATCAAAGAGGACTATTGATTGATACAGTTGCTGATTCGACTGTTAGCTTGTTGCTTGAGATTTTTATTGAAAATGTTTGAATGTCATTGGTTGAGAATTATCCCATTCATTTTAGATCCTTGCTAGTATGTTTGGTGTTTTACTTTATGAATTCTCTACTGGGAAAAGATAATGTGATGTGCGAATTTGGTATCCCTATTGGAAAAAAAAATTATAGGCATCAAGAGTCTTTGGAAGATAATGATAATATGTGGAAATCATATTTCTCATCCTCTCAAGCAAACCATTGCTCTAGTATTTCTGCAATAAGTCGATTCGAAGTGGGCTCTTCCTCTGGAAAAAGGAAAATGGAGGTTGTTATCAGTGATTCCCCTCCAGAATTGAAAAAGAGAAAGGAAATTACTGAAGACATCATTGATATCTTGGATGAGAAGGAGAAAGAATCTCTGTCTGGCAATGAATCCCCTGATCTTAACAATATCTAGTCTATGATAGTTGAAGGAAAAATGAAGAAGATTGGTGAACCATGGAATGTTGCCTCGCCTATTGATAGATTGAAAATTGATGATGCGCTGGTAGATTATCTACTTAGAAAAGGTATTGAAGTATCTGCTATTTCTAAGTTCTTGCCAGAAAAATCTGACTGGGATTGTTGAAGAAAGGATGTTACTTGAAGGTCTGGAAGGATGCAAAATGGGAATTTTGGTTGAAAGGAGATGCAAAAAGGCTATGTAGAGATTGTCTGGATTGATTGAGGAAACCAAGAAGTGTGTTAAAGAAATTTTAGATGTTTACAAGTATTTTCTTTGATGGCTTGCTACTGTAGACAACTTCAAAAGCAGAATTGAAGTGATTGAAGCTGAGGTGAATGAGATTGGAAATAATTTTGATATATTTGAAGATAAAGAAGGGAAGCAAAGGATAAGAGTTGGTGAACTACAAGATGAACTAATCATTACACAAAGACAAAGAGATGATGTGGCAAAAGCCTTCTGGCTCCTTAAAAAAATTGTTGAAGTCCGGTTAGAGAATCTTTTCATAACTCTTATTGATGCTAAAGATGTTGAGAAACATTGTTCTGATGTAGATTGGTCACCCTCTTTTACTCTATTGGGATTATTAGAAAGCAAATTAAAAAAAAATGGAGTTTTTTGTTTTTAATTGGAAGAAGTTGTATTCAGTTCTCAAAGAAATTTATAAGAAGGCGTTTCAAGTGAAGAGTGTCATCTTCACTTAATTTTGGTATGCTCTCAATTGTTGTAAATTTTGAATTTTTTGGAAAATATTTTAAAATTTTGATGTCACCATGTTTACACTCATTTTTGTTACCTTTTCCATTGATTTCAAAGGGGTAGAGTGTTGGGATGGAGAGTGATCTGAGTGCTAGAGATAGTGGATAGACATTTTTTGTTCACATGTTGCCATCAATGACAAA
>VDFB02271358.1:932850351-932954981 GCA_007258455.2 Sequoia sempervirens | reverse complement strand
CACAAATTGGGTGTCTCTTCATTTTGTGAGTTACCATTACTTTATGTTTATGGTGAATGTTTACATTTCTCCTGCATAGATTGAATATATTCAGTTATGAGTTGTTTATTGCAAGAATTGAAGAATTGTAATGAATTTTGAAATAAGGTAATAAGGTTCTGATTCACCTTTGGAACCACAGCGCTACTTGATTCTGTGGTTCCCTCTGATAGCATCCGCGGATGTTTGCAGATCCGTGTAAGAAAAAAGAAATGGCAGTTATGGATGGAAGTTGAAGAGGATGGAAGATGAAGAGCCAAGAGAAAGTAACAGACGTAATTCGCCTTCCATTAAATGCCTTATTTATCCACTCATGGTAGAGGAGGCTTGGCATTCGCAGCACTTAGAGGAGGTTTGGTAGTATTTACAGGTGTTTAGTTATGCAATGGAGATACTTCGATTGTTGATAATAAATGGTAAAATACCGTATATCAAACTGGGTTTTTTTTGTTATTTTATTTTGTCAAAAATCTATTTTGTGTTGCCTCTTTGGTAGAGCTATATTTCGCATGTAAAACCCTCGCTCTCAGATAATGGCATCTTAATATGATAGGAAACTGTCATTTGTGTGCAGGTCGTTTGGGTCCGAAAGTCAAGGAAGCATTATCGGCAGTTTTTCAACCCAAGACGCGGATGTCAATAGTGAATTTCCTAAATAACATCCAAGGGTTTTTATATCAGTACATTGTTGTTGATCTAAGCCCAAAGACTTTTCATTTTTTAAATGTCATGGTAGATGGCTTACCTGAATAGAATTTTGGTTAAAATTTATTTATGCATTATAACATAGCAGTCTAACATTTAACTCCGCTATGAGGATTTACTTAGTATTTAGTTTCTCTTCTTTACAAATAGTGTAAGTCAATTGTTTGGGTAGTATAGAATCAGTGCTTAAACATAGTATTGCTTTTAGTTTTTAAAATCAGAATATATATATAGTGAAACCATAAGCACATGGTATTTCTTTCAGTTTTTGTTTCTCCTATCTGATAAGATAGGAGTTGTTTGATGATATGCTTCAAAGTACTAAGCCTTTACAAGCAGAAATGATTATACACAAAATATATCTGTTGAAGAGGTTTAAAAAAAGTTTCAAGCAAATGTTCTTGGTAAATACTTCAACCTTCGTGGTAGACATGCATGCAAAATGTGGAAGCATATGCAATGTATGTGGGCATCTATTGGAGCGTCACGAAAAATAAATTTATATCAGATGTTATAGTTATAGGGAGCTTGAAACATTTGATATAGTGCTGCAAAAACATGATGCCATTGCGTGGGATGAAATGATTGTAGAAATATGCACTAAATAGATTTATTGATAAAGAAAAATGAGCAATGGACTCAGGAGTGCATTAACATATTCTCTAAAGGATTGGCAATAAGAATAGAGAATCACATTATTTATTTTTCATTCTTTACACATGGGTTATCTTCTTTGCATTTTATGTTAATTAAATGGTGGAAGTGGTTTAGATCAATTGTAGTCTCTATTATGGCCAAAATAAATTATCAGCTCTGCAGGTCTAACATGTCTCAAAAATCTACCATAAAGAGTTAAATTTGTGGAGATCCAAATTTGTTATTGTGATCATATTGGGGATATTTTAATATACTTACTAAATGGGAGGCAAACAAAGTAGTATATGTGTTTGTTACCTTTACAGTTAAGGAGTGTTTGTTAAGAATATGATTGAGATCTACTATACACAAAATATGTTAAGAGCCGAGTCTACTCCTCTAGACGAATTCGAATGACATCTAAAATCAAGGGAATGCATACACATCATGTCAAAAGATATAGGAGAAATGACAGCATCAGTTGAGGTGCCATTACTTGTGACATTCCACTTCATAAATGCTTAGGAGCAAAAGTATGAGAATGATCATATAAGCACATAGGGTTGGGGGTATTTGCAACAACTCTTCTTCTTAAATGGATCAAAATATACCACATTACGTTTTGTTGCCAAATATCAATGTAAAGGTGTCTAAGTGGGGTGGGGTGTAATTTTCTATTGTTTTATATATATTTTAGAATATTTTAGAAAATATATATGTAACAAATTGATTTAAGAAAATCTATATAACATTAGTATAGCTGTAATTTTCTATTATTTTATATATATTTTAGAAAATCTATATAACATTTATGTTTATATGTAATAAATTGATTTAAGAAGAAGTGCAATTGATTAAAAAATAGTAACAATTTTTAATATTTGATATTATTTCCAATATTACTAAAAAAATGGGTGCTATATATGTTTTAGAAGTTGGATTAGAGTTGAGGTTAACAATTAAAAAACATGGCAAAAAGGCAGAAATATTTCTAATTTGAAAATCAAAGTTGAGGTTAACAATAGCAAAACATGAAAAAAAGACAAATATTTCTAATTTGAAAATCAAAGTTGAGGTTAACAATAACAAAACATGAAAAAAAGATAGAAATATTTCTAATTTAAAAACCAAAGTTGAGGTTAACAATAACAAAACATGACCAAAAAGCAAAAATATTTCTAATTTGAAAATCAAAGTTGAGGTTAACTAAAACAACTATTTAAAATTGTGATGAAAAACTTGTGACATTATGAAGAGGTACCTACCTTTTGGAAATAAAAGAAATAAAAAAATTAGTATATACTTAAATTTAAATATTCAGTATCATATTAAAACAAGATATCTCTTATGTTTTTTATTATGTCGAGAGGCTTATTACAATGTCATTCATCAAAAAGAAAAATTCAATGTAAGGAAAAACTCTTTAGATTGAATTTGACATTCAAATGACATGAAACTAGCAAAACTACAATCATTGTATGTAGACGCTTTTTCAAGCAAATTTAAAGTAGATTTAAAAAATATTTTAAAATGTTTTTAAATCAATTTGATATCTTATTCACTCTAAAATACTTATTTTATATCATAATCAATTTTATAATGATTTCATTTATTATTATTAATACTAAAATTTAATATTAGTAATTATAGTAATTATTATTATAATAAATGAGTATTTATATAACATTATTATTTATATAAAATACGTTGAGGCACTTATTTTCATCATTTTTTCTCATTGTAATAGTATTCCATCATTCATATAATTATAAAGATTTTCTTACTTTATAATATATATTTATACATTATTTTTATTTTGAATGTTAAAAAGATAAAAAAATTAAAGTAAAATAAAAATAATTATGTCGAGAGTTACACCGAGAGGTGTATTACATAGTGGTGGTAATGTTGTTTTTTTAGATTTTAAAATCAATTTAATTAAAAAAAAAATTAAAACTAAATACTTAGTGTCATTTAATAAATTTTTAAGTTTTTAGGGTGAAGATTTATTTATAGTAGTAACATAAATATATTTTTCTATAATTATAACAAATTTCAATGTATTTATTTGTAATTTATTTGCTTATTTTTCAATAGTGTATTTTTTTTTTAGTTTGTTTTTCAATAGTGTATTTATTTATTTTTCATTTTTTTTTTAGTTTTTTTGTTTTGTTTTTAAAGCTGTTTTATTCACAAATTCATGAAGACCTCAATTAAAATAAATTAAAACTAAATACTTAGTGTCATGTAATAATTTTTTAAGTTTTTAGAGTGAATTTATTTATAGTAGTAACACATATATTTTTTATAATTATAAGAAATTTCAATGTATTTATTTGTAAAAAATTTCGTTTATTTTTCAATAGTGAATTTATTTTATTTTTATTTATTTTTCAATATTTTTTATTTTTTTGCTTTGTTTGTAAAGCAGTTTCAAATCTATTTTATTGACAACTTTCTTTAGATGTTCTTATCTTTGAATTCATGAAGACCTCTATTTAAAGGGATTGTTGAATCATAACAGTTTCAAAACTTTACATTTTTTGGATTCACTTGAGTTTAGCTATCACAAATTTGGCTTTAGTCCTATTGAAACTAATTGCATTATTATAATCTATTTTTGTAGTAAAACAAAACAAAGATTCAAGGAGTCGTAAGGTTTATTGTTTTTTATTTGTGGTTGTTTTATTATTGAGTTGGATGGAAAGTCTCCCAAGTTGAGTCTATTGGACTGGCTAGGGCTCATTTAGTTTGGAACTTGGAAATGTTACATTTTCTTAATACGTGCTACAATCAAAACTAGGGTTTGGTTACCTTATCTTGTATCTTTGTGAAGAAAAAACATAAATTTTATATTTGATCTTATCTTAATTGACAACTGTATCATGTTTGTTTAAAAAAGAAATTGAACACATGTATTGAAAATCAAATTATAATTAAAATCAGCCAATTCAAAATTCATAGGGAACTCATAAGACAACTAAGCATCTTTGTGTTTAACCTTTAATGTGCTATTGAGTCTTTTCTGACTTTATTTCAATATGGAGTCTTTTTGCCTAATTTATTTTGCTCATATATTATTTGATTTGTTGAAAATAGGCTCCTTGAGAAAAGATAACTCTCGGCGTATTGTTTATATATTAATATTTAATATATGTATGCTAGTATAGAAGTTTCTAAAATTTAAAAACTTAAGTTAAGAACTTTTCCAAATTTACTATTTCATAGAAAATTCTATTTATAAATTAATATACTTAAAATTTAAAAATATTAAAAAAGAAATTTAAAAAAATATTTTGCAAATTAAAAAAAAAAGAAAATATCTTAAAATTACTATTACACATAAAAAATATGTTTATGAATGAATATATTTAAAACATAAAAAATATTTAATATTTTTTTTTAAATATATATTTCTAAAAGGAACAAAATCATTCATATTTTATTTTATTCAAAATTTATATGTATGAGTAAAGCTTTTCATAATAAGTGCAAATATAGAATCAAAATCAAAGAGATTTGATGAAATAAAAAAATAAAAATCAAAGAGATTTCATGAAACAAAAAAATTAAAATAAAGAGATTTCATGAAAATAAAAAGGGAAAAGAAATAATGTTGAATAATTTTAGTTCATAATTTCTATAAAAAAAAATCAATTACAAATGAACAATAAATGAACTAAACAAATAACACTTTTGACATTTTATATATTTAGATAAATTGTTAAAATAAAAAAAATTATGATATCAAGAAATTATAAAGTAAAAGAATAAAATTTTAGTGTACATAAAATTATGTAAAACTTTTATCTATGTATATCTATTTTATTAGGAGAGATAATGTAACATGAATAATTTTCTCTATAATTAGGATTAAAGTCAAGCTTATATTAAGGGTTAGCATTAGAATTAAGATTGTGGCTATATTTATTAAGACTAAGATTAGGGTTAGAGTGATGGTTACAAGCAAGGTTAGATGTAGAATTAAAGTTATAATTAGGTTATAGTAACGGTTATTGTTAAAATTATGCCTATAATTAGTTTGAGTTAGGATTAAATTAAGTGTTACAATTAGAATTAGGGTTATGAGTTAAGGTCAAAATTAGGGTTAGGGTCAAGGTTTGAATTAGGGTTAGGGTTTGGGTTAGAATTAGGATTAGGGTTAAGAGTAAAATTAAAATTAGGGTTAGGGTAAATGTTCACTTAGGGTGGTTAGGGTTAGGGTTAGGGTTCATTTTGGGTTAGGGTTCAATTAGGGTTAGGGTTAAGGTTAGGGTTTAATTAGGGTAAGGGTTTGATTAGGGTAAATGTTCACTTAGGGTGGTTAGGGTTAGGGTTAGGGTTCATTTTGGGTTAGGGTTAGATTTTATGATAAATATTGGGGTTAGGGTTAGGGTTGGGGTTCAAATAGGGTTAGGGCCAAGATCAAGGTTAGGGTTCAATTATTGATAGATTCAATAAGGGTCTAATTAGGGTTAGGGTTAAGGTTACAATTAGGGGTTGGGTTCAATTAGGGTAAGGATTAGTCTTAGTGTTAGGGTTAGGGTTCAATAAGAGTTGCAATTAAATTATGGTTTAAAATAATTATATCTTTCATCAATTAAAAAATAAAAAATAGAAAATAAAGTATAACTATGTAATCCAATTAAATATAAAATAGAAAATAAAGTAGAAATAGAAAATTTTAAAAAATAAGTATAAAATAGAAAATTAAGTATAAAAAAATATTTTAAATTCACTATTTCATATAAAAATAAGTTTCTAAATTAATATACTTAAAAAATAAAATATCTAAGATCTTTTGAAAATATATATCCATTAGACATAAAAAGAAGTTTCTAAAATTTAAAAACTCAAGTATGAAAGAACTTTCCTTAAACAGAAGTTTCTAGAATTTAGAAACTTGAGTATGAAAGAAATTTCCTTAATTCACTATTGCATATTAAAATAAGTTTCTAAATTTTACAAACTTCTTTTGGAGAAAAGTTATTTCACACTTAAGTTTTTAAATTTTAGAAACTTATTTTTAAAAATTCTAAAGTAATGTATTTAAACCTAAAAAGTAGAAAGCTAAATAAAAAGGAAATATCCTAAATTTACTGTTACACATAAAAAAATATTCAATATTTAAAAAAAAATTGAAAGCATTACAAAAAGAAAAAAATCATCCATATTCTATTTTAAAAAATAATATATATCTCTAAAGAAATATTTTAAATTTAAGACATTATTAAATAAATTATTTTACAAAAATACAGAAACTTAGATATACAATCTAAGATAAAAGCTTTCCATAATAAGTGCACATCTAAAATAAATTATAAATTACAAATTAAATACAAAAAAATATAATAATTTTATTATTACACATAAAAATAAGTTTTTAAATTAATATATTAAAACTACCATACTTATATTTAACAAATTGATGCACACTAAATTTTATCATAAAATTAGCGTTATGATTGAATTAAAATTCTAAGATAAAGCTTGGAGTTAGGGTTAGGGTGATTGGAGTAAGATTAGGGTTACAATTAGGGGTTAATGTTTAATAAAAGATAGGGTTAGGGTTAGGGTTATGGATTAATCAAGATTAAGACTAAATTAGGGATAAGATCAGGGTTAGGGATCAATTAGGATTAAGATTAAATTAGGGATAGGGTTAGGGTTAGGGATCAATTGGAATTAGGGTTGAAAATGGTTCAATGAGGGTTAAGGTTATGTTAGGGTTAGGGTTTAATTATGGTTAGGATTAGGTTAGGGTTCAATTTGGGTTACGGTTAACATTAGGGTTGTATGATATAGCTTGGGGTAAAGGTTATGGTTAGAGTTAGGAGTCAACTAGGGTTAGGAACAAATAGGGTTTGGGTTGGAGTTGGAGTTCAATCAAGGCTAGAGTTTAATTAAGCATAGGGTTCAATTAAGGATAAGATTATGATAGGGTTAGGGTTCTTGATTAGATTTTAACTATGGTTGGGGTTAAGTTTCAATTAGGGTTAGGGTTAACATTAGGGCTATACAATATAGCTTGGGGTAAAAGTTGTGGTTAAGATTGGAGTTAGGGTTAGGACTCGACTAGGGTTAGGAACAAATGGAGTTTGGGTTAGGGTTAGGGTTCAATCAGGGCTAGAGTTTAATTAGGGTTTGGATTCAATTAGGGTTAGGGTTAAGATGAGGGTTAGGACTTAATTAGGGTTAAGGTTTGATTAGGGTTAGTGTTCACTTAGGGTTATGGTTAGGGTTCGACTATAGTTATTTTAATTAGAGTTATAGTTAGTGTTAGGCTTCAATTAGGGTTAGGGTTAGGGTTCAATAAGGGTTAAGGTTATGTTAGGGTTAAATTAGGGTTAACTTTATGTCAGGGTTAGGGTTCTTGATTAGACATTAATTATAGTTACGGTTAGGCTAGGGTTCAATTAGGGTTAGGCTTAGCATTAGGGTTACACGCTATAGGTTGGGGTAAAGGTTGCAATTAAGGTTGGGGTTAGGGATGAGACTCAACTAGGGTTAGGAACAAATAGGGTTTAGGTTAGGGTTAGGGTTCAATCAAGGCTAGAGTTTAAGTAGGGTTAGGGTTCAATTAGGGTTAGGGTTAAGGTTAGGTTTAGGGTTTAATTAGGGTTAAGGTTTGATTAGGGTAAATGTTCACTTAGGGTGGTTAGGGTTCAACTATAGCCATTTTAATTAGGGTTATAGTTAGTGTTAGGGCTCAATTTTGGTTAGGGTTAGGGTTCAATCAGGGTTAGAGTTAGGTTTAAGTTTAGGTTACACTAAGGATTCAATTAAGGTTAGTTTAATTAGGGTTCAATTAGGGTTCACTTATGGTTAGGGCTTCAATTAGGGTTCAATTAAGGTTATCATTAGTGTTAGGGTTAGGTTTAGGGTTGAAATAGAATTATGATTCAATTAGGGTTCAAGGTTATGATTAAGGTTTGATTAGGCTTTATGATTAAAATTAATGTTTAATTAGGGTTAGGGTTAGGGTTATAATTTTAAATTAGGATTCAAGTAGGGTTAGGGTTAAGTTTAAGGTTAGGTTAGGGTTAGATTTCAATTAGGGTTAGTTAGGATTAGGGTTAGGGGCTCAATTTGGGTTAGGGTTCAAGGATAAAGCTTGGTGTTAGGATCAAGGCTAGGGATATGGTTAAATTAGGGCTAGCATTTAGGTTATGTTAGGGTTAGGGTTCTTGATTAGGGTTTAATTACTGTTATGTTCAATTCAGGGTTCAATTAGGGTTAGGGTTAACATTAGGGTTATATGATATAGCTTAGGGTAAAGGTTATGGTTAGAGTTAGGACTCAACTAGGGTTAGGAAAAAATAGGGTTTGGGTTAGAGTTGGAGTTCAATCAAGGCTAGAGTCTAATTAATCTTAGGGTTCAATTAGGGATAGGGTTATGATAGGGTTAGGGTTCTTGGTTAGAATTTAATTATGGTTAGGGTTAAGTTTCAATTAGGGTTAGGGTTAACATTAGGGTTGTACGATATAGCTTGGGGTAAAGGTTGTGGTTAGGATTGAGGTTAGGGTTAAGACTCAACTAGGGTTAGGAACAAATAGAGTTTGGGTTAGAGTTAGGGTTCAATCACAACTAGAGTTTAATTAGGGTTAGGGTTAAGGTGAGGTTTAGGAATTAATTAGGGTTAAGGTTTGATTAGGGTTAGTGCTCACCTAGGGTTATGGTTAGGGTTCAAATATAGTTATTTTAATTAGGGTTATAGTTAGTGTTATGCTTCAATTATGCTTAGGGTTAGGGTTATGTTAGGGTTAGGGTTCTTGATTAGAGTTTAATTAAGGTTAGGGTTAGGTTAGGGTTCAATTAGGCTTAGGCTTAACATTAGAGTTACATGCTATAGGTTGGGGTAAAGGTTACGATAAGGGTTGGGGTTAGGGTTAGGACTCAACTAGGGTTAGGAACAAATAGGGTTTAAGCTAGGGTTACGGTTCAATCAGGGCTAGAATTTAATTAGGGTTAGGGTTCAATTAGGGTTAGGGTTAAGGTTAGGGTTAGGGTTTAATTAGGGTTAAGGTTTGATTAGGTTAAATGTTCACTTAGGGTGGTTAGGGTTCAACTATAGGCATTTTAATTATGGTTGTAATTGGTGTTAGGGTTCAATTATGGTTAGGGTTATGGTTCAATTAGTGTTAGGGTTAGGATTAAGGTTAGGTTATCCTAAGGGTTCAATTAAGGTTAGTTTAATTAGGGTTACTTTTAGGGTTCACTTATGGTTATGGTTTCGATTAGGGTTCATTTAAGGTTATGGTTAGTGTTAGGGTTATGTTTAAGGTTGAAATAAATTTATGATTTAACTAGGATTCAAGGTTATGATTAAGGCTTGATTAGGCTTTGGGTGATCCCACAATAGTGGTTTACAATTTTTGGCCAAATTGGACACTGAAATATTTTTTTTTATCTAAATCTTCACATTTAGGCACCTATAGCGGCTAAACCATAAGGAACTTGAAGATGATGGAAACTAGAGTCTCGTGACATTTTTTCTTCAGATTCTAAAAAATATTTTTTACAATATTTGGAATCAGATTGGACTTCTTTTTCCATCTCCCACAAAAACTATTTTTTTTAGAAAATAACATTTTAAAAAAGTGACGCACACCGTATAACACAACTTTTTATCCATGAAAGATAAAATTCTAATTCTTTCAAATTTAGATTTGTAACTCTGATATTTAGTGCTTCCACTTGGTTAGATAGTTTTTTATTGAATATTTTTTCTATAATCAAGTTTCAAAGTCAAACCAATTAGAATTCAGATATAGCGCGACTGTATAATGCATAACTTTTTTTGTATATATCAAAATTCAATTTTTTTTTTTGTTGGATCAAGGACTTCAATAGCTGGTGCACTCATATTTTTCAAAAAAAATTTTGATAATATGCTATTTTTCCACATGTGCAGAACAAAGACTTTAATTTTTGATGAAAAACCTATGTTTAATAAAACTAAAAAAACAAATACATAATAAAACCAAAACATATTAAAATTATAATCGTTGCATAACTCATTCTGAGGATTACTTGATTCCAGTTGGGTTCGTGAAGTCTCCTTCATTTTCATCTTCAATACGAGCTTCGAAGGGAAAAAATTCTAGTTTTTTTGTGCTAGAGAGCAGGGAGGTGGGAAAAGGGGGGTTCGCTAGAACTAGGGGGTCCTTGCAAATCCCCAGGGGTTCAAGTGAACCAGGGTTCATTTGAAGCCCCTTTCAAAAAGGGATTTTCATTTTTTTTTTGGTGGGATGGGGTCCACCTTGCATTTAACTGGTTTGCACAAACTAGGGTTCATTCAAACCCTTTTTTGGTTCGCTCAAACCAAAGGGTTCATTCAAACCCCAAAAACCAAAATTTTTGGTATGGGGTCTTTTTTTGCCACTTTTCCTTCCTCATTCAAATTGTAAACCACTTTTGTGGGTTTACCCCTTTATGATTAAAATCAGTGTTTAATTAGGGTTAGGGTTAGGGTTATAATTCATTTAGGGTTAGAGTTTTAAATTAGGGCTCAAGTAGGGTTAGGGTTAAGTTTAAGGTTAGGTTAGGGTTAGATTTCAATTAGGGTTAGTTAGGATTAGGATGAGGGGCTTAATTTTGGTTATGATTAGGATTAAGGTTAGGTTAAGGTTAGGGTTCTAAGATAAATCTTTACATTAGTGTTAGGGTTATCGTTAAGGTCAAGTTAGGGGTAGGGTTTAATTGTGGTTAGGTTAAGTGTTCAATTAGCATTAGAGTTATGGTTCTATGATAAAGTTTCATATCAAGATCAATTAGGGTTAGGGTTAAGGTTAGGTTAGGGTTAGGGTTTAGGTTCTAAGATAAACCTTGGGGTCAATGTTAGGGTTAGGGTTGGAATTAGGGTTAGGGTTAGGGTTAGGGTTCAATTACGATAAAGGTTAAAATTCAATTAGGGATATGGTTGTAGGATAAAGCTTGGGGTCAAGATCAGGATAAGATTTGGGAAAAGGGTTAGAGTTCAATTAGGATTCAAATATGGTTAGAGTAAGGGTTCAATTGAACCCTATTTTAACCTTTACCCCAACCCTAATTAAACTTGAACCTCAACCCTAATAAAATTTTTAACCTAACCATGTTTGACCCCTAACCATAACTTATATTAATTTTTTTATATTAAATATACTAAAATATTATTATTTATCTAATAATATATAAAAACAAAATTTGTATAATTATATATTAATTCATGTTATGTGTTGTGTCGCAACTGCTACTAGCTTATCTATCTTAATATATTAATCTATATATTATACACCGAGAGGTATCATTTTTGAGGCATATTTTTTAAATTCAAAAAAGCAAAAAAATATATTAATGAAAAAATATGCCTTGAAAATGATACCTCTCAATGTATAATATATAGATTAATATATTAAGATAGATAAGCTAGTAGTAATTAATTGCAATGGTGCTCTTAGTGAGGAACATCATGGTTACATAAAAATAGTTGGCCATGCAATTTTATATCTACTATAGAATACAACAATTTAGAGGGGCATCAAAGGTAAAGAGGATGATTCTAGAGAGAGCTCTACTATTAGCTCATAGATGTTTTTTTTTTTTTTTTTTTGTTCACATATAAAAGTACATGGCCCATATACCACATGTACAAATTTTAAAAAAATAGATATTTCTTTAATAATCATGCTCAAAGTACCAGGATTTGTTACCATTATTAGTTTTTATTTGTATATTTGACTTGTCTAGAGAGCTTATAGATCATGTGGATAGTTTACAATCAAAGACGCATCAAGTATACTAAGAATGAGATATTTTTCTTGTTCATGTTGTTGTCTTTTATCATATTTTGCATTAGATTATCCTCGTTATTAGTTTGTATTTGTATATTTGACTTGTCTAGAGAGCTTATAGATCATGTGGATAGTTTACAATCAAAGGTCCACATCAAGTATACTAAGAATGAGATATTTTTCTTGTTCATGTTGTTGTCTTTTATCATATTTTGTATTAGATTATCCTCAATAGAATTGACTTCAAGTGCACACCATTATTCTATAATGACAATATCAAGATAAGATCAATCCTCAAATCCAAATGATCTCTTATGTGAATATTACCACCAATAACTAAAATAATGCTAACCAACCATTGTGTTATCTTGTTATCCAAACCTACTCCATTCTTCCATTCAATGCTCTCCACATATAATATAAGATTGTTTGAAAATTATTTGAGACAAAGGGTCACTAGCAAACATAATTGCTCTAACGAGAAGCTCAACAACAACCCTCGTCAAACCTTTAGAGTAAGCAAAATCTTTGAGACAATATTTACCTTTTAATTGCCTTCCTTGGATAAATGCTTTCCTTTCGCTTAATTCCATCTGATACAAATTTTAGAGGAGTATTTATTTCTTAAATGAATATTGCTCCTTTCCAAGAAATAGAGGTAACCAAGACAAACGGTACAAGGTACAAAAATCATATTAGTTTCCCAGGGTTTGATGAACATTTTAATTTAGAAGGAAATAAGTTTTCCGAAAAATTGCGTTGCTTTCCATTTTAATTGACACTAACTCTCCTATAAGCTGCACTAAGATTGGTTTGGACGCCATTAAAAAATGTATACATTTTACGGCTGATAATGATTATGAAATGATAATATCTAATGCTCGTGGACGACCGGCAATTCTCCCAGAAAACGTCGGATGTATCCGTTGGGATTCCGTGTACTGTAGTAGTAACATACGCTGTGGTGACCACATGAAAACGCGTTGGAATGCTGGCATGATGTGAAGGCAAATCTAGAATTTTCCCCGAACTTACTCTATCCTCTTGTTCTAATGGAGACACGTGCTTGACCTTGTGCCCATTAATAGCGGCGATACTTCTCATGTCTGCAACCCAAAGTACAAATTCATACGCGCTGTCTGGTAGAATAATAGTTTTGTTTTATAGCATCCCAATCATCTGGATACAGCTCATACAGTTCCATTACTTGAATCAGAGTTAAGCGACTAATCAACGATTTCACATTGGAAAATGTTAGAGCACTCAGAATATAAATCCATTTGAGCATTTGTTTTCATTTATACAAGGAGTTCTTCTGTTACATTCAGTTATAGCCTAGAGAAGAAGAAGCCAAAGAACAAGATGCATTCATTGAGCGAGGAGATGCATTCGTTCAAAGGCTATGGCAAAGTGGAGGCCCTGCATCAGGAAAAGTTAAATGCCAGAAAGAAGACAAGAAGAAGAATCCTCATAATCTGCATAGCTTCCTTGGTTTTGGTAGCGGTCATTGTATCTGTTGCAGTTGCAGTTGTCCGATCCAAAAGCAGCAGCAATGATGAGCCCACTCAAATGCAAACAACCAGCAAGGCCATGAAAGCCGTTTGTAGCGTCACGATCTATCAGGACAAGTGCATTTCCAGCCTTTCATCCTATAATGGCTCCTCCAAGCTAAGCCCCAAGGATCTATTTGATATTGCAGTGGTCGTGGCCTTGAGGGAAGCACAAAATGCCCTTTCTGAAGTCTCTAATCTCACCCAAAAAGTCACTGATCCGTTTCAAAAGCAGGCGTTCAACGACTGTGAGGAGTTAATGGACCAAACTATAGACCAGCTAAGTAGTTCTAGTGACGATCTGAAGAATTTCAATTTCAAGTCATTGATTGATCCGTCAGGTGATGTACGGACGTGGCTCAGTGCTGCACTCACAAATCTGGACACCTGTGTTACCGGATTGGTCAACACAACTGATACTGAAACTAAAGCTCAGGTACAGAGCATCGTGGACAATCTGACCGAGCTGACCAGCAATTCTCTGGCAATTGTAAGCAATATTCGAAAATTGCTAGAAAAATTGAAGATATCCTTCCCTACCCGACGTCTGTTGACGGATGATTTTTACACTGGTGAAGATGGGTTTCCAAGGTGGGTGTCTGCAACGGATCGGAGGCTTCTACAAGTACAGGCTAATGTAGAGCCTAATGTGGTTGTGGCGAAAGATGGTTCTGGGGATTATACAACTATTCAGGAGGCAGTGAACGCAGCACCTAACAAGAGCAAGACCAGATTCATTATCAAGGTGAAACAGGGGACTTATGAGGAGAATGTGGAAGTGAGCAAATCAAAGAGAATGTTGATGGTGATTGGTGATGGCATGGATAACACGATTGTTACTGGCAATAAAAGTGTTGTGGGCGGCACACCTACATTTCGGACTGCAACATTCAGTAAGCAAGATTCTTTTTCTAACTTCCACAGTTTCTAACTTTTTAAATATTTTCCTTCTAGAGTTGTCCCTATTTATAGATTAGATTGAGATTCTACACACAAATTTCTCTAACTGTTAGATTCTATACACAGTTTCCTTAATTTTTCCCTGTTTCTATATAAGTTAGATTGGGATTAGTTTCTACACACAGATTTGAGATTAGATTCTACACACAAATTTCTCTAACTATTAGATTCGATACACAGTTTCCTTAATTTTTCCCTGTTTCTATACAGGTTAGGTTGGGATTAGTTTCCACACACAGATTTCTCTATACACAGTTTCCTTAATTTTCCCCTGTTTGCTTATATCTCATTCCTAATATCTTTGTTATTTATAATAACAAAATTATCAAGTTTTCATAATTCAAATTGCTGTTTAGTATTGTTTTTGGATTTGATTGTGTTAGATTTTTCAGAATGATAAAGAGTAAACGAAAAAGAAAAATAGAATCCCTTGATGAAAAAGGATCAACACAATAGAATCCAGAAACAATACTGAAGAACAAAACAATGTTTCATAAATTTTACAATTGTGTTGATGAAATTAGTTTCTGCTTCATTGTTTTGAGGAGATTTTCAATTTCACTTTCCAAGAATTTACAATGACTTTTCAGTGATTTTATGAAAAGCTCTGACTGAATCTACTCTGTAACTGAAATGCAGTTGCGGTTGGAGCGGGATTCATTGCTAGGGACATACAATTTACAAACACTGCAGGCGCAATAAACCATCAAGCTGTGGCTCTTCGAGTTGGGTCGGACGAATCGCTCTTCCTTAAATGCAAGATAACCGCCTACCAAGACACACTCTACGCACATTCTCTCCGTCAGTTTTTCAGGGACTGTTATATTTCTGGTACAGTAGATTTCATCTTCGGAAACGCTGCTGTTGTGTTTCAGAATTGCACCATTGCTGCTCGACTACCGATGGCAAATCAACAGAACACTATAACTGCTCAAGGGAGAACAGATGAAAACCAGAATACTGGAATCTCCATCCAAAGCTGCAACATCATTGGAGAAGCCGATCTCATTGCCGCCAAAAGTAGTTTTCCGTCATACCTTGGGCGGCCGTGGAAATTATATTCGCGGGCAGTCATCATGACATCCCAAATGAGCGATATCATCGTTCCTGCCGGTTGGCTTGAATGGAACGGAGATTTCGCACTGAGCACATTGTATTATGCCGAATATCAGAACACTGGTGCAGGAGCTGTGCTCGATGGTCGTGTAACGTGGCCTGGTTATAAGAAAACCATCGATGCAAGTGATGCGCAGAAATTTACAGTTGGGAATTTCATAGGCGATTCGTGGGTGCAGGCAACGGGTGTTACATTTTCCAATGGTTTAACTACATGATGATGCAACCAAGGTTTGGCATTTAGGTACATTTTGTCGTGTCATGGCGATATCAGTAGGTAGCGAAGGTAACATTATCATGCTACATATGAATGTAAAAGCTGGCATTGGCCCACTGTAAATCATATATTCTTTCTTAATGACATAGCAATCAATCTGTCACATAACATGGCCTGGGATTCCTACAAGTTGCAAAATGAAATTGTTTTTCTAGGGGTCCCACCATGTGGATCTCACTTCCTCACTGCAACATCTAAATCTGTGTGATGAAAATGTGTTCCGTGCTGGTCCCACCATGTGGATCTCACTCCCTCACTTAATGCCAGCTTCTAAATTTACCAGAACAATCTCCTCCCGTACATCGAATAATTTCTAAATTCGACGCTTGTACTGTCCCATTGCCCTCGTGTTGTTCAGAGAATTCCCGTCTTAGAAATGGAATAGAGAAAAAAATGATAATGAAGAAATTTTCCAAATGTTCACATGGCAAAGCATACTATTTTAACAATTTTGATGTGTACCTAAAGTGAAACAACACAAACAGTTAAACCATTAGATTTTATACCTTGCGTGACCTTATTTTTTTAATCCATAAAATCTTTTAAATAAATAAATCTTTAGATTGATGGTTGAGGTTATGATGACCACCATTAAAAAGATTTTGATTATAGCATCTTTAACAAACAAATGATTGTGATGTGTGGAAAAATTATCATATTAGAATATTGTCAAATCTACAGTGTATTCATGATTTTTTGACATATGGAAAAGATAATTTTATGAAGAGAAGTTTCTTATATATAGGAAGATTTGATTTGATTTTTTTTTCATTTTATTATTCCATGTGGGAAAGGATTTGGTAATTGATTCAAATGAAATTAAAGACAACAAGTAAATCATATTATTATATTTTTCTTCTTCTAGTTTTTTTGACAATATTTTTTAATATTAATGTTCTAAAAAACAATGAAACAAATTATTTTTCTCATATCTTATTGGCCTGTGTTGAATTAAAAACACTTTTATGTCCTCACTTTGATACATTTTTCATTTACTTTCAATTCATTATTTTCAAGGATCAATCATATGACTTTTTTTTTCTCAGCTACAAAATTTTATATAATTGTTACGATTTTCAACCATTTCATATATGTTGGAAATGACATTGAAAACTATTATTTATTTACCCCATATTTACATAAGATAAAGAATTCATTTATTCATTTGTCTAGATTAGCTATCCACTCCTTTCTAAATATGAAAATATAGTAAATGAAGGCATTAAGAGGACTTATCTAAAGATGCTCATCTTTTGTCATGATTTATCAATGTTAAAGTGTAGATGTAGCTTAGGATAAAGATTGGTGGAATATTACAGATAATTCATGGGAGAATCTAGTAGATAAGAATTCTTCCATTATACACTTTAAAAGTGAGTTATAAGAATGTGATAGGGAAAATCAAATCAAAAAGGAGTTTTTCTTAAATAATACATTTTTTTTAATAATTGGGTGCTACCACAATAGTGTGCCCCACTTCTAGGACATCTTATTTTTTCTTGAAATCATATATTTTTTATTAAATTTAATGATTCAAGCCTTGAGGGTTCCATTTAAAGGATTTTAATTGAAGAGGGTTATATAAGATCCCTTAGATCAAACCCCCTTGGATAAAACCACTCTAGTCTTAAATCATACCCACAATGAGTCTCCTTGGCACCTATTAAAATTTTGACAAAAACCACTTTTTATTTACTTTTTGAGAGATCATGTAAAGGCGTTTAAAAATTAAGTTTTGTAAGTATGTAGCCCTTATTATAAGCTTTCCAAAAAGTATAATTTTGAATATTTTTATTTTTATTATTATATTTATTTTTTATTTCTTATGAATGTTGGTTTTTCACCAAAAAATGAGGTATTTTTTTCACACATGAAAAAATATATAAATAGAGAATTTTTTTTGAAGAAATATTTGTGCCCTAAGTATTGATGTTCTTGTTTCAAAATAATAATAATAATTTTAATCATATGAAACAATTTATGCATTATGACATACACTTATGTCCAAATTATAATTACTTAGACATTGAAAATTAATTAAAAAAATATGCAACAAAAAATTATGAAAAATTAAACATGCACTAGATATATTAATGTTACAAATCTATATTTTAAAAACTATAATTTTGTCCTTACTATAAAAAATTTTATGCATTATGATATAAACGCCACTTTGTAAAGATGTTGTTTACTATAAAAAATAAGTTATTAAAAGTTACATAAAAAAATCACAATTTATTTTTAACATTTAAAAAAATACATATTTAGAATTTATACACAAATCCTCACAAATCACTAGTTCACACCATCTCAAAATTATTAATGGTTTAGTTGCTATAGGTTTCATTAAGTAAAATTTTGGTGAAAAATGTTGATTTCAATGTCCTACTTTGACTAAAAAAATAAGACACGGTATTGTGGGCTTACCCAATTATTATAGTTTTGATGAAAAAAGAAAGTTGTGAATTGAATGATGAGAAAAAATTGACACATTTGATTGTGTAATGAATTTTAATTGCATGTACAACATTGTGTCCTTGATTATTGAAAAGAAAAGAATAAATCCACCCTTAATGTAAGTGTCATTTGTCTTTTCTTCATTTACATTTGTTGAAAGTGTAACTATTTGTTTCTTTTTTCTATTACAATATGTAGAAATAATATTTTTGTATGCTTCTCCTATGAAAAAAAATTATTTTGAAGAACTTATATTTGAATGAGATCTCTCATGTATTCAAAACCTAGGGGCATTGATTTATATAAGGGTGGAATTTTTGGTATATTAAAGAGAACTTATGTGATCTTTTGTTTAAAGGGAGGTCAAAGCTATAATTTCACTTATTCAACTTTTATATCTTTGTTGGTGTGGATGATATATTTTACCTAACCAGTTTACATATTAGGTCCTATTCAAACTACTTTATTTAAGCTTACTTAGAGAATTCCTTGAGAATTATCATTTTATGTCTGAAATCAAATGATTAAAACACATGTCATAATATTATGTTGTCCTATGTCTCACCTTGACCTTTATAATTAAGGGATTCTCATTGTAATTTCTATCTATTATATTCATTTACATATGTTGTGTATTTGCATCTATTGATAGAATATAATTATTTTCTCATATTTGGTATAGATCTTATTCTTTCATTAAAGTTGGACTAGATCTTCGATGACTATCTTCATAGCTAAACATTGCAAGGTATAGAGCATTCTATAATAAATCATACATGGTATATATTATTATATTTAATTTGGTATTTTTGTGAGCATAGTTTTTTACCAAATATATAGATCTCTACTTGACACTATGAAAACATATACACTTTTTTTTTTGAAAAATATGTGGTCTTTATTGATATCATTATTTCTTAAAATAATAATAATTTGAATTCATACAAAATGTTATGCATTATGAAATTTAACATTTCTCTAAATTTTAGTTAATATAAACTAGTATAATTATCTTAAAAATGATCTATCTAAACATACAAAAATTAATAATTTTTAAAGTTATTTTACTTTTTAAGAATTATTTTATTTTATTTACTTAATAGTTATTTTATTTATTTGAGAGCTATTTTATAGTTTTTTTTTAAAAAAAATATTGGCTAGGCAATTTATTTTTAATACAATCATGATAGTCTTTGATGTCATCATAAAATGCCTATCGAAATAATTAAAAATTAATAATAAATAAAATATAAAACAAAAAATATGAAAAATATGAATGCGTTATGTGTCAATGTAAGTGATGATCTATTGAAAAATTATGAATTTATCTCTTTTTTGGTTCGTAAGCACTTTTTTATCCTAGAGCTATGAACTAAAGAGACCACAAATATGAGACTATGGATCAAGCCTACAAGCACATTGGATCAATGAAGGCATAGTGCCTATGATCACAATAGCCCAGTGAAGACTTGAACTTTGGTGGTCACAACAACAATGCCACCACTTAACCATCGCACTATGCGATGAACCCTAAAAATTATGATTTTTTTTTTTTCTTTAGATTGCAGGAATCAGGTGCCCCACTATAAACTGTATTGTGGTTGGTAAACTTTTTTAATATGATCGGTGACATTGTGCGACATGCCCTCTGGTGCTATGGGTTTGGGGGGAGACTAGACCTTATGACCTTATACTTGCAACAGGATGCTTTAGCCAATCGAGCTAGATCCCCACTCCATGAATTTATCTTCTTTCTATAGAAATTGATAGATTGTATGGCATAAATTTCTTATTAAAAATACTATCTAGTATAAATATGTTATTAAAAAATATTTAAAAATTAAGATAAGTTTTATATATATAGAGTCTACACATGAAATCTAAAAAGTCACTAGTTCACATTGTCTTCATATTCTTAATATTTTTTTTTGTTACAAGTCATAAAAATGAAAATTTGTTAAGGACAATTGGTTGAGCACAATTGGTAAGGGTGATGGTATGTTCCTTGATTATGCCATTCACCAAGGTTCAAACCTTGGGAGGTATAGGATGAGGTTGGGAATATGTCTTGAACAACTTTTGTGGAATGGACACTCCTCAGTCTTTTCTCTCAATTCAAGAGGTATCAACATTGAGTCATGCTCTTGTATCAAATAGCAAGACAAACTTGTAGATGATATAAAATCCTCCAAAACAATTAATTAAAAATATTAATTTCAATGTTTCACTTGAAACAAAAATAATATATACAAAAACTTACATACTACCAGTTGCAATTTTAGGAGGTGCAAGGATGTGCTGATAGAAAATAAAGAAATTAGGTATTATTTGATTTTAAATATTTGCATGCAGATTAAAAACATAAAGCAATACAAATTGAAAAGGAAGCTTTTACGTGATAAGTGAGATTTTGGAGGCTTTTACCATTAAAAGACAATTGAAACTTGTTTTCCAATTACTCAACACTTGTTTTGAGACTTATTTCAGACTCAAATCTCACATTATATGTAACCTCTCCACTAATAATATAAAATCCAAAAAAAAATAAAATATTAATTTCAATATTTCGCTTAATAAAAAATATTCTATTCCCTTACAAAGTGGTATACATCATCGACACCTACCACACACGTTACGAAACATTCCAAGAGGCATTTTGTGGCCACAATTTAGAGGCTCCATTCAAAGATTTTTAGGGTTTCACAAGATTTTTTTTGATAACTCAAATAATGACGCGAGTGGACTTGGACGACTCGGATTTGGGATCCTATGTACTCCCTATGCCGAATAGATCATCAAAAATCTTTGGAAGGAAATGAAACTTCGACTTGAGACTTGTTTCTTTGGAGTTGTATCCATCAATGCGGACCCTACGGGAAGAGCATGGGGAAAGTGTTGAAATTTCACTATCCTCTTATTGCCATTATTTCCTAGAAAATTTATGGGAAATTTGTGTCCACAATAGAATTCAAAAAGCTTAGGGAACCAATAAACCGTTGATCATTTGAAAAGCGAGTAAGTTTAGATCTAAATTTCTATGGATTCTCATAATATTTAGTGGTACTTGGTATAATTGACTGTCCACAATAATCCTTGTTAAAGGTGCTTTGGATGAACAATTTGAGACTTTTTACGGACGATACTAGAACTCTAGGTGATATTTTTAATTGTGCTACTACACCCTAGCTCTCATCCATTCATCCATTATTTAAAAGTTAAATTTCATTTAAACCTTCGCGATATTTTTGACATGACACTAAACAAACGCGGGGATGGGGGGGGAGAGCGGGCGAGGGTGCGGGGGCAAGCTCTTATTGATTGGTAGCGTATACTTAAAGATATAACCCCACTAGTGCCCTAATTATCAAGTACGATTTGTGCTATTAATTCATTGGATCTCCAATTTTTATAACTTTTAATCTAATCATAATAATTTACTCTATTTAAACATCATCAAATTGGTATTATAGAATAATAATTTTATATTTCATTTAAACACACACAATTTTTTTTTATCTTGTTTTGAACTAGACAATATTTTAAAATAATCTAATCAATTTATGATTTTTGGTTTTTTAGGATTTTACATCATCCACAAGTTTGTTTTGTTATTTGATAGAAGCGTGAGCCTATGCTAATACCTCTTTGGCTAAGAACCAAAGACAGAGAGGTATCCATTCCACCAAGATCATCTCAACACTATCATAATTTTATACCTCATCCATAAAAAAAAAAAAAGTATTATCTTATTAGCCAAAGACAATTTTTAACTATTGAACTAGATAATATTTGAAAATAATATGTCCAATCCATGAGTTTTTTTAGGATATTATATCATCTATGAGTTCATTTTGCTATCCAATAGAAACACAAGCTTATGCTGATACCTCTTCCACTAAGAGCTAATGACTAAAAGATATCCATTCCAATAAAATCATACAAGACACGATCATAATTTTATGTCTCATCTATTAAAAAATAATAGATACTTATCTTATTTTTATTATTCAAAAATAAGTTTTAAGTATTAAACTAAATAATATTTTAAAATAACTTGCCAAATTCATGTTTTCTTTTTAAAGGATTCTACATCATCCACAAGTTCATTTTGCTATCTTATAGGAGCGTGAGTCTATGCCATACTTCTTCAACTAAGAGTCAAAGAATCAAGAACATCCATTCCTATAAAATCATCCCGCACTCAATCCCAACCCCATCTCTTATCATACCTTTCTAGAGATTTTATCTTTGGTGAATATTACCCTCACTAATTTTCCTCAACCAATTAAATTACAACGGTTGTAATACCAAATTCATAATCTCAAAAATAAAACAATATAATTGTAGCTAATCAACAATGTAATTAGAACTAATCGGTGGGCCATGTATCATCTAAACTGCGAACGTACGTAGGTAATGCGCGTCGCTGATTCGCTGTTTCCAATAGCTGAAAATAAATTAGAGTAGGTAACGTAACTGATTCAGAACTACTCAAAAATCCTTCTGCTGTCACATTCTTTCGGTTTTCTTTGAAAAATCACCAAATATGCTGTAGTGCAAAACAATACAGTCAGAAACAAGAGATGTTTGAACTGTATTCTTATCACTGAAAATTAAACAATGCCGGTTATGATGTGATGCTAACAATTGACTTCTACAATTATTTGTTTGTTATACATGTATTAAGTTAGTCGATAGGATTTTGGACGCGGACTTATGCCCACCTGGCACCGACAATTGAGTCCCACGATATTTTTTAGGTAAAATTATTTCCATTACCAGAATGCCGTAGAAAATCGTTCCGCCACAGTATATTCCTCCTGTTTACTAGGAAAATCCCACCAATGCAAAGCTTCAAGTTCAGTAAAAATGCAGCCACGTTAAATTGTTTGAACTGGTCAGAAATATGTGTGATAAGCATTGCATTTGATTTTGCGGGAAATTATAAAAATATGAATAAAGGTTTGGATTCCGGATTTAATTCAGACCGGCTTGCCCTGTGTCGGTGTCGGCGCTTGTGCTGCTTTCGGCCTACTACGGTGGAATTTCTTGTATGTTGTTAATTGACTGCCGGCCGCAAATGGGGAAATTTTCATGATGGTAATATTCTTTTTTCTAAGCTTGCTTTGACGCTGCCTATTGGTAATTACAGTCATGGAATTTGAGCGGGGTCATTTGTAGAGAGGGAATTATGGATTTGTTGGACATTTTTAAAATTAAGATGATGCTTGCCTGCTCTTGCTTTTTTTATTCTTAACTTGAAGTGAAATCAAATATTAAATGAAAAGTTTATAAAGTTACGTATATTTATGTTGCATTTGTATTTGTTTAAGATTATTTTTAGATGGTAAATCAATTAGTTAACAATTTATCTATTTTAGTATAGCATATTTTTCAAATTATTTTTTAGTTTCAATAATATTGATGAATGTTTCAAAGTTTGTTTCATGAGGTAGTTTGCAGGTATAGAGTATTGGAAGGATGCTGGTAGGAGATAATTAAATGGTGTTGGACGTGCATCAAGTAGAATTAAAAGAAAATTGAAGGTTGGTTGTTTGTTATAACTTAGTCATGTTTCATGTACAAGAACTTGGGTTCTTTAAAGAAAAACATGTCCATCTAGTTCATAATACCATTCACAAGCCTTTACCAATAATATCAAAATATTGTATTAATAAAATAAAATAATTCTAAAGAAAATAAAAATCACTCTTTAAGTAAATAAAATAGGTAGAAACTTATATTTCTCTACCTTTTTTAGATAAATATATTTAGAATATCTATATTAATTTATGTTCAATTATAGATTTGTTTAAAAAGGCTTAAACTTTTTGTCGTTTCAGTTCTTTCAAAAATCTATATCTATTTGGTTCAATCAAAAGCCTTTATCAATAAAAATATTATCTTAGTAAATTAAAATAGTTTTGAACCAAACATTTAAATGTGTCCATATATGTATATAGTATATAAAATAATTTTGAAGAAAAATAAAAAAATGAAGTAAATAAAATGGCTAGACACTTATATTTCTCTACGTTTTATAAATAGATATATTTAAGATATCTATACTACTCTATGTTCAATTAGAAAATTTTATAAAGAGACTTAAACATTTTGTCTTTTTTTTTTATGAGATGATATACATACATTAGAGATTCATTCTGATGAACTACAACTTTCTTCAAATGAATTTGCACCTAACATGTTCAAAAATTTGCACTCTTTTAAGAACTTTGCTCAACTATAAATTTTTTTCTATTATATAAAACTATATATATATATATCTTATTTTCTAAAATTTCAATTGTATTTATTAACAAAAACTTAAATAATTTATATTTTCTTACATAAATATTATTATAATACATTCAAATCAATAAAATTTAACTTACATATTGTACACCTTTCAAGAGACCATATGATTACTGTGTGAACTCTTGAACATCATTACAAATTTTTGAATGACCACACAAACTAAACTATAAAAAGTAAAATATCACAACCAATCAAAAATCTAATACACAACAAACCTCCACTTTAACTTTCTATCCGCACACCCACTACACTAGTAATAATGAAAATACTAATATATATTTATGTTATGAGAAAAAGCAAAAATTGCTCATACATGAGTTGAATCTATCTAAGCATGTCAAGTTTCTCACTCTAATTCAAATTTATTAATATTTAAAAAAGATATTCTAAAATTTGACAATTATGCCATCAGGAAAAGCCAATGGAAGAAAAATAAAATAATTGTGGAGGGACAATATCATTTCACCACTTTTTTTTTTAATATCATCATGCCCGAATATTTTTCTTGATAGTAGTTTCATCTTTATCCGGATAGTCACTACACAAAATAGTGACCACTTTAGTTGTATGGCAATCATTGTTTTTATTAGTGAGTTGTAAGCCACAAGCGACAATTCAAGTCTCCCTCAGTGGAATACGATAAATATAAAAGATTTTACATTCTTATCATGTTAGAATATTCTGAAAAATTTATATTTATTTAAAGATGTTAAAATATATTCAATTGTATGAGACGTTTCTGGATTTTATTGTGTGAAAATTTTCCATCAAAACAATCCAGTCAAATTCAGAAACATGTGTGCAATACATACAACTGTTAAATATACCTTATCATTATACTAATAATATGCATAAAAACATTATTTAAAAACTGGTAAAATAGAGGTTGCTGCCTCTCTATTTCTATGATTTTTATAATAATAGCCAGCTATACGCAATCAGTCAAATTCAAAGCGTCTATAGATATCTATGACTAATCGTTCTTGTCGCGGTGTAAAGTTCTTTATTAATGGTTACTGTTTCCTTTTAGCATTTTCTCAAGCACTGATAATTCGTGTCGTCTAAAAGGACCAGAGATAGGGCCTTTAACAGTGGGAGTATGTAGAATTTTCTTATATATACATACGTTCCAACGCGTAAACATCCCGCAGCTTAACACGCAATTCGCGGCGTCAATATATACCTTCTACAGCTGTGAACATGGATTTCGAATCTGCAAATTAACACCAAAAAGTCAAAAGCCATTGCTCTATCTAGACACGGGTGCAGTTCTCTTTAAAACTGAAAGCGACCCGTAGAAAAAAGGAGAGGAATTTCTTGGGTCACAGAGTTTGCATGTCTTGACTGGGAGGAAATCTTGATTCGAAAAGTATTGTTAAATTTGCTCATTAGATCCCGCAAACCAACAAGAGAGCTTGTTCTAGCTATTTTAACCAAACATGGACGGTCCGAAGGGCGGCTGGGATCATGAAGAGCGAATGGACAGCAAGCCGAGGAAAAGAAGCGTGCTTATAGCCATCGTTACCCTAATTCTTGTTGCGGCCCTCATTGCTGTGGTAGTAGTCGTAATTCACCAGAACAATCAGGAGAAGGAAAGTATTCCCGGTCAGATAGGTACTATACCTCCACCCATAATCTGGTCGCCTCCTGTTAATCCTTCTCCTTATGTTCCATCGCCCACAACCTCCCCCTCCGTTCCACCCCCAACAAACTCTCCCTCCTTTCCACCCCCCACAAATACTCCCTCCGTTCCACCGCCTCCAAACTCTCCGCCGGTCACATCGCCGGTGGTCTCGTCCACCATCGTCATGGCCTGCGAGAGTGCGTTGTATCGAAATGTCTGCATTTCGTCCTTATCGTCATACCCAGGCGCATCACAGGCAAATCTGTCGCAGCTAGCTGGCATCGCAGTGGAATTAAGTCTGGACGAAGCCAAAAAGGCGTATAAGTTTGTGGACGATCTGAGCGGGCAATCAACAAACGCAACCAACCAAAATGCTCTGAAGGATTGCGTGGATCTTTTGAAGGATACAGTCGATCAGCTCAACAGTTCGCTCTCTACACTGACACATCTGAGTACAGGCTCTTTCCAAAACGACATAGGAGATGTTCAGACGTGGGTAAGTGCGGCGTTAACTAATCCCACCACCTGTATCGACGGTTTTGAGGAAGTAAACGCGAACATGGTCCCTGTAATTAAGACCAGAACAGAAAATGTAACGGAGTACATGAGCAACGCTCTTGCTGTTATCAACAAGCTGTCGGTCACATGATTTAGTTTTTCTCGCATTTTGGTCAGTTACTCCAAACTTCAACTTCAATTCCTTTGTGAATATCGATTGAGGAGATGATGTATGTTTTATATATCTGTAATATGTTCATTTACAAGATTTCTCCGTAAATGTAATAAGATTCAGCGCCTGTTAACTTGAAGAAAAAAAATTCTTGCTTAATAAAATTTTGTATGCTTTTCTTTTTCAATAGACGTCTGTTGATTGACTGTATACGGTGTATTTAATAATGGAGTTTGAGCCAACTTTACCAGTTGAGCCCTTCAAATTGTGTCATTGTCCACTAATTATCTATAAAACCTTGCTTGAAACAAAATGAGAGTTTCACGGAGATTTACTTCTTTTTGTCGGTGGTGGCTTTGTACCCCACTTTATTTGAGCCACTCCAAGGAAGGGCAATTATAAATTATAATTCGAAAGTAAAAGGCCCTTAAAAGCATTATAAATTACTTAAAAGAAATGGTGTCTTGTTTATGGTGGATCCTCACCTCGCTGATTTTTTCAAAGTAATTCGGAGTGGAGAGAATAAAGTAAGGAGAGCGAAATGACTTGTTGGCCATTGATTGTTCATTGTGAAAGCGAAAGATTCGGGCGTGTTCAGATAAAGATAAGAAAAGTAGAGTAAGAATAAAGAGGCTAATTATGAAGTACTTCATAAGAAAAAGGATATTAATATTATTTTAGAAAAGTTCAAGGTTGAAATATTCCTTTGGTTTTTTAAGTAACGGTCTTCTTATTCTCTTACATTAGTTTAGATTTATTTAAAATAATTAAATTAATGAATAGTATGTAGGGTTTAAATAAAATTGGTGTAATTAGAGTAATTAATAAGAGTTTAGGTATTTATGTTTATTAATTGAGGTATTTATTTAATTTGGTTTAGTAGAGAGTGGATTGGTGTTATTGATTAGATGGAACATTGTAATAGAAGATATAAAATATATAAAATTTGATGTGAACCAAATGATTATGAAGTTCTAATGATTATGTGTGGAATGTTCTACTATAGATAAGATCATGTCATATGGTCTAGTCCTAGACTAGGTCACATCATGTGGTTTAGTCTAGATGGTACTACACAGTCAGTTTGTGATGCAAATTTGTTGGCCTCACACACCTCTATCATTTGATCCCCCATTTAGATTTTGATTGTGCTTATAAGCATTGTGGAACTTTCCTAAAGACAAAGGTTAGCTTATCTTGATAGTAAATGATGCATTCACAAAGAAAGAAGCTTTGTATATATAGTAGGAACTCTATGTAAATGTAAACTTAGGTGTAATGGTGGAATGGTATATTGTATATGGCACACAAATCTATCTTTTAAATGCTCTTGAATAATATTTGTCTATATTATTCCATTGATCCTAATGAATTCTACCCTTCAAATGATCTAGGATATGACACTAAATATACATAAATGTAATGTCAATTAGAAATATTTTTCATATGGGCCAGTGAGATAACAACTAGTTTTTTGAAAGGACAACCTTAAATATGGAAAACTAAGTTATGTTATGTAGCCTCTAGTTATCCAATGCAAATAAATAAAAAATGTGTACTTGTGAGGACTAAGGTGCTCTATAATGGAAAATTGCTAATGGATTCTCAATATGAGTTAATTTATGTAAGTAAAATAAGTTGATAAATTACTACAACTATGAACTTATGACATTTGTGTAAAGTGGCATAAAACAATGAGTAAAATTGAATGATATTTAGGTACATTTTGACCCCACTTAGGGTTGTGTTTGTATGTGTAGTCACTATTTAAATCATTCACCCAAAATAAAATATGTAGTAAAATTAAACAAGCATGATAGTGATATAATATTAGATTTTAGATATACTTTTTTTTGTCTTAATAAACATACAAAACCATGTCATAGTTCACACATAGAAACAAGTCATTTTATGTACTTGTATCTAATATTTATGCTAAACATATAATTATTATTTAGTGTAGATGAGGATATTTGCTATTCTTGAGTCTCTAGCATAAAGAAGAGTCTATAGGGAGCAAATAGTCCTCAAATACCTCAAAGGAAAAGCTTAGGTGACAAAGGTAGAAAGATAAAATAGTTTTGATTGAATTTTATATTTTAAGACAAATTTTGGAATAAAGACTTCACAAACTAAAAGAGTAGACTTCAGAGGTCTCAGGAGCAAGTTGGATGGATTTTGGCCAAGGATGGCAGCATGACATGCAGATGCCATCACAACACACTGTGGTCTCGTATGAATACAAAAAATGTGCTCACAAAAGCACCAAGAGTCTACTATCTATCCAAAAACTAATATTTAAGTGTTTAAATGAACTAACAAAATGCTTAGAATAACATGAATAATAAGAAGAAAAATAACATATGTGGATTAAACTAATTGAAATAACAAATTAGAGATGAAAAGAACCAAAAAAATCACAAGAGGTCCAATGCTATGCTACCTCCTACAACACTCCAAACAAAAAAATTAGACATATAGAAAAAGGGAAAAATTTGGGGTTGTTTCAAGGATTTCCTTAGTCAAAACCTTGTTTTAGTGTTTCCACCTCTACGAATAGCTAGATAGATAGATAGAGAGAAAAATAGACAATAGATAAATATATTGACAAGATAAAGAAGATAACACATTAGGATATCAATATGATGCTAATACAAAGAGAGTGTGATTACCCTCCCTTAAGCAAGCTTGTGATGTCGAAGGAGAGAACAAAAAAATTTAGATGAGACAACAGAGAGCCAATATGCCAATGTAGAAGCCAAGATGTTGATGTAGAATCTAAGACCAATAGAACATGCAAGAACAATGGTGTAGAAGAGAATCAGAATGAGAATGCCAGCTTGAGAGTGAAAGATTGTAAGAATGAGTTGAAGGAATGAGAGAAAGTGAGTTTGAATGAAGAAAAGGCATGCAAGAAGGAATTTTAGATGTACCTATAGCCCATAGAGGCATTACTCTCTATGGGCAGGCGAAAGTGTAACATCCCAATAACCATAAAATCAGGAATCTTGTCAGGATATTCATGTGGTGCATAGATGTCTGCATGTCATGGAAGCATCACTAACAAAAATTCAATTGAAAAAAAAGACAAGGGGGTCAAGGTCAAATTTGAAGTTAAGGAAAAGGGGATTTTCATTATCCTCTTTAATTAGGCTAAAGGGAGGATTATGTAATTTGAAATTACATGGGGCACAATTTTACAATATTACGTTTTGTCCCCACTTACGTGAGCATATGTATTCTAACATGTTCAAGATAAAGTAGATAGAAAGAGGTTGAAGAGAATACACCCAAGACGAAGAAGACACATGCCTTCAATTTGATATATGCACTAGAGAAATTGATCTAGGACATGAAGAGGACATGGGTCTTCCATCCTACAAAGTTGAATGCAATCTCACCACAAACATGTATTAAGGCATAAATTTGCACCCTAGTGCAATTTCCCATAATATACCCTTACTTTAGCCTTATAACATTGTTAATGCTAAAAGCCGCCACCTTAAGCCTTTTTTCATATTCATACTTTGTCATTTTCCGTCAGTGGAGGGAATTTTGACTAGGACGCTTCTGCACAACACATACATTTGTGCACTGTGCTAATGTCCCTAACAAATTCTTAGGTCAGTGTATGTTGGTACATTACATTTCATGGCATCCATGAGTTATAATGCCTCTCGCGACTATGAACCTACTCGAAAAGATATCTTTTGCTTCCAATGCCTCATTTTGAACTCACTTCTCCATTCCATTGAATCTCTCTCAATCTCAAATTCTACCATTCATTCTTGGAACTTCTCACTTCACTCTCTCCATTCTTGCTTACATTCTTCCTACAACATCTTATAGGTTTCAATATATTAGCAATATGTTCTTGCACGTCTGTCTTGCACTCTCAAAGCTACCATCCTTCCTCTTGGCTTCCTCAAGCTCGTAGTAGGGAGGGTAACACTTTGTTAATTTTACTGCATTATCAATATTATAGTTAGCATATAGATTATCTTTTCTTTCTATATGTATTGCTTACTTCTTTTCTTTATCATTTTTTCTATATTTTGGTCTATTGGTTGTCTATGAAGGTAGAAACACCAAAGTGAATATTTGACTGAGGAAAACTCCAAAACATAGCCCCAACACTTTTTCATTTTTGTGTGTGTAGGTACCTCATTCCGTGGAGCTTGTAGGAGGTTGGACCTACCTTAAGTTGGATTTCTACTACCCTTTCTCATTATTTTGTTCATATTTATAGTATTCTTCTTATTGTCTAGCTATCTTTTTGTGTATTTATAGTTATTTTTCTTTTTTATTTAAGTTGTCACATTAAAGTTCTTGGGTTGTTAGCACACCCTATGTGTTTCAGGTTGTGAAGTCTACTCTTTGTTTGTACAATACACTAGTGTGCCACGATGTTGTCTGTGATCCACACTTTTGTGCTATGGATGAGATCCAACAAATTCATTATCCAAGACCCCTATGGTCTATTAATCCGATGTCTAAAGTCCCTTATCCTAAAACCCAAAAACATAGATTAGCTTTTCCTTTAGACTTTTTCATTGAGGTGACCAAGGGAAATTTTCTCCTTTTAGACCCTGTTTGTCTTGGGACTTGGAAGTAGTGAATCCCCTCAAAAAATTTGTGAGCTCGATGTGAACCTTCCTTCTCTTTCTCTTTGGTTCAATTTTTTTTCTTCTCTCATGTCTAGGATGTGTTGTTGATAGTGTGTTGTGAGGCTTTTACAAGCTTTACAACTCAGTCTACAACCTTAGAAAATATTGTTCGAAGAAGTATTTAAAACATTAGAATGTGATCTAGGAGGTTTAGTCCCCCTCTATCTGGTCCCACTTTTGATGAGACTATTTCAGGGATTTTTGTTGGATTTAATTCTCCTTTTCTTGATGCAACAACTCATGTTCCTACCCCTCCTTCTTCACCTTTGACCTTTTCCTCCTCTTTGGAAGATGAAGCTGATCTTAAGGTTCCTATGGAGTAGGTCTACTCAGAGTTGAGACTTGTAGAGCTTGCAAGATTCTTGGTGGGAGATCAATCTTTTTACCGCACAACTCCCATAGTTGAAAATTTGAAAGAGATGGTAATGTAAGATCAGAGGGGTCTAGAGATCCTTCGTGGTATTTTCGATATTGTAGAGACCCATGTTCCCTCTTACACCTCTACCTTGAGTGCCACTTAGAATATGGGATCGAAGATTGTTGGTAAATAGTTGGAAATCCTAAAGCATGGGGTGTCAATGTGCATGGCTAATGCAAGTCCCTTTACAAAAACCAAAGTCATACCTAAGGAGAGTGCAACTGTTAAAGGGAATAAGGTACCTTTCAGCTTTAGTTATTCTACATTTGAAGCTTAGGGAATCCTTGATTTTGGTGTTGGTACCTCTTCTTGTGCTAATGTTGGAGCCTCTGGTGGTGCTAGTGCTAAGGGATCTACTAGTGTGAGTGTTGGTGGTCATGCTAGTAGTTTAGTTGGTCATATCTCATCTATTCATCTAGTCCTCAATGCTCTTTTACAAAACATGAGGTGCATGTAGAATCAGTTAGTGAATCCGACCATCTCCTCCTCTCAACTTTTGTTTTATCCTTTTACTCATCATAGTTCTCTTTCTATTTCCATTCTAAACACTCCTATCCCTCAAGGTATGGATATCTTCGAGTTTAAGTAGTACAATGGCCATGGGGATCCATGGACACATGTATCATCCTTCAATGCACTATGTATGAATTTATTAAATAATGATGCTCTATTGGCCAAGTTATTCTTGCTTTCTCTCAAGCACGTTACCTTGGAATGGTATTGTACCTTTCCTAACAATTCCATTTTCTCTTTTGACTAGCTAGTTAGCCAATTTCTCTAGTAGTTTGAGTTCAACATTGGGCCAAAGATCACTTTCAATGATCTCATTTGATGCAAGCAAAGAACCCACAAGAAATTGAATTTCATAGCTCAGTATCAGGCTATTTTTTTCTCAAATTTCATATCCATTGCTTGACTCTGATGTTCAAAAAGTTCTTATTGGGAACTTGTAGCCTGCATTGCAAGGAAATTTTATTTTAATGAAATATCCTTCTTTTGCACATATGTGCGCTACTTTGAGAGAGTTTCATCAAGTGGTTTTCTAGTACGGGGATTCATCCTCGTTCTCTCACTAGGATGGTCGGTAGGTTGTGTCAGTATTGGGAAAGAAGAAGGTCATGAAAGACATGGTCTCTATTCCATCAAATAAAATAAATATAGGACATACTAGAAATTTTACCAAATTGTTAGAATCAAATACTAATCTCTTGCAAAAATTATTAAAATAAAAAGTAATAATATTTTCCTAAGATTTGACCATTATTCTAGCCGTATCTTGAATGGTACAACTCTCAAAATCTTTTTCAATTCCATCGAGTTGATGGGCATGATACCAAAAGATGTGTGTACCTACATCATGTGATTGAGGACTACATCAATGATGGGACTATCTATCTTGATGGTAGAAAAAATAACACTAACAAGTATGTAGTAAATCCTAATAGCTAGTTGCAAATATACATAGATCCTTTCCCATTGCACTTGTCTAATTGGTTGTTCCTTCCTTATCATCTTCTGATCTTGCCCCATCTGAATATATGAATGTGGTCTCATTCACTCTTATTTTTCTTGTAGATCGTGTGAATGTTGTACCTAACATTACATTCACCTCACATGATTTTCCATTGAGCAAGGAGCTGTCTCCACTTTACATTCCCACACAAATCAATGGTAACATCATCACAAGTGTTATGTTTGATCTGTCAAGACATGTGAACATGATCATAAAGGAGGCCTTGTTTATCAAGAATTTACACAAGGAGGAATATGACGAGTCGAGGGCCACCCCTTGCACTCATGATGGGTTTTCTATTGTGCCTATGGGCACAATTTCTTTGTTGGTCTTAGTAGGACCTAAGAATATGGATATCTCACTTGTTGTGATCTCATAGTCTCACTTATTCAGAGCAAGGTTGGGCATTCTGTGGCTAGCCTCCATGAATGTAGTCACTTCTATGATCCACTTGAATGTCTAATTTTTCCCCATGAGGGTACCATGCATGTTGTCGAGGACATTGGATACAAGCCATTGGTAGCATTTGGGGGCTTCTTCCTTGACCATTTTTGGATTGCCCCAATCAGACCCCTCCCTCCAAGGGGAGATCTCTTGTATGGAGCATATTGCAGATATAAGATTGGGGGCTCTATGTTGAAAGATGATTTTTCTTAGTCACCCTATGTTGTTTCTTTGAAGGCTTGTCTACATGTGCAGTAGAAAGCTTCATCCTCTACCCATCCAAAGGGGAAGGATAAGCTTTCTCTCTCCCTTGAGCCTTCTCTTTCTAGTTCCTCTATTTCATCTTCTTCTGCATCTTCTTCTTTATTTTCCTAGCCCTTGGTTGTGTCCTCTATTCTTGCAATTATGCCTAGAATAATAAGAGGAAAGGTGTCCATGTTGCAGAAGTCAAAGTACTAGGTTTTCTAGCTTCCTATTTTACCCACGGTTCCCTAATTCACCCTTTACAAGATGGGGAGGCATTCCCATGTAGTTGTTCTTGCATTTTGGCTTCCACCTATTCCTCCACCTACTCGCAAAGTAGGGAAAGAAAAGAGGCTCACCATCGAGACGTTAGTCTTTGTTCTTATTTTTGTGTCTCCTACTCTTGATGCTCCTCCTGAAGAGTTCCCCCTTCCACCAGTGATAGTTTCAAAAGTTGCTCCTGTGGTAGAGTAGGAGCCCTCAACCTCTCCTTTGGTCATTCCTTCTAGTGCCCATAGCTGACGTAACCAATTTTCATGTGAGTGTAAGCACTAGTGGAAGGCTCTATCTAAGGCATACACGACTTTGAAAAATAGTGGGGAATAGCTTGTTGTTCGTGTTCCCATTTCTTCTATTATTCCCAATAATCTTATCAATTCATCTTCTTTATTTCCTATTGCCTCTATTCTTCTCTTGGCTTCATCGATGGATCTTGATGAACCTCACCCCAAAAGGATGCATGTGTTCATCACTCCTTCTATGAGCCTCCCCTTCTTACCTCTCTTCCTAAAATTCCTCCTTTTTCATAGCTCATGGACATGTGTCATACAAAGGTGGTGTGCTTTGTGGCTCCATCTCCTCCTTCTTCAACTTCCACTTCATTTGTGAGGATTCTGCATCCTTCGATGAAGTGCAAGTTTGAGGATGAGATCTCTTCAATAAAGGGTCGTAAGAAATCCTAATCTCCTATGGAGCCTTATTCTTCTTTGTCTTGCATCATCCTTATGATGAAGGCAACCCCTGCATCCTTGAACTTTGTTATTTCCCCTCTTCTTGAGGTCAATAGTGACTCTCAAGTGTCTTGTCCTCCTCCTGCTTAGTTGACACATGACACTCTTGTCAAGTGCATGTTCAACTCGTTAGAAGATATTGTTGAAGTGGATGTTGCACACACACACCAAGAGAAAGATAAATTCTCTCTCAAAGAACAAACACACCTACCTTTCTTGAAATATTCACCAAGACTTCTTAATTTAATACAAATTTTTGTTATTCCAAGGCTTGATAAAGTTGGGTCTCGATGCACTTGGTTCATTCAGGGTTCTTTGTTCTATTTATTTACTATTAATCATGAGGGGTCTTTGGTCTTTATAGCTCACTAGTAAATGTATCACACTACACATAGAAATATTTCAATAAATTAAACATGAATTGCTCAATAATCTCATGAACATAAATGATTTACAATAAATTCTTTATGAATTCAAACTGTTTGCAAAGGTCTAGTAGATTTAACATACATTGTTCCATAACTTCATGAATATGAAATATCTACAAGAATATCACATGAATTCCATTACTTTTTAAATCATTTTTAGGAAATATTTAATATTTACTCTAATGAAAGGCATTAAAGATCCTAAAATTTAAATTTTCTCCCAACTATTATCTACGTGTATCTCATGAAATAAGCAAACTATTGCACACTTCACCGGAGTGCTTCATAGCTAGGCATGGACTAATGCAAAAATTTAGAGAAATAAACCATTTATCACTGAATAGTGTTAATGTGCACCCAAATTCATTGTAACACATTAGGTTCTTTGATAGTCATAAAGAATTAGCTATGTAAGATTTCTTATCAAGAAATAGCTTAGAGAATGGTTTTTCTATTAGTAAACTCCAATGAAATACACAAGTTTTTATACTAGAATAGTACATAGAATAGGAAAAAGAAATAAAATTGGTGAATATACCAATTTTATGTATCCATAATTCCACAAGTTCTGAAACTTTGTAAAAAGAACAACTCTTGGCCTTTTATAGAACATGAAGCCATTAGAGAGTTTCAAAAGAGCACATGAAAAGAAATCAAAAGAAACATATCATAAGGAAGAATGTGGCACATGATAGTTGGCACTAAAATATTCTGGAACAAGTCAAGGAACTTTGAATTTCTATCTTAACAGTCAGAAAGTTCAAATTTAGAAGCAAGTATAAGTCAAACAATTGAACGTTGTCAAACAAAATGTAGGAGCTAGCTAGATATTTAGAATGATTAGGTGTATATAGAAATTTTGTTTCACTAGCTTCACTCCCCTATTATCATGATTTAGGTCTAAAAAGTAATCATATTGATGTCATACCAAAGAACTAGCATTACATACATTCTTCATAGAAAGTCTGGATTCTCGGTCCTTTGGTTTCCCACATTCCTACATCTTACGCCTTTCCTATGTATTGAAAATTGGAATGCATATCTCCATCTTGGAAAAATCATTCAATCTACCCATGAAATCAATTTTCTTGACTGTCCATACCCTAACTTGGGTTTATCACCTACCTTTCCTACAAATAAGACATCACATGTCATTTCCCTTTAGAATAATCAAAAGAACTGTCACTAAAATTAAACATGTTTTTTTTTTAAATGATTCTTTTGAATTTAACAATTTAAAATAACATGTTCTTTTATTTTCTCCTTTTCATAAAAATATTAGATTAAGTAGATTTTCATATGTTTGATGCATCGAGCAACATTAAGTAACATGCATAAAATTTTACTCGATCGCTTCATTCACCCGGGCACTTGGGTACCCGACACCTGATTACCGGGCTTCTGATAAAACACTTAAACATCCCTCCAACATACTCTAGGTAGACCACAAACACTTAGAAACATGCTCTCATTCATTTCCTCTATATTAACGCACTTCTAACTTGTGGCGGAAATAATTTGTATTTCTCTTGCCTTATTACAGTGAGACTATCCTGACCATAAAATTGGATTCAACTTGCCAAAAATCCTAGTTTCGTAGCTTCCAATGATCCTTTCTCCAATTTGAGCCCTTTCAAAGACTTCTGAATTGCATTTCATAATTATTATCCTTTAAGCAGCTAACCAGTAGAAAAATTTTGAGTTCGGTTCCCCAAGCTTTACATTCTTGGGGTGTGTTGTGATACCACACAACAACTTGTAATCAATAAAACCAAATTTAAAAGAAACTTGGGAATAAATCAATAAAAGTAAATTAAAACTTAAGCATATTTTCCAAAGTAATTCATCGTACTCACTTTACAACCAGTATGAAGATCATAAAATATTGTCAAGGACTATGAGTGTGTGAATAGATTAATTCCCATTTCTAAAAATTAACAAAGAGAGCTAGGCTATTTATATTGAGCTACATAATTTGGTAATCCTTTCAAGCCAACCTTGGATATTTCCTTTTTTCTAGTCAAGCATCCATAGCCTCAATAAGGTTATCTCTATAATTCCCCCCAAACATAGCTCTAGTGCTAGCCAGGCATCCATAGCCCTAATAGAGATATTTGTGTTACACCCCATTGCTCATTTACCTATTTACTATTACTATGAATGGTTAAAATATTGAATATATGAACATGTTTGCAATTTTGATTAGAAAACATGTGCATGTACTTTACTTGATTGCATCATTTGGAAAGAAATGAATGAATGTTAACTTGATTAATGTTATATTGAAATAAATATGTGGAAAGGCTGTTTATTGAATTTGATATTTCAAATGATGATTTATATAATGCAAATGATGGTATTGTGAATATCTAACTACTACTGTGAATGTGTTGAGTTGGATGTAGATGTAGGGATCAAGCCTCCAAAGGGAGGGGAAGTATCACTCAGGAGAGGGATTTGGTTTGGAAACCCTTAACAGAGCCTCAACTAAACTCTCACAAACTCACATGTAGAATGGTTAAGTCTAATTGTTGTTTTGGATATTGGTAATTTAATGCATAGCATTGTTTGTTCATGTGTTAGATAGGATGTGATCTCATTTGAGGATCTTTGAATTAGTGTTAAGTGCTTGGTTGGTGAAAGCTCTTTTCTTATATGTTATTGATGTAATCAATTAAATAAATAAATAAATAAACATATATATATATATATATGTATAATGATATATATACATATATATGTCGATGATAAGCCCATGTATATGACCCATGTATATGACTTAATACGTACACGAGTATACGAAGGTAGACATACCTCTGCATACTCATGGATGGATTGCTCATGGGCATGAGGGTATCCGATGGATAAATAGACATATATATAGTATATGTACTATACATATGTCAAATGTATATGTGATTATTGATAGGTTGGTAAATATATGTAGATGATTATATAAGTAATAAATAAGTAATATATAAGTAATATATAAGTAATATATAAGTAATATATAAGTAATATATATATATACACATATTGACATATGTGTATGTATTTGATGTAATGGAACATCCATACATGTATATGTAAGAGAGGGGGACCAACCGTGCACTAAGGCTCTAGGTGATGAAGAGCCAAGAGCAGAGAGATGCCCTAACTTACCTCAAGCTAATGGATGTTTGGGATAAGAATCATGAATAAAAAGTACTCTCAAGTGCTTTTGTCACTCTACAAATCCAAAAGTCTAAATGGGGCTAGACAAGCCGATTTTTGGAGTTCAAACTGCACCTCAGACAACTCTTTGTCTAAGGACGACAACACGGGTCTGGGATGACAGTGTGACACATTGGCATCTCTTTGGCACCCTAACATTTGTATGACTAGAAAACATGAAACATAATGTGAAACACGAAAGAGCCTACTAACTACCTAGCTAGCAAATTTTAATGAAATAAACAAAATTATGAAGTATGGAAAGTAGCTAGGTAAATGATAAAGGAAGTAAATGAAGACAAGCGTGATGAATATCAACTCACTAAAGCTCGAGTTCACCAGTGAGATCCACACAAGTGAGATCCACACACATGTTCACCTACACACAAGAAAGAGGGGAAAAATGTTGGTTTGTACAATGGTTTGCCTCAGTCAAACCCCCGCTTTGGTGTTTCCACCTCCACGAAAAACTAAAAAATCCACAAAGTAGAAAATACAAGAAAGGAAATGAAGGGGAAAGTATTGAACACTACAAAATATTGTATGCTACTCTATCAAAACACAAAAGAAAAATGAATTATTACCACCTCCACCCAAAGGTTCTCAAGGCCAATGAAGGGAGAATGCAAGCAACAAGCTTGGAAAAGTCGACACAACTGCAACAGTGACAAAGGGAGGTCTCGCAAGACTCCAAACTCATAGCTTCTATGGTAGCACCTCACACACAAGGATGGAATTGATGGAGTAACAAGCTTGCTTGCTACAATGCTCAATGGAGTTGTGTGAAAAATGCTTTAGAGAATGTGATGGATTGCTAGAAAATCTTGGAAGAATGAATGAATGAGTGTGTAGGGGATGAAGTGAGTGTGAAATGAATGCCTTTGAAGACCAAAATGGAAGAGAAGAAGTCATTTTTGGGTTGGTTGGTCGCATAGAGGCATTACAATTCATCCCCACTGAGGAGTGTAACGTCAATGTAGATTTTAGAGGTGAGAATCTGCCAGGGATGGAAGCGCACCGCGTAGATTTTCGCATGTCGTGTTCACATCCCTAACAAAAATTCCCCCACTAACACGCAAAAAATGGACCAATTGGATGGAAGGTAGGTGGGTGATGTGGAATATCACCTTCGGGTTTGATTTTCTAAGGTAAGGGTATGCAAAAGGGGAATTTACACAAGGGGTGTAAATTTTCTCCTATAGATTTTCCCCCCACTTTAATGAGCATGAGTATCAATGAGTGTTCGGTAAAGTAGATTTAAGAGATAGAAATGTATACGGTCTGAACTGTCAAGGAAGCAAACTGCAATTTGGTGAGCTCAAAAGTAGGGTAGGAAAAGAAACCCAAAGGAGAGGGGGGGTGAATCAGTGCTTCAATAATCAATTTCAACTTAATGATTCTTCAAAATAATTAAACTCTTTGAAAAAAATAAATGTTCAATTTCAAGAATATAATCATATGTGATAATCAACCTTTAGATTCTTAAACAATATGTAAACTCAAATGTTGCAATGTAAATAAAGGAAACAACAAGACCAAAATGCATCCACAAAAAAAATCATAACACCATGTTTTTCATGAGTGGAAAAAACTCATAGGGATGAAAAACCACTCATATAATGCTTCACTAGCTTATCAAAATGCCTCACTGGCTACAAAATAACTCACTGGAAAAGCCTCAATAGCTACAAAATGCCTCACTAGAAAAGCCTCACTAGCTATAGAATTCCTCACCAGAAAAGCCTCACTGGCTACATAATGCCTCACTAGCAAATGGTCATTGGCTATAAAATTCCTCACTAGTAAAGCCTCACTGGCTACAAAATGCCTCACTCGCAAAACACAACCTCACTGGCCAAAGATCAAACTTGTCTCACTGACATTATCTTTTACAACATTTTCTGAATCATGAAAAAAAAAATTACAGGGTTACTTTGTTTCACTGCATAACATTTCCACTTTCCATCTTAACACATTCAATGTCCTAAAGATTCATTGAATTGGAATCTTTGAAACACAAAATGTATCAGATTATACACTTCACTATTTTTAATACATTTTTGCAAAACAAAATCTTAGAATTCTACTCATAAACTCAACATGATATCTCTGTAAAAGCACTGAACAAATAACAATAGCATATCATTATTTTAATAACAATCAAAAGTTAACATAATGTTGCCATTTGTCACTCGCTGAAACTATCAAATGTAACATGTTCAAACTATTTTCATAACTACCACTTGAGATATCATGATGTCTCTCTTTTGCAATGTAGACTCTGCATTTTATGACTACATTCAACATTATAAACATATGTACCATACCTTTATACATGGTTGACATTATGAAAAAAACAAGGTGTCAAATCTAAACAAGAAAGCCACATCAATGTTACACAAAACCCTAATGTTCACCTTATGAATAGCTTAAATATTTGACACATAGTTGTACCCTAGCAAGTATCAAAATGTAAAACAACCCTTTCATGGTGTTCCCTAGCAACCAATGAAAAAAACTATGCAGTTGTAGAACAATTACAAACTTAAGCTGCTCGACCTCAAACAATCATCAACTTCAAAAAGAAACCAAAAACAACTTTTAGCCACTAAACTGACTAGATTCTACACAAGAAAAACCTATTACCTCTCTTAAATGTGACTTATACTAGAATGGAGGACAACATCACCTTGAATGTCATCAAAAAAACTGCCTGAAATTGTAGATTTATGGTTCCTATGGACTTCTCTAGCTCTTCTAGGGTTTTTCACCTAAAAGGAGAGAGATAGGGCCCAAAAATGCTAAGGGTTCATTCAGATATTGTTATGTGTGGTGTTTTCTAAGCTAAATGAAATGAAATAAATTCAAGTAAGTGATTTATACGAATGAATATGAATGCAAAACTAAGATTTAAACTATGTTGGAAAACACATTATGATACACAAACAATGAACTAAAGATGAAATAATGTAAAACAAAAAGAAATGAAATGAAACAGAGTGCACCTGGGAAAGATTTGATGAATCTGGAATGTTGTGAATGTTGTATGAGATTACTAAAATTCCACAGTGGGACTCATTCACCTAGGGTGGTGAATTAGTCCTACTATTGGTAAAAAGTGTAAGAAATAGGTTTTTGACTGTTGGGATCCAAAATATGACCAAATTTAGATTTTCAGCCTTAAGGTGGGACTCATTTTCCACTAGTAGAAAATATGTCCTCTCCCAAAATCCTAAGAAATCAGGAGACAACTTTGCAACACTAGATTTGGAAATGTCTGCCTGTCGGGTTGCCGAAGTCAATTCCATAGGAAACAGACAGAAAACCTTCTCCAAGCTTGAAATAGAGTTGATTTGACTTGAAACACCAAGTTGACTTGTTGACCAATCTTCAACAACAAAATGCTTGTAAAATATGCATACAAAGGTCTGCAAACACACATGAAAGAGGGGAAAAATGGTTGAGGGTTAGCAAATAGGGGTTTGCCTTGGTTAAACCCCACTTTGGTAATCAAACCCTTAATAAAATAATGAAATGCAAGAGAATGATAAACTAACATGTAAACACTATCAACTTACCAAACCCTTGATGATACAAATCTGAAGTAATATCAATGGATGCTCCAAAGTGCTTGAATAATGCTTGATAAGATGTTGTAAGATGCTCGAATCCCTGAGATTGCTTGAATATGATATGTGAATGTTGGAGGATGTAAAATGAGGTGAAAATCACTTATTTATACCATCTTGTGCCTTAGTAACCTATTCATACCTCATCACAGGCTGACATCAATTATTTTTGAATAAAAACATGAAAGGAAATTTTAAAAATTTTGAATTTGGGGCTAAGGGGGACTCATTCGCCACCCATGCGAATGGGTCCCATCTAGGACCTAAAAATGGGTGTTAGGAATTATCTTGTATTTAATGTTGTTTGTCAGGCTAACATTCAAAAATATACTTAATTAAAGCATATGAGGGCATAAAGGGACCAAATAAAGCATAAGAAAGGGCTAAATAGTGAAGTTATGCCTAGGAAAGCGTGAAATCTTGTTACAAGACTTTACAACACTTCAAAATAGGAATTTTTAGTGATGAAAAGGTGGTTTTTAGGTAAATTGTAATGAATCGAGTCTAGAAGAGTGTAGAAATGTCTTACAACACTTCACAAAACCTTCACAAGATGTCATTATTTGAATTTTAGTACCTAAATATGCATGTTCAAGCCATGTTACAACATAAAATTAGAGAAAAATAGATCAAACACTATGAAACAAGACCTAAAAGACCATGAAAATAATAAGGATCCATTTTTCTATGGCACAAGCCACTAAACCGACTAGAGTTTGCATGAGAAAAACCTGTTACCTCTCTTGAATGCGACTTATACTGGAATGGAAAAAAACATTACCTCAATTGTCACTAACAAAATTGCCTGAAATTGATTTCTTCCTCTTTTCCTGCCGCCATACCACCACTCTTCCAAGCTCTTCCAAAACCTAATACAACCTTCAACAATCTGCCTTCGAAAATGTGCACGAGACCATCATTTAGAGAAAATGAAAACTATAGTATCATCATCCCTCATTATAGATTTGTTTTTGCAAAACAAAAAACAACCACATCATTATGTCAGCGTTTGAAGAACATAAACCTTTTGAATAATAAGAAACATCATAATCAGTAATAATATGTGTTGATGTTTGACATGTTTTTCATAACAATAATAAAGCTCATGATGTGCAATAATGTATATTGGCCAACTAAATGAAGCACCATAATACCTTGTGATTGTTTAATAAAACATGTGCTAAGTGATAACCAAGGTCAATGTATAAGACCAATATATTGATCAGTGATATCAAATTGATAAGTGTAATACCAAGTCTAAAACTGAAGACCAATGTACATGGTCTAACTATTTTTAAATTGTCTTATCATCAATGAAAACATGATTAAGTTCCATTTTCACATAATATTCCTTGAGTCTTCAAATGCAACAAATGTCAAGGCAAGTCCCATATCACAGTGTTGTTTCAAAGTTCCTGAATAATTGTTACCTACCAAAACCAATGTAGATGTTAGTTACCAAGTATCAAATCAATGATGCATACATGTATCAATGTGTACTAGAGGACCATAAGCATTAAAGTATTTCTGCCTTAATGAATTATGAATGCTCATGTTAAGTTGACCAAACCAGGTTGTCTCATATCCTTCATTAAAGTATCAAAGTAACAAGAATATCTGCATGTAGGGTATGTGCAGGATCATCATGGAAAAAACAGGACCTTAAGTGGCAAAAAATTTAGAAAAATTAGAGTTAGGAAACTTCACGTAAAAATTTGAATAAGTTATCTATATTATTTCAAAAATATGTAAGAATAGAATTTGTAGAAAATTGAATGTATTTTCTAAACTACTAGGTTTATTTAGAAAAAAACAAAAATCTATTTGGTGAAAATTCTAAATTTCAATGTAGTAGTACTTAAATTTCAGGGAAAAAATAAGAAGTAGGTGTCTGTCTGACCACCCTAACCACAATAAAATGATAATATTTTTTTATAATATTTTAGATATAAGTAGAGGACTCATGTCTTGATGTGATGCATATTTTTCTGTAATTTTTTTCCAAGTAAATAATTAATTATGATTTTTTTATTACAACTTTTAAAAAATAAAAGAACTCTTATGTCTAACCACCTTAACTTGGTCAAAACTTCATGAAATTATTATTATTATTTTTAATCCTATAGTATGCAAAGCATAGAATTTGATGCATGTTTTGGATTCAAAAAATATGATACTGTTTGAAAGCTATAAAAAAATTTCAATCAGCCTATCAATCAGGACTTTAGTTGTAATTCAAATAGAAAATAAATAATAATTATTTTTTAAACTCAAAGTAAAGAATAATTTATATTGGTGGAAAGCTATGAATCTCCTTGAAAAACCCTTTTCGTTTCATCAATTTTCGGTAAAAAAAAAATCGTCAGCCACATACCCTATAAAAACCCATAATATCGCCACTTTTTGGCCCATCATGATCTTGCACATACCCTGTATTCTATCTTCATATATGCCAAGATAAACACTTGACATCAATGGAAAAACCAATGTCAAAGAGGTGGGTATGTGTAGGATCATCATGGAAAAAATGAGCCCTTAAGTGGCGAAAAAATTTTAGAAAAATCAGAGTTAGGCAACTTGACGTAAAAATTTGAATAAGTTATCTATATTATTTCAAAAATATGTAAGAATAGAATCTATAGCAAATTGAATTTAGTTTCTAAACTACTAGGTTTATTTAAAAAAAATAAAAATCTATTTGGTGGAAATTTTAAATTTCAATGCTGTAGTACTTAAATTTCAAGGAAATAATAAGATGTAGGCATTGATGTCAAAACTTGCCAAAGAAACTATCGACCTTTATTATTACACTAACTATCTTTGGATTTGATGTTCAGGTATGACATTAATGTCAGAAATGCCAAAGAAACTGATAAAATATATATCACAATAACCTGTACCAAATGATATGCGCCATAAACTTGTATGCAAACTTGAATATCATGAACCTTTCCAAACCTAAATGTAACTCATTCTTTTCTCCCCCTTTGGAAAACAATGCCAAAGGTCAAAGAGGTGATAAACCAACAAACATCTGTCAAAAGACTTGAAACTGTTGTCACTAGGAAAGAAAACACTATCAGATCTAAGAAAATAAGTTTGAAAAGAGAGCACTACATAATAGAATATAGGACTGCCATAGAATGAAAACTGAACATAGATCCTAACCACTGAAAAAATGCATAAAATATAACCAAGGGATGAAGAATAGGTTGTTAAGACTCCCCATAAAATTTTGTTTAATAAGAAATTACTATTCGCAAGTCATTCCCCTTGTCAAGGTCTTCAAGATCCACTAACACAACAAATGCTATGATTAAGCTACTACTGTTATCACAAACAAGAGTGTCACTATCATCAAGAACTGTCATCAATAGCACATTGGTATCAATTAAACAAAGATCTATCCACTGTCAACAGTACAAATTAACCACTATAAGTGTCTAAGGTCCTTTCTTTAAGTGTCATAGAAGTAGCTTTAGAATGAGAACTTATAGAATGAGCACTATCAATGCATATCACAAACTTAGCATTGATTGATTTCTACCTTTCTTATTACACTAACTATCTTTTACACTGTCTTAGCCTCCAACTAGTAGTACCATCATAAAATTTTGTCAAGGCATGAGATAAAAGAACTTATACAAGAACATAAACATTGTTATTTGAAAAAAATCAATCATTGAGCACAACCATCACAAATAATTATCAAACTAATAGAAACAACAATACTACTTGTGCAAACCATTGCCAATGAATGCAAAATAGTCCACTATAGCTGTACCTCTATAACAAGACTATCTCACCATTTCCAACCTACTAGCCAACAATTGCCATTAAAGAATACCACTTTTAATGACCATAATTTATCAAAAGAGAATGTCTTTCATCGAAAAGAGTGACTATCATTGTTTATAAAGAGCATAATACTGGAAAAATATTGCAAGACCATTCCCCACTGTGACTGCTGAAAGAAAATGCAAACAAAAATTGAATAACATCTACAAATCTATTCCTTGAAGCATGCCAAAATGTGGCACCAACATCATTATCACTAATCACAGAAGGAAGACATTGTTAGGAAATCAATATTTGACAACCATTGTCATCCAAGAAATCAACAAAATCAAGCATGAAAAGGCACTGTCATTTGCTATCAAACATTTGATCATAGAATGAAAAAATCTCCACCAAGATATCATTCAACTTATTCATTGTTCAAAAGAATTGAATAGACCAACACCATATTCTCTTAGCATCTATATATCCATTGTTAGTAGATTCCAACATTGTATCCTTGTAACAATATCACTTGTATCATTTTCATAAGCATAAAGGAACTTCCTCCTAGATCATTGTATACCGAGACCACTAAAGGAAAAGAACAAATGATTCAATGAATATCATTGCAAGCTTTGATTTAGAGCACAAAGATGAAGTTAACTGTATATCAATTATTCTTACCACATAAACTGATTCAAACTAATACTTACCACATGAGCAACTTTAGTAGCAATCATTAATAAGGATTCTCATTACTTGTCATTATCAAACATTATCAAGAGCATGGATATTACCTTAACTGCAAGACACTCCTCATGAGTTCAGAACTACAAAATCAACATTAAACATTGTTGTCCAACTTTCTTCAAGTGTCAAAGTAGCATCACTACACTTAGCAAATCAATGTCCCAAGTTAAGATATCAAGGTATTGTCCTCTTCCATTGTCAAAGACCAAACTTCAATATGTATACCAATACCACATTTTGTATATGCAAGATAAAATGCTATTCAGAAAACAAAATGTTGCTATGTTTTTTGTGCCATTAAATGCTCAAAACTTTGAAGAAACTCAATGTCTACATTGTCCCAAGATTACTATTCAATTGCAAACCCATTCAATGAATTGTCAACACAAGCATATCATGTTATGTAAAAAATCAATTGAGCATTAGTAAATACTATATCCTGAGCATCATCAAAGCATTGTTTGCATGCAAAGCATTCAATTTCATTGTTACCAAAGACTAAGCAAGATATTAGCCTACAAAACTAGAACTACTACCAACATCAGAACACCAAAACACTGCAAAGATACAACCTCTTTGCTACTAACTAAGGGGTTTAAATGAGATATGAGTTATCATTTCCCCTAAACCTCATGCTTCTATTTAAGCATTCACTGATGTTTTTGTGCAACATGCACAAGATTGGGTCCTTTCTTTTCTTTTTCTTTCTTTCTTCTCTAAACCTTCTTCTCTGGTTTCTTTTTTTCACCAGATTCTTGTGACTTTGTATTTTTATTATACAAGTAATCATTTCTTCTCTCCTGTTTCTCAACCTAGTTCTAAAAAACTTTGCAACATGACCATGGTTATGACATTTATAACATATTACATTCTTATTCCTAGAGAATGCATATTGACCTCTTTGAGACCTTCTTCTACAATAACTTGCTTTACGCTCATAACCATTACATGAATAACAATAACCAGGAAATGAATAATTATACCTCACTGATTGATCTAGCCAAGTAGGTGGAGATCCTATGAATTGGTTGGCTCTACGTCTTCCTCTGTTGACATCCTTGGATTGTCTAATATCAGTAGTCTTAATTTTTTATTTTTTCTTTTCTTCAGTCTTAGGGACAACAACAAGATAATTTAAATTTATCTTTGTTCTTGGTGTTTTTCTGACTCAAGAACTTTTCCCTTCTACAAAGTCCAAACCAGTAACATCCTTGTGATGTTTTTGCTTTCTTAACATCTCATTAAATTTGTTGGTTCTCCAGTCAAAATTTTGATTCGTTTCTAACTTTTTCCTAACATTCTCAAGGTATTTCCTTAAAGAGACTATTTCTCCATCAAGGTTGTGCCATTCAACAGGTTTAACTTCCAAATCAGATCTTGTAATATCAGCTATCCTCTTGTTTTCTTCAATCCCTAATTTCAAATTGGAAATCAACTCATCTTTTTTAGTGTTTTCTTTTAAAAGAGATTTTTCCTCTAGTTGTGTTCTTAGAGACAACACTCCAACCTCTATCTTTTGACAAAATTCTACTTTGGTTTGCAACTTCATGCAAGTTGTATTTTCGGCTTTTCTAGACTCTTCCATTTACGACTTTAGACCCTGATTTTCCTTTCTCAGTTTCTCAATCTCATTGAGAGTATGTGTAGGATCATCATGGAAACAACAGGCCCTTAAGTGGTGAAAAGTTCACAAAAATTAGAGTTAGGCAACTTGATGTAAAACTTTGAATAAGTTATCTATATTATTTAAAAAATATGTAAGAATAAAATATGTAGCAAATTGAATGTAGTTTCTAAACTGCTAGGTTTATTTATAAAAAAAATCTATTTGGTGAAAATTTGAAATTTCAATGCAACAACACTTAAATTTTAGGGAAAAATATAAGAAGTAGGTATTAGTCTGACCAACCTAACCACAATAAAATAATAATATTTTTTAATAATAGTTTAGATATAAGTAGAGGACTCATGTCCTGATGTGATGCATATTATTTTGTAATTTTTTTCCAAGTAAATAATTAATTATGAATTTTTTATTACAATTTCTAAAAAATATTAAAACTCGTATGTATGACCACCTTAACTTGGTCAAAACTTCATGAAATTATTTTTTTTTTTAAATCCTATAGTATGCAGAGCATAGAATGTGACACATGTTTCAGATTCAAAGAATGTGCTACCATTTGAAAGCTACAGATGTTTTTCAATCAGCCTATCAATTAGGAATTTATTCATAATTCAAATATAAATTGAATAATAATAATTTATTAAATTGAAAGTAAAGCATAATTTATATTGGTGGAAAGCTTAGAATTTCCTTTAAAAACCCTTTACATTTCATCAATTTTGGGGAAAAAAAGTTAGTAGCCACATACCCTACACATACCCATCATATCGCCACTTTTTGACCCATCATGATCTTGCACATACCCTTGAGGGAATAAATAAGTTCACCTTCAAAATCTATTCACATTTATTTTCATCAAAATATTCTACAAAATCACTCACAAAGTGATCTCCTTCTTTCTGTACACTCTTTAATACAAAATCATCTTTTGTACTAGGTTTAAGAGGTGTTTGTTGTTTAGCATTCTGGTAGTTATTTCTTTTTTCTCTGTTTCATTTACTTTTTTCCATAAGGAGTACTCCACTACCAGAAACCCCTTTAGTTGGTTAGAATTATGCAAGGGTCTAGCTCTTGTACCACTTGTTGGAGTATGAGAAACACTAAGAGGTGGGGGGTGAATCAGTGTTTCAATAATCAATTTCAACTTAATGATTATTGAAAACACTTAAACTCTTTGAAAATAATAAATGTTGAGTTTCAAGAATAAAATCATATGTGATAACCAATCGTCATATTTTTAAACAATATGTAAACTCAAATGCTGCAATGTAAATAAAGGAAACAACAAGACCAAAATGCATCCACAAAAGAATCATAACATATTAGTTTTCATGAGTGGTAAACCCTCATAGGAATGAAAAACCACTCGTAAAATCCTCACTAGCTTATAAAAATGCCTCACTGGCTATATAATGGCTCACTGGTAAAGCCTCACTGGCTACAAAATGCCTCACTGGCAAAGCCCCACTGGCTATAGAATGCCTCACTAGCAAAGCCTCATTGGCTACAAAATGCCTCACTGGAAAAGCCTCACTAGCTACAAAATGCCTCATTGGAAAACACAATTGCCTCATTGAAAAAACATAGCCTCACTGGCCAAAGATAAAATTTGTCTCACTGACATGATCTTTTACAACATTTTTTTAATCACAAATAAACAAATTATAAAGGGTTACTCTGTTTCATTGCATAAAATTTCTACATTCCATCTTAATACATTCAATGTCCTAAAGATTCATTGAATTGGAATCCTCAAAAAAAAAAATGTATCAGATTATACACTTCATTGTTTTGCATATAGTTTTGTAAAACAACATTTCATAATTCTACTCATAAACTCAACATGATATCTCTATGAAAGCACAAAACCAATAACAATAACATATCACTCTTTTTGTAACAGTCAAAAGTTCACATAATGCTACCATTTGTGACTGATTGAAACTATCAAATATAACATGTTCAAAGTATTTTCATAACTACCTCTTGAGTCATCATGATGTCTCTCTTCTATAATGCAGACTCTACATTTTATGAGTACATTCAAAATTATAAACATATGTACCAAACCTTTATACATGGTCGACATTGTGAACAAAACATAGTGTAGAGTTTAAACAAGAAAACCGCATCAATATTACACAAAATGGTAATGTTCACATTATTAATAGCATCAAATATTCGACAAAGAGTCATGCCATAGAAAGTATCAAAATTAAAAACAACCCTTTCATGGTGTTCCCTAGCAATGGGTGAAAACAACTACACAAAAGTAAAACAATTACAAACTTAAGGAGCTCGACCTCAAATAGCCATCGACTTCAAAAAGAAACAAAGAAAAAATTTCAGCCACACAACTGACTAGAGTTTGCAAAAGAAAAACTTGTTACCTCTCTTGAATGCGACTCATACTAGAATGTAAGACAACATCACCTCGAATGTGATAACAAAAAGTACTTGAAATGGATTTCTTCCTCTTTTCTTGCCGCCATACCACCATTCTTCCAAGCTCTTCCAAAAACTTAATACAACCTTCAACAAAATGCCTTCAAAAATGTGCACAAGACCATCATTTAGGGAAAATGAAATCTATAGTATCAACATCCCTCATTATAGCTTTGTTTTTACAAAAAAAAAAGCAACCACATCATTATGTCAGTGTTTGAAGAACATAAACCTTGCGAATGCTAAGAAACATCATAATCACCAATAATATGTGTCTGTGTTTGACATGTTTTTCATAACAATAATAAATATCATGATGTGCAACTACATATATTGGTCCACTAAATGAAGCACCATAATGCCTTGTGATGGTTTAATAAAACATGTGCTAAGTGATAACCAAGGTCAATGTATAAGACATATATATTGATCAATGATATCAACTTGATAAGTGTAATCCCAAGTCCAAAATGAAGACCAATGTACATGTCTAACTAATTTTAAACTACCTTATCATCAATGAAAACATGATTAAGTTGCCTTTTCACATAATATGCCTTGAGTCTTCAAACACAACAAATGTCAAGGCAAGTCCCATATAACAATGTCATTTCAAAGTTCCTGAATAACTATTACCTACCAAAACCAATGTAGATGTTAGTTACCAAGTATCAAATCAATGATGTATACATGTATCAATGTATACCAAAGGACCATAAGCATGTAAAGTATTTCTGCCTCAATGAATTATCAATGCTCATGTAAAGTCAACCAAACCAAGTTGTCTCATATCCTTCATTAAAGTATCAATGTAACAAGAATGTTTGAATGTATTCCACCTTTGTATATGCCAAGATAAACACTTGAAATCAATGCCAAAACCAATGTCAAAGAGGTTAACAAACTCCCCCTTTGGCATTGCTGTCAAACCTACCAAAGAAACAGATAAAATACATATCATCATAACTTGTACCAAATTTTATGTGCCATAAACTTGTGTGCAAACCTTAATATCATGAAACTTTGCAAACCTAAATGTAAATCATGCTTTTCTCCCACTTTTGACAACAATAAAAAATGTCAAAGAGGTGATAAACCAACAAACATCTTCCAAAAGACTTGAAATTTTTGTCACAAGGAAAGAAAACACTATAAGATATAAGCAAATAATTTTGAAAAGGGAGCACTACATAATAGAATATAGGACTTCCATAGGATGAAAATTGAACATAGATGCTAACAACTAAAAAAATGCATAAAATATAACCAAGGGATGAAGAATGGCTATTAAGACTCCCCCTAAAACTTTGTTTAATAAGAAATTACTATTTGCAAGTCACTCCCCTTATCAAGAAGGTCTTCAAGATCCACTAACACAACAAATGCTATGATTAAGTTACTACTATTATTACAAACAAGAGTTTCACTATCATCAAGAAATGTCATCAATAACACATTGGCATCAAATAATCAAAGGTCTATCCACTATCAACAATACAAATTAACCACTGTAAGTGTCCAAGGTCTTTTCTTTAAGTGTCATAGAAGTAGCTTTAGAACGAGCACTTGTAGAATGAGCACTCTCAATGCATATCACAAACATAGCATTGATTGATTTCTACCAAAATTTTATTACACTAACTATCTTTTGTACTGTCTCAGCCTCCAGCTAGTAGTGCCATCATACAATACAATCAAGGCATGAGATAAAAGAACTTCTACATGAACATAAGTATTGTTAATTGAAAAAAATTAGTCATTGTGCATAACCATCACAAATCATTGTCAAACTAACAGAAACAAGAATACTACTTGTGGAAACCATTGTCAATGAATGCAAGATAGTCCATTGTAGTTGTACCTCTATAATAAGACTATCTCGCCATTTGCAACCTACTAGCCAACAATTGTCATTAAATAATTCCACTATTAAAGACCATAATTTACGAAAAGAGAATGTCTGTCATCAAAATGAATGACTGTCATTGTTTATAAAGAACATAATACTGGAAAATATTGCAAGATCTTTCTCCACTGTGATTGCAGAAAGAAGATGCAAAGAAGAATTGAATAACATCTACATATCTATTCCTTGAAGCATGCCAAAACTTGGCACCAACAACACTCTCATTGATCACAGAAGGAAGACACTATTAAGAGATCAATACTAGACAACCATTGTCATCCAAGACATCAAGAAACTAAAGCATGAAAAGCATTGTCATTTTTTGTCAAACATTTGATCATATAATACAAAAAAATATACCAAGATATCATTGAACTTATTCATTGTGCAAAAGAATTGAATAGACCAACACCATATTGTCTTATCATCTACATATCCACTATTAGTAGATTCCATCATTGTATCCTTATAACAATATCACTTGTATCATTTGCACAAGCATAAAGGCACTTCCTCCTAGATCATTGTATACTAGGACCACTGAAGGAAAAGAACAAGTGATTCAATGAATATCATTGCAAGCTTTGATTTAGAGCACATAGATAAAGTTTACTATATATCAATTATTCTTGCACCATCACAAGCCATGGAAATTGATTCAAACTAATACTTACCACATGAGAAACTTTAGTAGAAATCATTGACAAGGATTCTCATTACTTGTCATTATCAAACATTATCAAGAGCATGGATATTACCTTAATTGCAAGACACACCTCATGAGTTCATAACTACAAAATCAACATTAAACATTGATGTCCAACTTTCTTGAAGTGTCAAAGCAACATCACTGCACTTAGCAAATCAAAGTTAATGTCCCAAGTTAAGTTATCAAGGTAGTATCCTCTTCCATTGTCAAAGACAAAACCTCAATATGTATACCAATACCACATTTTGTATATGCAGGATAAAATACTATTTAGAAAACTAAATGTTGCTATGTTTTTTATGCCATTAAATGCTCAAAACATTCAAGAAACTCATTGTATACACTGTCCCAAGAGTACTATTCAATTGCAGACCCGTTCAATGAACTGTCAACAAAAGCATAACATGTTATGTAACAAATCAATGGAGCATTAGTAAAGATTCTGTCTTGAGCATCATCAAAGCACTGTTTGCATGCTAAGCATTCAATTTAACTATTACCAAAGACCAAGAAAGATATTAGCCTTGAAATCTAGAACTACTACCAAGATCAAAACACCAAAACACTGCAAAAATACAACCTCTTTCATGCTAACTAAGGGGTTTAAATGAGATATCAGTTATCATTTCCCTTAAACGTCATGCTTCTATTTAAGCATTCAATGATGTTTCTTTCGCAACATGCACAATATTCAGTCCTTTCTTTTCTTTTTCTTGCTTTCTTCTCCAAACCTTCTTCTTTGGTTTCTCTTTTTCATTAGATGCTTGTGACTTTGTATTTTTCTTATAAAAGTAATAATTTTTTCTCTCCTATTTCTCAAACCTAGTTCTACATAACTTTGCAACATGACCATGGTTATGGAATTTATAAGAAATTACATTCCTATTCCTAGAGAATGCATATTGACTTCTTTGAGACCTTCTTTTATAATAACTTGATTTATGCTCATAACCATTACATGAATAACAATAACCAGGTAATGAATAATTATACCTCACTGATTGATCTATCCAAGTAGGTGGAGATCCTGTGAACTGGTTGGCTCTACTTCTTCTTCCTCTGTTGACATCCTTGAACTGTCAACTATTAGTAGTCTTAGTTTTTTATTTCTTCTTTTCTTCAGTCTAGGGGACGTCAACATGATAATTTAAATATATCTTTGTTCTTGGTGTTTTTCTGACTCCAAAAATTTGTCCTTCTACAAAGCCCAAACCAATAACATCCTTGTGATGTTTCTACTTTCTTAACATCTCATTCAATTTGTTGGTGATCTCATCAAAATTTTGATTCTTTTCTAACTATTTCCTAACATTCTCAAGGTTTTTCCTTAAAGAGACTATTTCTCCTTCAAGGTTGTGACATTCAATAGTTTTAACTTCCAAATCAAATCTTGTCATATCAGTTATCCTCTTATTTTCTTCAATCCCTAATTTCAGATTGGAAATCAACTCATCTTTTTTAGTGTTTTCTTTTAAGAGATATTTTTCCTCTAGTTGTGTTCTTAGAGACAACACTCCAACCTCTATCTTTTGACAAACTTCTACTTTGGTTTGCAACTTCATGCAAGTTTTTTTTTCAACTTTTCTAGACTTTGCCAATTGCAACTTTAGACCCCGATTTTCCTTTATCAGTTTCTCAATCTCATTATGGGCATAAATAAGTTCACCTTCAAAATCAATTTCACATTCATTTTCATCAAAATATTGTTCAAAATCACTCACGAAGTGATCTCCTTATTTGTGTACACTCTTTACTACAAAACCATCTTTTGTACAAGGTTTTAGAGGTGTTTGTTGTTCAACATTCTGCTGGTTGTTTCCTTTTTCTCTATTTATTTTACTTTTTTCCATAGCGAATACTCCACTACCAGAAACCCCTTAAGTTGGTTATAATTATGTAAGGTTCTTGCTCTTGTACCTCTTGCTGGAGTACGAGAAACATTGAGAAGGGGGCTGAATTAGTGTTTCAATAATCAATTTCAACTAAATGATTCTTCAAAACACTTAAACTCTTTGAAAACAATAAATTTTGAGTTTCAAGAATAAAATCATATGTGATAACCAACCTTCAGATTTTTAAACAATATGTAAACTCAAATGCTACAATGTAAATAATGGAAATAGCGAGACTAAAATGCATCCACAAAAGATTCATAACATAGTGTTTTTCATGAGTGGGAAACCCTCATAGGGATAGAAACCACTCATAAAATTCATCACTGGTTTATCAAAATGCCTCACTGGCTATAGAATGTCTCACTGGAAAAGCCTCACTGGCTACAAAATGCCTCACTGGAAAAGCCTCATTGGCTACATAATGCCTCATTGGTAAAGCCTCATTGGCTACAAAATTCCTCACTGGAAAAGCATCATTGGCTACAAATTTCCTCACTAGCTACAAAATGTCTCATTGGAAAACATAATTTCCTCACTAGAAAAGCACATCCTCAGTGGCCAAAGATCAAACTTGTCTCACTGACATGATCTTTTACAACATTTTTTGAATCATGAATAAACAAATTATAAAGGGTTACTTTTTTTCACTGCATAACATTTCTACTTTCCATCTTAAAACATTTAATGTCCTAAAGATTCATTGAATTGGAATCTTCAAAACACAAAATGTATTAGATTATACACTTCATTGTTTTCTATACATTTTTGCAAAACAACATTTCAGAATTTTGCTCATAAACTCAACATGATATCTTTGTTAAAGAACTAAACCAATAATAGTAACATATCACTATTTTTATAACAACCAAAAGTTCACATAATGTTTCCATCTGTGACTGACTGAAACTATCAAATATAACATGTTCAAACTATTTTCATAACTGCCTCCTGAGTCATCATGATGTCTCTCTTCTGTAATGTAGACTCTAAATTTTATGACTACATTCAACTTTATAAACATATGTACCACACCTTTATACATGGTCGACATTGTGAACAAAATAGGGTGTAGAGTCTAAACAAGAAACCCACATCAATTTTACACAAAACCCTTATGTTCACCTTATCAATAGATTCAAATATTTGACACAGAGTTGTGCCCTAGCATGTATCAAAATACAAAACAAACTTTTCATAGTGTTCCCTAGCAATAGGTGAAAGAAACTATGCAACTACAGAACAATTACAAACTTAAGGAGCTCAACCCGAAATACCCATCGACTTAAAAAAGAAACAAAAAACAACTTTAAGCCACAAAACCAACTCGAGTTTGCACAAGAAAATCCTGTTACCTCTCTTAAATGTGACTCATACTAGAATGGAAGACAACATCACTTCGAATGTCATCAACAAAACTTCCTGAAACTGATTTATTCCTCTTTTCTTTCCACCATACCACCACTCTTCCAAGCTCTTCCAAAACCTAATATAGCCTTCAACAAACTACCTTAAAATATGTGCATGAGACCATCATTTAGGGAAAATGAAAAATATAGTATCTATTGATCATCAAAGCTTGCACCTCTCTGATAGTCTTATGGTAAATTCAACTAGTGGGGGACAAATTGCATCTCATTGAATACCTCTAGGATTTTTATAGAAAGTTGGCTCTTCTTTGGGGTTTGGAGATAAGTGGAGAAGGAAATGTAAACATAAAACATAAAAGGTGATGTGCCAAAGCTTTTAGAACATTTCAAACCCAAATCATTCTTATGAGTGAAATAAATAGACACGGAATGCTACGACCCTTGATTGTTGGAAAGAGAATGAAAAACAATGGCTAACTTCAAGCACAATGCAGACAATCAAATCTTTCCAAGGAAGTGTTCATTAAGGTCTGATTAAACATAAATATTTATTATGGGTAACAAAACAATATCTTAGAAATCACATGAACTCTTCCTCCTAATACAACATAGCATGACAAAACAACAAATTTTAGAAAAATAGAGAAGTCCAATGACATAATCCAGTTTTCTTAAGCTACTACTCTACCATACGAGCATACAACATGGAAATTAGCTACTTAAACTATCTAGATTTAGCTTGCAAGAAATAGTGTTTCATTCAAAACGATAATATAAAGAAAGAAAGCTTGAAAAAGGCCATACATGCACATTCTCAACAATTTCTCCTCAATAATTCATGCTTTTAAATATCAAATGAACTTTGAAACAAAGGTCGGGTGCCAATCTGACAATAGTTTAAACCTTAATAGATATAACATGCCAAAGAAAAGTAGTTTTACAAATTTTCTATTGAAAATAATTCTAAAACCCTAAGAAAACTAAAGAAACTTGTCTTAACAAAGAAACTGTAACTTGGAATCCAACCCCCCATTGTGTCGTTTCCCTCCTTATATAGTCGTTAAAAGAAGAAAACACTGCCTCAACACAAAATTAATTGTTTCTAGATGTTGATACTTGATAGCTCGCAATCTAATCGTAGATCCTTGGTTAGGTCGCAATGATCTTTGCTCATTAATTCTTAGTTGCTGCATTCATTTCCTTTTGATATTTAGCAAAGAAAGAGGCTCGCAGACAATCAAATCCTAAAAAAAATATGGAAAATGGGTCCAGTTGACCAATCACATCAACTTGAGGCACCGACTAAAAGCTTCCATCCCAAAAACCAAGAAAAGAAAGGCGAGCAAGCTTCGGCAGACTCCGAAAAGATATCATCTCATAAGACGCACAATCCTCCTGCAATGAAGAGATGACATGTCACATGGGCAGGAATCCTATGTTTTTGGAAAAAATGTTTAGGACAAAACATACGCCAAGCTGACGCATGTCCCGAGCCCTCCTCTAAAAGGAAAATGATAAAAAGAAAGTTGTGCAGCCACCACATGGCGCATTGCTCATCTTTCTGAGTGGCCTTGCATAAACCCAAATATCTCTGAAGCCAAATAAAAAAGAAGCCAAAGATCAAAAGACTAAGGCAAAGAGAAATTTTTCACAGTTCTGGCGACTCACAGGGACCTCCGCTTATAGAGGTACAAACCCAACTCTCTAGAAATTCCTGGAGTTTAAGGAAAGAGGAGTGTTGCACTTTCCATTTTTCTTTGGTTGGTAAGGAGATACTGTGGATGAGCCTGCATGCTTACTCAAGCTAGAAAACTTCTTTGAAACTCCCCACCATGCAGTAACCACTCCAAAGTAATGAAAAAGACAAGAAAGGTGAAAACTCTTGCGCTTGATCTCATCAATTGTGTGTGGTATACTTGAAATTGGGAGTTCTACAGAAGTCCGATCCTTTTGTTTGATAGCTTCCATAATCTATTCCACTATCTACACATCTCCGTCTGGGGAGAAAAGATAGGTGACCCATAATTGATCAAGACATTGAAATCCTCTTTTACCTCTTCAATTCTCCTTGCCAACACCATTTGGAAATCTTTGCACTTTTTGGCGACATTGTGGGAGTTGAAAATATCACTCGCTTTGATGGAAGTGATTCTTTGATCAAGAACTCTGACATCTTTTAGGATTTTTTCGGAAGCCACACAAAGCCTGGAAATAAAAATTTATGATTTTGCTACTCAAGAGTCACATGTCTATAGAATATGATCGACCATTGATCCAATCTTCTCATTTATTTCTCGGACATCCCTCAAGAATTGCAAAATGAGCCTAAGAAGAAGAATTGTAGCTGTAATATGCTCCTAGTGTGAAGATACCAATATTTTTAGTAGTGGGAGGGACATGAACTTCTGAGCAACAACCAACTCTTAATTGAGTTGAATCCCTATCACTCTTGCATTCTTCTCTATTCGATTTCTCTCCTTGAGAGCATTCGCCAGTTCAGAGCTCATCTTTCTCATCTCTTGTTTGCAGGTTTGCAAAGTAGACACAGTCTCTTATTTCTCCAATTTCAATCTTTCAACCTCTGCCTATGCCTTCCTAACACTATCAGAAGCTTGATATTGGACACTATCTATCTCTTTATGTAGGTTTTCATGAGTAATTTTGTAGTCCATGTTGATCTGATGTTGGGTGGTGAGATCAACTTTCAATTTCTCAATTTCAGCATGCAGCTGAACTTGTTCACTCTGTGCTTCCTCAAGCAACCTCAAGGTTTCCCCTTACTTACCTTGAATCTACATTATGCGATCCATCTCAACATCCTTGGCCTTGATTTTAGTTTGCAATTTACCCACTGTTTCCGTCAAATTAACAAACTTTGTCTCACACTTCCTCAACTTTCTACCTAGCCTTTCATAGTCTGCATATACTACCTACTAGGTGGTCTTAGCTAAGACCACCTTGTCACATGGATGAGTTTCATTTATATCCAAGCTTGTCATCCTAATGTCATAATCCTTCATTTGCATCTTCCCCTCGGGCTTAGACACAAGCGATGTCATGGTGCCAATCTAGAGAGAATTCCACTCCTCATTAAAACAAGCCTCGATTTTCTTTGTAGCCAACAACTCATCATTCTTCAATAGCCATCTTTGTTTAGTATTTTTTTGGGCCAACTTGGTTGCATTGAAATGATCTTGGAGGGTTAGGGACATTGAAATTTTGTAGTACAATAGGGGCACCAGGAGGGAAACCAAAAAGGGTAATGAAAGGGGAAACCTCAAATGTATGAGCATGTAGTGAAGTGAAAGGGAGCATTATCATGGAAAAGGGTGGCACATCAAGCTGAGACTGAATAGGGGATTCACCAGTAGGGTTGAAGAGAGATATAGTCGGGCAGAAAGGTGTTTTCTTAGAAGATTATGGACTAGGAGTGGGGGTTAGCACAAATGTCTCAGCTCTTTCTAGAGGGGCCCTTGATAGGGAAATCAAAGAGTCAACAACGACCGAAGAAGATGTTGCTCGCTCGACATGTTGGGTAATTTCGGGGGGTTCATTACAAATAGGAGGGGATGTAATCTAGATTATTAGGTCAGGGCCCTAAGATAGAGAGTTCCTTTCTCGAGTCAAAGGCAAGGGAGAAACCAAAGATGTAGAAATAGGAAAAAGAAAGGGAGTGAAACTTACTTGAGCCACAGTAGTCAACACATCTTGTAGGGCGGACTCCACTTCTTCTTCTCCTCGGGATGACATGTTGGATATGCTCAGATCTTGGACCCACCTTCTATTTTTACAACTAGAACTAACATGTTCCAATATCCTAGCCACCGACCCCTCCAAAACTTGGCCCTCGACGACTGCAGTGGATGACGCTCTTGGAGACTGTCGGGCTCTCTTTCCTTTACTTTGGGTAGTGGAGGAGGACAGAGCTCACGAATCCCTTTGCTCTGAATCCCTCCTTCTATTGGATTCCCAAGGTCTGGAATCCCAACGCAAAACTTGTTCCTCATCAATTTCATGGCTAGTCTCTAGATTGTTGTTATCAGTGTTGGCATTCTTATGATAAATCTCTTCAAACTCATCATCTTGTAGGAATTGTCTGAAAGGAAGGGTGAGACACTGTAGTTCCTGTTGAAACCTCCAGAAGTCTACCTTCTCTCTTTCCAACTAGCCTTTTTTCTTTAGCTGCATATTAATAGATTTTTTCTTCAGAAGGTTCATGTCATACTATAACTTTGGTGTGTAGAAGCTCAGCCATTCAGTTCATTTGAAAAGAATGTGTTTAAAATCAATGTACACCTCTACACTTTCTCAAGTAAGATTATTCCTCCTCTCAAAGTATTCCCACTTAGCATGTCTCACATTATAAACTCCTTGTGGGGTATAGTCCCACTTATCATAGATGAGGACTAGGCCTAAAGCTTCCAATAGATCCCTGAGCTCATCCTCACAAAATCGCTTCGTCAGCTATACTTGACTATTAGCGATATTGAGGGGAAGTGCAAAACCATCAAGAGAGACTATAATCCAACACCCAGGAAAGAATCCACTAGGTTCGGTGAGATTCTCATCCATTATAGCACCTAAAGAGAGAAATGGCCAATAGGGTGAGGCAACAATTCTTGAAGCACTGGGGCCCTCAAAAAGTGATCCACAAACAAATAATATCCCCCTATTCTAGAAAGTGCATGGGTCCACATAGGAACTAGATAGAGACAACCCCTTTCATCTACTCTAGATACTGGTAAATTTCTTCCTATCCATTAATGATTATGATGCAAAACCAAATGAGCCAAGAAAGAAGAATACCTGAATTTGGAATCAGTTCCATAATACTTCAGCTAGTTCAACATGTTTCCAACTTTTACATCAGAAAAATCATATTGCATTTGGTTCTTCTCCCTTTTTAGCACAAAGGCTAAGCCAAACTAAAAAGGAAGAACCTGAGCATCGTTGTCTAGACTAAAAACACAGACCAAAATCTAGAACACTGACTGCATGTTCCTCTTGATTTTCTCGTATGAAAGAGGAAAGGGAAGATGACCTCTGTCTGGATGTTCCTTTGTTCCATCTTCATAATTTTTTTTTCTTCTAGCCATTTCTTCCCTGAAGAGATCCATCTTTTCTTCATCAAAATATCTACGTCCCAGGCTATAGGGATGCACAACATGTCCTGTATGGCTTTAGCAGAAATAGTAACCCTTATCTTGCCATTTTGAATGACCCCTGTTACCTCATTGAATCTTCTAGCACATGCATCAACTAACTTCGGGCATGGATACACAATGAGAAACATGAATTGTGGAAAATCACAATCCCAAAGTCAAAGTGCAAAACCCTTGACCAACTCATACCTTTCCTTTCTGTAAAATGCACCTTCTCTAAGACTTTTAGGGTTAGCCGACAACTTGGGGTCAAAAATATTGTCAGTAATATCTTTCATTGCCTCTCTTTTTATAGGCTTATCAATCAGAACCTTCTTGTAGAATTTGAAAGGTCGCTTCTCCACTGCTAAGGAATTGGCAAACGACTTCTGCTAAAAAAACATTAGCATAGCTAGGTCATTGAATTGAAGTTGTGGCTTGTCCTCTAGAGGTTGAGGGTTTTTCCATGACCATACCAAGAAGTTGTAGAGAATTCCTTAATGAAATGGTCACTTTCCTTTTTCTTGAAAAGGAAAACATGCTTTTGAGTGAAATTAATTCTCTTGTTTGTACATGCAATTAAGACTATGCTATTACTGTTGGTTCATAAAATGTTACCACCGAGGCAATATCTGTGAACATTGTTGGAAAAATGAGTAAAGTTATCTATTTGTTGTCATTGATGTTACCATTTTGGTAGTATTTTGGTAGTTGGGTCCAGTACTCTTATACCAATGCTTATCCTCTCTAGTGGCTGATCCAGTATTCTAGTCCACACTTGTCCATGGTTGACTATTTCTGGTTGCGGTTTTGAGAAACTACTAATGGATGATAAAGGCATGCATGATTAGGTTATTTCGTGTTCTCATGCTTGTATAATGAAGTGACATTATTCTATTAGTTGTGTTGAAGACTATGCTTGGCTAACTTGTTAAGATAATTTTGATTTGATATGAAAACTTATGTGTGATCTATTTTTTGGTTTGAGCCAACATGATATAATGTGCTAAAGATTGTTTTTTCATGTTTGGAAATATTTTGTGAACTTTGTGGAGCCAATAGTTGATATCCTTTATAAATAAATTGCATCTAATTTTTTCTGACCTAATTAGTGCTTGCGATGGAGATTCGATATATATATAAGTATATGGTGAATAGTTTTTGTGATGTAGATAGAGGTGTGAAAATTTGTGTGTATGTGAGTGTATGTGTGGAAGTGCAGTGAATCTGTAGGAAAGTGATAGAAGAAATAGTGAAGAAATTCATCTTGGGCTGTAAAGCATTACTCTATTTTGTATAATCATCCTATAGGTAGTGAGCCTCTTGTTGGATAGTGAGTCTCTTTTGTAGGCAGTGAGCCTTTGTACTTGGACAATGAGTTCTTCTTTTGGTATTGAGCCTCTTTTAAAATACTATATACTGTGAGTTAACCCTCACCATGGTTTTTCCCTTATTGGGTTTTCCATGTAAAAATCTAGTGTGAACATTGTGTTGATTTACTTTCTGTTATCTATGTTTCATGCTCATATTTAATAATAGAATAGTGTGGTTAAAGACTTGATAAGTGAATAAGTTTTAAGTTTGAATTTGTGTGACAACTGATTCACCCCCCTCTCAGTTGTCCTATGCCTGTTTAACAATTGGTATCATAGCTTGTGGTTCCTTGTGTAAAGCTTAATCACTTGAGGAGGATCTTGAAGGCTAGTCGAATAGATGCTAAAGGAGAGCTTCAAACTGCTCTTGAAGATCTTGATAAAGTGGAAAGAGAAAACCAATATTTGAAAGAGAATCTTGATGAAGCAAATGAATATGTTCAGAAATTGAAGGAATAGTTGAAGAAATTTAAGGAAAGACATAGAGAAGTAAGTGAACAACTAAAACAAGAGATAATTGGACTAAAGGTGACAGTAGAAGAAAAGAAGATGATTGAAGAATATCTGAATACAATGGTGCAAAACAAGTCAGATGAATGCTCTACACTCAAGTAGGAGATAGTAAACTTAAGAGTGGAATTAGAGAAGGCTAAAATCTATGAAAATAATTTTAGATCCATCTTTGGTAAACTTGAAGAATTGCTTGCAAGACAAAAACCATGTAAAGAAAAAGGTGGCTTAGGAGCTGATACAGGTGAAATTTCTAAAGGTGCGAAGAAGAATCAAGGTAAGAGGAAGTAAAGAAGGAATTTTGCAAGACAACCTCCTATGGGACAACCTAATGCACATAGGTACCCCTCTTTTGATGGTGTTTATTTTTCTTGTAACAAATATGGTCATAGAGCAATTGAATGCATGAGTAGCATAAATCAATTTTATAGCTCTCTTTCTGGAAAATGTTTTGAATGTGGAAAGTTTGGACATAAGGCTACACAATTCAGATCTCAGGTGAGTTTGATTAGTTGGGTAATGAGGAACAAGTTTAATGAAGGAAGAATGAATCAATTATTTAATGGCTACTATTATGCCTACAATAAATTCAGACATAGAGCAAATCATTGTAGATCGAGGAATAATGGAGGACAATCTAATCAGAAAGGTGGGATTTTTTTATAACTACAATAAACCTGGACATGTATCTAAAGTTTGCAAGAATAAGAAAGGAAAGAAGTCTGCTCTAGAAGAGAAGAGTGAACTGGTAAAGAAGATTGACAAAGAAGAGATGAAGCAACAAATGGAGAAGACATGGAAGAAGAAAGAAGAAGAAGAAGAAGAAGAAGATAAATCTGCGACTCTTGATGTGTCTATACCCTCATCTTGTACAGATGACTTACTCAAAATTTAGACCTAGCATGGTCTTAGGGGGAGTATTATCAGAAGATCATTAAAAACCATAGAAGTATGACATGTCAGAGGCTGGCATGTGGTTAGAATGTGAAGAATGTTTGTTCAGAGGTTTTGAAAGAAGAACGAGAGAAAATAATGTTGGTATGAAGATTTGTGAACCATTTGAAGGTCTTTTGTGCTAAGTGAAATATGTGTTTAGTAGCTTTTTGTATTTACTGCATTTAATGTGCTTAGGGAAAACTCAATGGTGGTTAAGTATAAATTTGTGAATTTTTTGGTTAATTGTGCATCTAAAATCGTCAGAAGGTGCTATGAGGAATACTTGAGGCATGCTTGAAGTGTTTCTAAAGGAAATTTGAAGATTGATTCAGATAATCTAGAAACCCTCTCTCTATTTGTGAAAGAAGAAAATTGAAGAAGTGTCGCTAAATTTCAAGAAATCTAAGCAATGGACAGTGGTTCATGTGGTGTTACGTCTCTGAAGATGAAAAGGGTGAAAGTAGAAGAATATGATCATAGGAAAATGAAGGAAATTGAACTAGGGTTGAGAAAAATTGAATTATAGAATATAAAAACCCTAGGGATGGATTTGTGGAGTGAATTTCCATGGGTTACAAATAAGTAAGTTATATTGTTCTTGTTGAATTTTTTTAAGGATGGAAACATTGTTTTGGATGAACCCTACTTGATCTCGAAGGATGCAATTGAATCAATCACTAGATTATGTATCATTGGAGAACTTCCTGGAAAAAAAACTATGAAATATAAAGATGTGGTGGAACTGACTAGCATTGGGAGAGATCAAAGAGAACTATTGATTGATACACTTGCTGATTCGACTGTTAGCTTGTTGCTTGAGATTTTTATTGAAAATGTTTGAATGTCATTGGTTGAGAATTATCCCATTCATTTTAGATCCTTGCTAGTATGTCTGGTGTTTTACTTTATGAATTCTCTATTGGGAAAAGATAATGTGATGTGCGAATTTGGTATCCCTATTGGAAAAAAAAATTATAGGCATCAAGAGTCTTTGGAAGATAATGATAATATGTGGAAATCATATTTCTCATCCTCTCAAGCAAACCCTTGCTCTGGTATTTCTGCAATAAGTCGATTCGAAGTGGGCTCTTCCTCTGGAAAAAGGAAAATGGAGGTTGTTATCAGTGATTCCCCTCTAGAATTGAAAAAGAGAAAGGAAATTACTGAAGACATCATTGATATCTTGGATGAGAAGGAGAAAGAATATCTGCCTGGCAATGAATCCCCTGATCCTAATAATATCTAGTCTATGATAGTTGAAGGAAAAATGAAGAAGATTGGTGAACCATGGAATGTTGCCTCGCCTATTGACAGATTGAAAATTGATGATGCGCTGGTAGATTATCTACTTAGAAAAGGTATTGAAGTATCTGCTATTTCTAAGTTCTTGCCAGAAAAATCTGACTGAGATTGTTGAAGAAAGGATGTTACTTGAAGGTCTGGAAGGATGCAAAATGGGAATTTTGGTTGAAAGGAGATGCAAAAAGGCTATGTAGAGATTGTCTGGATTGATTGAGGAAACCAAGAAGTGTGTTAAAGAAATTTTAGATGTTTACAAGTATTTTCTTCGATGGCTTGCTACTGTAGACAACTTCAAAAGCAGAATTGAAGTGATTGAAGCTGAGGTGAATGAGATTGGAAAGAATTTTGATATATTTGAAGATAAAGAAGGGAAGCAAAGGATAAGAGTTGGTGAACTACAAGATGAACTAATCATTACACAAAGACAAAGAGATGATGTGGCAAAAACCTTCTGGCTCCTTAAAGAAATTGTTGAAGTCCGGTTAGAGAATCTTTTCATAACTCTTATTGATGCTAAAGATGTTGAGAAACAATGTTCTGATGTAGATTGGTCACCCTCTTTTACTCTATTGGGATTATTAGAAAGCAAATTAAAAAAAAATGGAGTTTTTTGTTTTTAATTGGAAGAAGTTGTATTCAGTTCTCAAAGAAATTTATAAGAAGGTGTTTCAGGTGAAGAGTGTCATCTTCACTTAATTTCGGTATGCTCTCAATTGTTGTAAATTTTGAATTTTTTGGAAAATATTTTAAAATTTTGATGTCACCATGTTTACACTCATTTTTGTTACCTTTTCCATTGATTTCAAAGGGGGAGAGTGTTGGGATGGAGAGTGATCTAAGTGCTGGAGATAGTGGATAGATATTTTTTGTTCACATGTTGCCATCAATGACAAAGGGGGAGATTGTTGGAAAAATGAGTAAATTTATGTATTTGTTGTCATTGATGTCACCATGTTGGTAGTATGTTGGTAGTTGTGTCTGGTAATCTTATACAAGTTCTTATTCTCTTCGATGGTTGATCTAGTATTTTTGGTTTCCCATCTAGTATTCTAGTCCACACTTCTCCACAATTGAAAATTTCTAGTTGTGGTTTTGGGAAACTACTAATGGATGATAAAGGTATGCATGATCAGGTTATTTCATGTTCTTGTGCTCATACAATGAGTGACATTATTCTGTTGGTTGCATTGAAGACTATTCTTGGCTAACTTGCTAAGATAATTTTGATTTGATATGAAAAGTTATGTGTGATCTATTTTTTGGTTTGAGCCGACATGATATAATGTGCTAAAGATTGTTTTGTGTGTTTGGAAATATTTTTTGAACTTTGTGGAGCCGACAGTTGATATCCTTTATAAATAAATTGCATCTAATTTTGGCTGACCTAATTAGTGCTTGTGATGGAGATCATATATATATAAGTATATGGTGAATAGTTTTTGCGATGTAGATAGAGGTGTGTGAATTTGTGTGTGCGTGAATGTATGTGTGCAAGTGTAGTGAGTTTGTAAGAAAGTGATAGAAGAAATAGTGAAGAAGTAATGAATGTGAAGGTGTGATTAGAAAGGAAATAGTTGTGAGCATATTCAGAACTGTATCAACAAATAATAGGTGCATCTTTCTAGTTCATCTTGGGCTGTAAAGCCTTACTCTATTTTGTATAATCGTTCTGTAGGTAGTGAGCCTCTTGTTGGATAGTGAGTCCTTTTGGAAGTGAGCCTCTTTTAAAATACTATATAGTGTGAGTTAACCCTCATGGTGGTTTTTCCCTTATTGGGTTTTCCACCTAAAAATATGGTGTTCATTGTGTTGATTTACTTTTTGTTATTTGTGTTTCATGCTCATATTTAATAACAAAATAGTGTGGTTGAAAACTTGATAAGTGACTAAGTTTTAAGTTTTAATTTGTGTGATAACTAGTTCAACCCCCTCTTAGTTATCCTATGCCTATTTAACAACCATGAGATCCGTATCCCTCAGGAATGCCAAAAACTCCCTAAGGATGGAATTAGTACATTCTCCCCACCACCTCTTTTACAAAAAAAAATTGTTGCATTGAAGCGCATGCTTCCTGCTATGTGGAACATGCTAAAGTGATGCAAGGTACCCCCTAAAAAGACGTGACCATTAATTTGTTAGAGTTTTTTAGTGCGTTAATCCCTATCTTTTCTCTTTAGTAACCTAGCTAGCACTGATGATGGAAAATGATACATGTCAACAATCCACGTATGAGAGAAATTACTCCCAACACCCAAATTTATTTCTTAAGGAATTCCATCAGATCCTCCATATGATTTATCTACCTTACTCTGTTCTACCTTCAAATTCTCCCGTTACCATCCAGCCAAAACTAGACTTTCCATTGGTTGAGCTCACCAACTCATCTTTCTATATATAGATACACCACCTTTTGCAACATTCATTCGAACATATAGTCACTTAAGTTAGTTGTCCTACTTATTTCCATTTCACCATAATTCATTGCTTTATCAGAATGCCTGTTGGCTTAGGCACTCCCATTCGGCTCCTTCCCAGGAGAGCACAATACTGCTTCGCAAGAGAGGTCACTAGAAATGGAATCAAGTGTCTGGTGAAGAAATATGACCGCCTCATTATGACTGTATTCAAATGGGTGATTAGCACAGACTTCATTACCGACGAGAACCAGCTCTAGAGCAACTACAACATGCTTTCCTGCTTTGTGGCCTCACTGCTAGACCTGAATGTGTCCAAGCCTATGATAATTTTACTATGCCATGAGATGTTTCACACCTCATTGATGGAAGGGCTTGGTAAAATAGTGCAAGTGGCTATCCCCAGTGTTGGTATCTCGAGCGCTATGGACCTCTGTAGGCACGTGGACTTCAACATAGATGTACCCTAGTTGCCCTTCCTCTCTGATTTTTGCACCATGGATGTTGAGACACACCACTACTCTTCTTAGCCAGTAGTCATTTTTCTATTGTGAGAGTATGATATGGAGCGGGTTATGGGATTGGCTTGGAGGAAGCACTTTGACTTCCTGGTGCTGAGTAGTAACGATTAGGCCTTAAGCCTTTGTCGTGGAGTTTGTGTCTGTTGTTTTCTTTAGCCCCTTTTTGCACCCTGAGAGACCCAAAGAAGAAGAGGAAGAAAAGGAAAAAGAAGGAGGAAGACTCAATAATGAGCCTTCATAGATTTCTGGGTGATGGATAGAGGCCTTTTCTGACTGTTTTTGCACGTTGCCTCCCTTTTGGATCTTTTGGCTCCATAACTCCTTTTGGGTTTGCTCTAGAGAGCCTTATGTTTAAATCTAAGCCTTGGGCTTGTATTATATGTAATTTTTTTGATAAATATAATATAATATAAATTTTTACCTCTCTTGTATTATTCTTAGGTTGTTTTATCCTCAAAACTTTGAAATATTTACAATTTTTTTACATATGGTACATAGCTATTAAATTTTTTAAAGAACTGTGCATTTTACTAGAAAATATTCAAATAAATACCATTCACCAGTATATCTAAATAATTTCCTTCCATATCTTCAAGATCATACATATTTTCTTTGCATGCACTGATTCGGAAAGGTCCTTTCCATGGTGCTTCAAATTCCATGTGTTGCCTTGGTTTTGTAGTACGTTCATTGTACTTTATCACTAAGCTCCCTTCTTTGAATTCTAGGTTAGAAGTATTTTTGTCAAATCATCACTTGACTGTTTGTTGGTGATTGATCATGGCTCCATGAGCCTTCTCTCTGTCTTCCTCCAGTTTGAGGAATTCTTCCAACCATACTCCATTCCACCATTTTCTTCAATCTCCAGAGCTTTCAATAGTTGTAAAGAAGAAATTTCTATGGAAATTGGTATCACTACCTCTTTTCCTTACACCAACTCATAAGGAGAGGTCTTCAAAATCTACTTGGGGGTAATTCAGTTTTCCCATAGAGTAGCTCATAAATTCTTGTGCTAATCTCTTTGTCGTTCTAACCCAATGCATTTGATTAACCTAATTAGGTTTTTATTAGTGGTCTCTACTAACCCATTCTCTTGTGGGTAGTAATTTGATGAATTTTTAAGGAAAATCCCATGTCTAATAGAAAAATATAGCATCCCTAACCCAACAAAATCTTAGGTATTTTTAGATATGATGGTCTTGGGTGGACCAAATCTGGCCACTATCTCTTCGAGGAAATTAACAATTTCACCCTCTATTGCATTCTTTAGGGTGACAATCTTTTTCCACCTTGTAAAGTAATCAGTTGTTGTGAGGATTCACTTGTGTCCAACACTGGAAATAGGATTTATCATCCTGATAAAATCCAAACCCCATTGGGCAAAGGATTCTTCGGTTACAATCAGGCTCAGGAGTAAAGCAACATTCTTTCTTTTGCTAAAAAAATATTGGCACTGTGTACACTTTTGCACCAAATGATGTGCTTGGGTAAACATAGAAGTCCAATAATATCCTGCTTGCATTATCTTTAAAATGGTAGTCTTGGCAGAAAAATGTCCACCCTTAGGACTGTGATGAAATTCATTAAGAACTCTTTCTGCCTATAGATTGTCAAGACATCAGAGTAACACACCATCATAATTTCTCTTAAATAGTACACCCTCAATTAATACATACCTAATTCCTTGCAATAGGTAGTATCTCCTTTTGTGAAGTGGAAGGTTAGTTGGGTAGTACCCTTTGTGCATATACTACATTCGATTAGCCACCCAAGATTCTTTAGACTCGAATTGGTTTGAGTAGACTTGATCGGTATCCTCTTCAGCCATAAGACTCATTTCTTGTGTGATGTATTCACACAGACCTCTTCACCGAATCAACTTGGTTGGTCTGATGTCCACATCATATTCTAGGATCTTAGTGATCCAATTTTCTCTTTTTTTAGTGATCTCATCTTCCGTGATGTATTCCCACACACTAGGATGTGCTACAAGGATAGTGATCTCGTTGGCCAGCATCAAGTGTCATAACTTTTTTAAAATTTTAACTATGGAAAAAGATTACTTTTCTATAAAGTTATACTTAATCTCATAACCTTTCAAGGTTCTTGAATGGAAAGCAACAAGATTTTCTCCATAATTATGAGCACCTTTATGAGTAAGCACTGAAGCTATACTATCCTGACCACTGCATACATAAAGTAGGAAATATTTGGAAAAATCCAAATTAACTAAGACCGAAGTAGTGGAAATTACTATCTTTATTTTCTCAAAATATTATTTTCCTTTGGGGGTCCATTTGAACAACATATTCTTTTTAAGGATTAGCGTGATATGCCTCATAATACCAATGAAGTCCAAAATGAACCTATTGATGAAACTAATTTTCCCTAAAAATAACTAGAGTCCTTTCTGGTTTACTGGTAGGGGTAATTCCATTATAGACCTAACCCTTTTGGGATCTATTGCTATTCCCTCTTTAGACACTACAAAGCCAAGTAGCTTACCTTGAGGCACTCCAAAGACACATTTTTTGTGATTTAAAGAATTCTCGAACTCTTGGCTTCTCTGGAAATCCTTTTCTATATGATTGAAATGATCATCCTTTCATTTTGAAAAAACCATCAGGTCATCCAAATATATCAAAATAATTAGGTTGATTAAACCTCTCAAAGCAATATCCATTGCTCGTTGAAATGTTGCACTAGCACTTGACATTTTGAATGACATCTTGGCATATGTGAACATTCCCCACTTAGTGGTAAATGTTGTGTTGTGTTGGTCACTCTCCTTTACATATACCTGGTTATATCCTGAAAAACCATCAAGTAATGAGAACATTATAGATCTAGCTACTGTCTGCAGAATTTTCTCCATTGATGACAAGGGGTAATGGTCCTTCAATGAGGCCTTGTTCAAGCCTAGGAAATTGATGCAAATTATGATGTCACCATTCTTCTTTCGGATGGGTACCAGATTTGACACCTAGGTGGAATGTTTGATCGGATATATGATTCTTGACTCGACCAACTTGGTGAGCTCTTGTGCCATCAAGGCTTCAACCTTTGGGTTGACTGGCCTTTTCTTTTGTTGGATGGGCTTGGACCCTTCCTCCAAGTCAATGGTATGTTGAATTATACCCAGTCATAACCTCTAAGATCATCATTGGTCTAGGCCATAACTTTGTCATACTCATAGCATAGATCCATTAACCTTTCTTTATCTTTTTGTGGAACATCCTTTCCAACTTTCAAATTTCTATTATTTCCAACATCAAGCTCTTCGTAATATCTTTCATCTATAGTGAACCTTCGCTTGCAATTTCTTACATCTTCACACTCAAAAAGGTTCTCGAGGGAAATCAACCCTCTAGGAAGCTTGTTCCCTTTTAATTGGATGACCTGCCCTTCGGGAAATTCTACTCTTGGGGGCGAATAGTTGGGAACCATTCCTCCTTTTTGTATGAAGGTAGAAATTTGAGTTTCATCATCAAAGACTTGTCAATTTTCATCATTTTCAAGAATTGAGGGTCAAACAATAACTTGCACTACATTTTGCTTGGTTGAGTTGGAAACTAGTTCAAACTGTGACCCAACAAATGCCATGTGATTAGCGACACTATTATGAGATCGGGGAATAACTTGTATTTTGAATGCTTCAAAACTCTCAATTAGGTCCCCAATTCAATTTCTATATGACTTCATTTGAGTGTTCTTTGCAGTTGCTTGACCACAAACTTGGCTAACCATCAGCTCTGAATTTCTGAAAGCTTTCACTCTCTTTATACCCATTCTTTCTGCAAGGAGTAGACCATGGACGAAGGCCTGATATTCAAAATCATTATTCGAGCATGAGAATAGAAAATGGTAAGCTTTGAGAATTTTGGATCCCATCAGAGATAGTAATTGGACACCAACTCTGGAGCCAACTTTACACTTGGCACCATCAAATATAGGGTCCATAGACAATTATCAGACAGGTCATTGGATTTCTCCTGATCCTTTAGTAGTTCTGGAAAGGCTTGATCACTGTCGAAAATAACATAGGTGCCTAGCCCTGTCACATGGAAGTTTCCAAATGGATTGGAATCAATGAATTGGTTGAGCAACACTTCTTCCTCTAGAGTTAACTCGTTTGTATCATCTTCATCTTCTAGCATTTCCACACAATATTTCTCCTATTGGGAAATGGAAGTATGTGCGGCTTCAAAGCATAGGAGTGCATTGTCTGCAATGTGTTTGGGATGTAAAGATTCAGAAAGAATCTTCATCTTTTCCCTATGCTTGTTTCTCAATATCAGGAGGGACCAGTCACGTGCTAGGTATCTACCAGGCTTGGTGGTGAAATCTCTTGATAGACACATTTCGAAGACCAATGGAATGTCTATCACTACTTCCTGTGTGACTATTTGACTTGTGCATGAGAAGAGGGTTAGAGACAAGTCCTTTATCCGACCAATGGTTGGGACCTTCTTCCCATCTAGTTGCATGATTCCCTTTTCAAGGGGTTCATACTTAAGTTTCAAAGCATCTGCCACTTTTTTTGGCATGAAATTTGTACTGGCTCCCAAATCGATCATATTATTATGCAAAATCTTATCTCCCACAATAAGTGTTAAAAAGGAAGGTGTGGGCTTTGGCCTGCTTACCTCTTTCTCCTTTGCATTGTCCACATCATTTGCATATGTTGCAGCTTTTGGCACTTGAGGTTTCGATGTAGGTACCTTGTCTTTTCTTTGATCACATATCAAAGTTATTTCCATTCGAGGCATTTTCTCTTCTTTCTTCAATGCTTCCTGAAGTAGAGTCTTTTGTGTTAGGGATATGTATGATGTCCCACAACAATACATTGGTGGGAACCTTCTTCAATTGCTCCACCATGTTAAGCTTCCCAAATATTTGGGCCTTGGGCTTAAACGGTGGTATCTCCCTTGTTTTCAGAGGAAAACATTCTGATGTGACTGGCCTTGGTGTTTCACTCATCTCTTTCTTGGGCTACAGGATAGGCTGTATGATAGGTAGTGGCAATTACTTCTCTTGTGGCAGCGGTTGATGTGGTTGAGGTCGTGACAAAGGTTATTGCATGTATTCTCTGGTGAGCCTTCTTTTAGACCTCATGTTGTAATCTAACTGTACTTGCAGAGCACTAGTTGTTGGAGCTTTGTTAGGGATATGTATGATGTCCCACAACAATACATTGGTGGGAACCTTCTTCAATTGCTCCACCAGGTTAAGCTTCCCAAATATTTGGGCATTGGGATTAAACGGTGGTATCTCCCTTGTTTTCGGAGGAAAACATTCTGATGTGACTGGCCTTGGTGTTTCACTCATCTCTTTCTCGGGCTACAGGATAGTCTGTATGATAGGTAGTGGAAATTACTTCTCTTGTGGCAGCGGTTGATGTGGTTGAGGTCATGACAAAGGTTATTGCATGTATTCTCTGGTGAGCCTTCTTTTAGACCTCATGTTGTAATCTAACTGTACTTGCAGAGCACTAGTTGTTGGAGCGTTTTTTGTGAATATTGCATCTTCTTCCTCCATCCATGAGAATAGCGCTTGATTGGGTATAATGTTTAGCTCCTAATCTGGGGACATCCCTTGCATTTGTGCTATAAAATGAGCATTCTCCATTTCAAAAGAATCTTATTTGACCACACTTAGGAGCACACCTTTCCTTCTTTGTTCTGTTATCTATTGTTGCATATTTCCCCTAGGGAAATTTTGGGGAAGGTGAGTATCGCTTGCATGGGAAACACCATATGTTCTCCTCTTCCAAAAATTGTTCTATCTTGGGATTATTTCTCTACTCTAGCTATCTTTTACCATCCGAAGTGGCATGGTGATAGGAACTATCTAGTTCACGAATGTCATATGTTGGCCTCCTACTTGGGAAAACACGTGGTATGTGTTCTATTGATAGGATGGCCTGCTTCCACCATAGGTTTGAGTGTTTAGCTTCAGAGGCATCACCTACTATCATTTGATGATAACCATCTCATTAGAAAATTTTTGTATGAGACTCTTTATGTCGTTAATATCTGTCGTGACTAAGTTGGAGCCCGACGTGCTGCTTTGTGTGGCAGGATACACATACATGGACTGCGGCACACCCAACGTCGATTGTGTAGCGGAAGTGCTTGAAGAATCTTCTTCTTGAGATGTTCCAGAGGGTTCCATGAACATAGGCATAGGGGGTCATGGTGGGAGCTTCCCAACATTGATCAAACTATTCTCTATGTGCACTGCCACCTCGTATGCGTCGGGCAAGATATCCTCTCCCATGGTGGTTATCATAACTGTGATGTCTGAATTGATAGCCTTTAGATAGAACATGAACACCATCACAACTAGGGGTTGAGCAATCATGGGGATCCTCTACCAAGTTTTATCAAACCTGGTGTTGAAATCACTCATGGCCTCTTGTGGGGCCCTTTTGATGGTGATTAATTGATGTAATAGTGAGGAGTGATCTCCCTTTTTCAAAAATCATTTGAACAACCTCTCTCTAAGCTGGTCCCAAGAGATAATAGAGCCTAAAGCCAAATATTGATACCAATCTTGGGATTTTCCTTTGAAAGAGGCAGTTAATAGCCTTAGAGTGATATTTTCCTCTGCTATATTATGTACCCTACATACTTCCACTATATCTTGAAGGTGTTCGGAAGGGGTTTTGAAGTCTTATTTGGAGAATTTTGGGATAGCCTTGAGGGCATTAGTAGGTATGGTAGGCCATACATCCATGGGTGTGGGTGGTTGGAGTGGAATGCCACTCTCCCATGTTATGAAGTTTCTAGGAGCAAGGGGAGGTATGTGAGCCATAGAGAAAATATTCCTATGAATCAGATATATAGGTATTATAATTTGGAAGTTTAGGCCTTCAGGTGGAATAGACAAAGCTTTGGATACTAGGCTCTTACTTCTTACTCTATTACTCCTTATAGGTGATACAAAGCCTCTAAGTCTTCTCCTTCTAGGTGCTGAGGCAAGTAACTGAGAGTACTGGAAGTGACCTCTCAAAAATGCTCTTGTTTGGACTCTAGGCATGAAACTCCTAGTTTCCTTCCTTAGCCCAATTCAAGTAGTATTTCTGAATTCTAATCAGGCATTTGAAAAATTTCTTGTCCCACTGAGCGTGCCAAAAAAAGAACTGTTGATCATCAAAGCTTGCGCCTCTACGACAATCTTATGGGAAATTTAGAGAGTGGGGGACAAATTGCATCTCACTAAATACCTCTTGGATTTTTATAGAAATCCAACTCTTCTTTGGGGTTTGGAGATAAGGGGAGAAGGAAATGTAAACGTAAAACATAAAAGGTGATGCACCAAAGCTTTTACAACATTTTAGACCCAAATCATTCCTATGAGTGATATAAATAGACACAAAATGCGAGAACCCTTCATTGTTGGAAAGAGAATGAACAACAAAGGCTAACTTCAAGCACAATGTAGACTTTCAAATCTTTTTACAGGTAGTGTTTAGTAAGTTTCAATCAAATATAAAGATTTCTTATGGGTAACAAAAGAATATCTCATAAATCACATGAACTCTTCCTCCTAATACAACATAGCATGCGGAAACAATAACTTTCAAAAAAGCAGAGAAGTCCAATGACATAATCCAGTTTTCTTAAGATACTACTCTACCATACAAGCATACAACATGGAAATCAACTCCTTAAACTATCCAGATTTGGCTTGCAAGACACAGTGTTTCATTCAAAATGATAATATAAAGAAAGAAAGCTTGAAAAGGGCCATACATGCACAATCTCAACAATTTCTCCTCAATAATTCATGCTTTTAAATATCAAATGAACTTTAAAATAGAGGACGTATGCCAATCCAACAATAGTTTAAACCTTAATAGATATAACATGCCAAAGGAAAGTAGTTTTGTGACTTTTCTTTAGAAAATAATTCTAAAACCCTAAGAAAACTAAAGAAACTTTTCTTAACAAAGAAACTATAACTTGAAATCCAGCCCCCCATTGTGTCGTTTTCCTCCTTATGTATTCGTCAAAAGAAGAAAACACCACCTCAACACAAAAGTAATTGTTGGAAGATTTTGATACTTGATAGCTCACAATCTAATCGTAGAACCTTGGTTAGGTCACAATGATCTTTGCTCATTAATTCTCAGCTATTACATTAATTTCCTTTAGATATTTAGCAAAGATAGAGGTAATTACATAAACTTGAGGCATTGACTAAAAGCTTCCATCACAAAAACTAGGAAAAGAAAGGCCAACAAGCTTCGATAGACTCCAAAAATCTATCATCTCATAAGAGGTTCAATCCTCCTATAGTGAAGAGATGAAACGTCACATGGTTGGGGATCCTATGCTTTCCAAAAAGCTATTTTGGAGAAAACGTCCTCCAAGTTGACATGTGTCTTGTGCCCTCCTCTAAAGGGAAAATGATAAAAAGAAAGTCGTTCAACCACCATGTGGTGCATTTCCCATCTTTCTGTTCGGCCTTGCATAAACCCAAACATCTCAGAAGCCAAAAACAAAAGAAGCCAAAGATTGCAAGACTAAAGCAAGGAAAAATATTTCATAGTATCGACATCCCTCATTATAGCTTTTTCTTTGCAAAACAAAACACAACCACATCATTATGTTGTCATTTGAAGAACATAAACCTTGTGAATGATAAGAAACATCATAATCACCAATAATCTGTGTCGGTGTTTGACATGTTTTTCATAACAATAATAAAGCTCATGATGTGCAACAATGTATATTGGTCCACTAAATGAAGCACCATAATGCCTTGTGATGGTTTAATAAAACATGTGCTAAGTGATAACCAAGTTCAATGTATAAGACCAATATATTGATCAATGATATCAAATTGATAAGTGCAATCCCTAGTCCAAAACTAAATACCAATGTACATGGTCTAGCTACTTTTAAATTTCCTTCTCATCAATTAAAACATGATTAAGTTCCCTTTTCACATAATATTCCTTGAGTCTTCAAACCCAACAAATGTCCAGGCAAGTCCCATATAATAGTGTTGTTTCAAAGTTCTTGAATAGTTGTTACCTACCAAAACCAATGTAGATGTTAGTTACCAAGTATCAAATCAATGATGCATACATGTATCAATTTTCACCAAAGGACCATAAGCATGTAAAGTATTTCTACCTCAATGAATTATCAATGCTCATGTAAAGTCAACCAAACTAAGTTGTCTCATATCCTTCATTAAAGTATCAAAGTAACAAGAATATTTGAATGCATGCCACCTCTATATATGCCAAGATAAACACTTGACATCAATGCCGAAACCAATGTCAAAGAGGTCAACAAAGTCTCCCTTTGGCATTGATATCAAGCTTGCCAAAGAAACTAATAAAATATATATCACCATAACTTGTACCAAATGATATGCACCATGAACTTGCGTGCAAACCTGAATATCATGAACCTTTTCAAATATAATGAAACTTTGCAAACCTAAATGTAACTCATGCTTTTCCACCCCTTTTGACAATAATGCCAAAGGTCAAATAGGTGATAACCAACACACATCTACCAAAAGACTTGAAATTGTTGTCACAAGGAAAGAAAACACTATTAGATCTAAGCAAATAAGTTTAAAAAGAGAGCACTACATAATATAATATAGGACTGCCATAGCATGAAAACTGAACATAGATGCTAACCACTAAAAAACTGCATAAAATATAACCAAGGGATGAAGAATAGGCTATTAAGACTCCCCCTAAAACTTTTTTGAATAAGAAATTACTATTTACAAGTCACTCCCCTTGTCAAGCAGGTCTTCAAGATCCACTAACACAACAAATGCTATGATTAAGTTACTACTGTTATTACAAACAAGAGTGTCACTATCATCAAGAACTGTCATCAATAGAACATTAGCATCAAATAAATAAAGTTCTATCCACTATCAACAATACAAATTAACCACTATAAGTGCCCAAGGTCCTTTCTTTAAGGGCCATAGAAGAAGCTTTAGAATGAGCATTGTCAAAGCATATCACAAATTTAGCATTGATTGATTTCTACCTTTATTATTATACTAACTATCTTTTGTATTGTCTCAACCTCTAGCTAGTAGTGCCATCATACAATACTATCAAGGCATGAGACAAAATAACTTCTACATGAACATAAGCATTTTGATTTGAAAACAATTAGTCACTATGCATAACCATCACAAGTCATTATCAAACTAATACAAACAAGAATACTACTTGTGCAAACCACTTTCAATGAATGCAAGATAGTCCATTTTAACTGTACCTCGACAACAAGACTGTCTCACCATTTTCAATCTACTAGTAAACAATTTTCATTAAAGAATACCACTGTTAAAGACCATAATTTATCAAAAGTGAATGAATTTCATCAAAAAGAATGACTATCATTGTTTATAAAGAGCATAATACTAAAAAATATTGTAAGATCATTCTCCGCTGTGATTGCATAAAGAAGATGCAAAGAAGAATTGAATAATATCTGCATATCTACTTGGGTATGTGTAGGATCATGATGGGCCAAAAAGTGGCAATATGATGGGTATGTGGCTGATGATATTTTTTAACCCAAAATTGATGAAACAGAAAGCGTTTTTAAAGGAGATTCTCAGCCTTCCACCAATATAAATTATGCTTTACTTTGAATTTAATAAGTAATTATTATTCATTCTCTATTTGAATTATGACTAAAATGCTTATTAATAGGCTGATTGAAAAATATTTATAGCTTTCAAATGGTATCACATTTTTTTGAATCCAAAAAATGCATCACATTCATGCTTTGCATACTATAGGATTATAAAAAGAAAAAATGAATTTCATAAAGTTTTGACCAAGTTAAGGTGGTCAAACATACAAGTGTTTAATATTTATTAAAAGTTGTAATAAAAAAATCATAATTAATTATTTACTTGGAAAAAAATTACAAAAAAATATGCATCACATTGGGACACGAGTCTTCTACTTATATCTAAAATATTATAAAAAAATATTATAATTTTATTGTGATTAGTGTGGTCGGATAGACACCTACTTATTTTTTCTTTGAAATTTAAGTACTACTACATTGAAATTTCAAATTTTCACCAAATAGATTTTTTTCTTTTAAACAAATCTAGTAGTTGAGAAACTACATTCAATTTTCTACAGATGCTATTCTTACATATTTTTGAAATAATATAGATAACTTATTCAAATTTTTACGTGAAGTTTCCTAACTCTAATTTTTCTAAATTTTTTGCCACTTAAGGGCCTGTTTTTTCCATGATGATCCTGCACATACCCATTCCTTGAAACATGCCAAAACATGGCACCAACATCACTATCATTGATCAAAGAAGGAAGAAATTGTTAAGAAATAAATATTGGACAACCATTGTCATCCAAGACATCAACAAACTCAAGCATGAAAAGCACTATCATTTGCTATCAAACATTTGATCATAGAATACAAAAAACTGCACCAAGATATCATTGAACTTATTCATTGTGCAAAAGAAATGAATAGAGAAACACCATATTATTCTATCATCTACATATCCACTATTAGTAGATTCCATCATTGCATCCTTGTAACAATATCACTTGTATCATTTGCACAAGCATAAAGGCACTTCCTCCTAGATCATTTTATACCGGGACCATTGAAGGCAAAGAACAAGTTATTCAATGAATATCATTGCAAGCTTTGATTTAGAGTACATAGATGAAGTTTACTATATATCAGTTATTATTGTACCATCACAAACTACATAAACTGATTCAAACTGATACTTACCACATGAGACACTTCAATAGCAATCATTGACAAGGATTTTCATTACTTGTCATTATCAAACATTATCAAGAGCATGGATATTCCCTTAATTACAAGACACACCTCACAAATTCAGAAGTACAAAATCAACATTAAACATTGTTTTCCAACTTTCTTCAAGTGTCAAAACATCATCATTGTACTTATCAAATCAAAGTCAATGTCCCAATTTAAGTTATAAATGTATTGTCCTCTTCCATCATCAAAGACCACACCTCAATATGTATACCAATACCACATTTTGTCTTTGCAAGATAAACTACTATTCAAAAAACTAAATTTCTCTATGTTGTCTGCACCATTAAATGCTTAAAACAATTAAGAAAATCACTATCTACACTATCCCAAGAGTACTATTCAATTGCAGACCCATTTAATGAACTGTCAACACAAGTGTTGTGTGGTCTCACAACACACCCCAAGGCTAAAAATACTTGGGGACCCAAGTGAAAATATGACTTCTATGGCAGGAGCTAACAAATTGGATGATCATCGAAAGTGAAAAGATTAAAAGAAGAAATCTTTAGTTTAAAGGAAAGAACTTCGTAGAGTGAGTGTTTCGTACACCGGATATTGGGTACCAAAAACACAAAAAAGGAAAAAGGGTAATGTAAAGTTAAAATGAATGGCTCCAGTAAGTTGGAGTCTAGTAAATTGGATTTTCGGTATAGCCGAGGCTCATGAAAGTTAGTGGGTAAGGCTGAAACTGGGTACCAGGTACCGGGTTGAAACATAAAGTAAAATGTTATTTTTTTAAATTTTGTACAATGGTCTCGGTAATCTGATATACATGCAAGGATTTGTGATATGACTTTGAAACTAATTTTTTGTGGATTTCTTGTGTTAATATTTGAATGGTGGTTTTATTTATATGAGATATGGTAGCATATTTGTTTAAAAGGGATTTAATATTGCAATTTTGTGATTGTAGGAGATATCAATTGTGATGCAAAGTTCAGGTATGGATGGTCAGACAAATTATACTGGAAAACAAATTTTACTTTATTACCAGGCTTGATGATGCACTTAAGGGGCTCATGCTGGAACAAATTTTTTCGTAACAATGTGCTAGTTACAGGGATACCGGGATGCTGGAGTACAAGCATGTAGTAACAAAGTGTATCTATTCTAAGGATATCCTATTCTTGGAATGTTCAAATTGGGAAGCTTGAGATATAGGAGTTCAACTTCCACCTAATCACTTTGTTATCATAGAAGACTCCTATCTATCTTTGTTTGGGTAAATTTGTAATTGGAGTTGAATTTCATTGACTTCAATTGTTATTATCCTATTGGTCACAATATTCCACGTGCCTTGATGAGATTGGTTCCTTAGATTCCCTCTCATGTAGATGTCTTATCCTATCTAATCCTTGTGTTCTATAAAAGGCCAGAGGATGTTCATTTTTATTTTAAGTTCAGAATTTGTGGATGTCGGAGGAGTAAAACTTTCTTTTAAGTTTTGTTATTTTTTCTTATTTTCTGAACCATTCCAGTGTAAAACTTTGTATGCGCGTAGACATTAATTGATATAAGAGCTTTATGGATAGTTTCCTTTCTAAGTATCTTTTATAGCTGGTTTTGTAAGTTTGGCCGAACAAGACTGTATGCTGTGCCATTTAAGGGTGCATACATAACCTATTCGGTGTCCATAAATGAAACCCCCTCTTTAAAAGATTGCATCATTTTATATGTAGCTGTGAAGCAATCTGGTGAAGTATAAAGCAATTTGCTTTGTTTTGATTAATTCTTTGGGGCATTTATGGAGAATAACTGGGCGAAATTTTATTTTACTTTTTTTTTTAATGTTTTTCTTTAGATTAAAGGTTAATATTTTTTAAAATGTTCTAAAAATTACAGGTGAATGTAAATATTTTTAGTGAAAATCTTTTATTTTCCATGAAATTGCGGAATGCTTTATGCTAAATCTACTTAAGTGATAGCAAAGAGATTGGTGGAGATATTTTAAAATCCAATGTTAAATTCATTACTTTCATGAATTTTGAATTTACCTTCTTTTTCAAGATGAAAAGCTGATTTTAAAATGTTCAAAGAAATAGTATAAATGTAAACGTGTATGTGTATGTGTCTACTCAGAATATGTCCCTAAAGGAAAGTAACAAAAAAATTATCACATCATTACCCAAGAGCTACGTATAGTGCAATCATGACCTATTTAATGGAGACTTGGGATTAAACAGAAGTCAATTTTTGTTCTATGAATGCAAAATTCTTTCTTATGTTGTCTTTGTTTCATATCTTTCAAGAAAGGAAGGCTTTTCATGGTCTTGTCTGTGGAGATTCTATACGAGCTATTTGATGCAAGTAAAATCATTGTCAACAGGGAACTGGTGCTAGAAGGAGGGTAGTATTTGTCATTCTGGTGGTCATGCATGGATACACATATAATTTTTTTAATTTATTTGATATTTTCAGGGTTTACCTTTTAGAAGTGAATTTGTGTTTTGAAATACCCTTCCTAATTTGGCAAGAATCTTGTAAAACACAAAAAATTGGCACAAGTTAGTTTTCGTGATGGAAATTCAAAAAATTTGTAAAATATTTAACCAGAAACTGCATCCTTTGAGTTTTTTACCTTTGGAAGAGTCATTGAGTGTAGAATTCATGATACAATTGATCATGGTGAAATTGAGTGTGAATTTTTTTTAACTAGGGTAAGTCTAGCCATAAGTGGAGCAATTTCACTAACAAAATAAATTTTAACTACAAAAAGAAAAGAATTGTCCATGAGAGAAATGTTTAACCCTAGTGGAGTTGGAAATATTAAAAAATCAACTATTGAACTGAAATAGTTAGAAAATTGCAATTATTTTAAAGAAAATCCTAGTGTCTTGTAGGTGAATAAGCGAGAATATCAAGATTCAGAGATATTTCATCATAAACAAGGAAAAAATATGGATGGATCATCATTCCCTGTATACGTGGAAAACACAAATAGTGAGATAAAGTAGGAAAATCAAGCTGAAGATGCATGTATTGTGCTTCAAGTTGAAAATGCATTAGATATAAAAAAGACATTTTCTTGATTTTATACAAGATACAAAATATCAAGTTTTTACTTTTTCTCTTTTTGATAACGATATAAATATAGATATATCTTGGTCTAACACAATGCAAAGTAGAGACAAGGTTGGAGATATGAGGGTTTTCAGAAGAGAAGGAAATAAAGAAATGAACTCAACCATTCATGGAAATGGACTAGGGTTGGAAGAAGGTACAATATTGCTGCACCAGATGACATGTATGCAATTGGTCTCTAATGAGATCATTTACATACATGTAATCCAAATTTTGGGTAAGTACACCTTCAAATTTATATTGTTTAAATACATGACACTTAAGATTTTTCATTATTACAATAGGAAACTAAAAATGTTGATAAGGGAATTTAAAGATAAGCCTACTATAATTTGTACTAAAACTGTAAAAGAAATAGTTGTAGAAATTGAAATAAATTTCTTAGTTAGAGTTAGTTTGTTGCGATGTTAGAGTTAGGGTAGTTAGGGTTAGTGTAGTGTTACCTTAGCTTAGTTTTTTTTTAGGGGTTTTTCTTCTTTTCTTTTTGTTTTTCTTGTTTTCTTTTCATTGCTCGGCTTTTGCATTAACAAATTCTGCTTAAATATATCTTAAACATGAGAGTGAAATTGAAACAATTTTCTGAACTAAACTGAAACAATAAAACCATAAATAGTGAAACTTTCTTTTAAGAGAAATAACCAAAACAAAAAAGATATATATATATATATATATATATATATATATATATATATTTGTATGTCACGTATATACATCTAATATCAAAATCCTTGTCAAAAACCAAAAAGGAGGATTCAAGAGAAAGGTGAGCAAAGTAGCAGACAATAATAGTTATCTAGTCAATCTGGGATGCCTCTTCTATCATGGCTAGATACCCTATGTAGGTGAGTTCCCGGTTAGCTTCAAAATCTTGGATATGGAGATTAGTAAGAAAAGGCTGAAGTGGAACCACTTCCCCGTGATTTAGGAATCAAGGAATATCATCCATGGAGGGAATCCCAATGGTCGGGTGTGCAACAACTAGAATGGTGTCCAAATTCTCCAAGAATTTTGGTTTAACTATATAGCGGGCTACAGTTAGTTAGGATTTGGCATAATTGATGAAATTTAGCTAGAAACACACACTTACAGGGAATTATTAAATGAGTTTTGGGAAGTAGTTAATTGATGAAGGGATTTACATTGAATGAAAAATAAAAAAGTAACCTTCGCTACCACTGCAATTCCCAACCTAATAGTGGTGCTTCAATGCTTGAAAGTTGATAGATGAGATATTATTGCAAAATCAAAAAGTGAAAATGAGCTATCATTGCTATATCTTATGGACAATAAAAAAAAAGTGATATCAACTCTTTAGGCTATCCAAATAACTCTACTGGGGCTATGGACACTTGATCGGTAGTAGAGCTATGTTTGGGGGAATTACGGAGATAACGTTGTCGGGGCTATGGACGCTTGACTGGCAGCAAGGCTCTATCCCTGGTTGGCTTTGGAGGATTACTATATTATGTAGTTCAATGTTAATGAACTAATTATATTCATTGAGTTCCAAAAATGGAATTAATCAAGAGCACACACGGATGTTTCCAACAGAGTTTTATTTTTTATGCTAGAATCTAAGTAAAGGTAGAAAGTTATTATTTTAAAATATGCATAAGTTTTAAATTAAAACTGGTGATTTAATTTCAAGTTTAATTTTAAATTTGGTTTTATTGGTTGCAAGTTGTTGTGTGGTCTCACAACATGCCCCAAGACTGAAAAGAATTGGGGACCCAAGTGAAAAAATGACTTCTATGGTAGAAGTTAACAAATTGGATGATCACCGAAAGTGAAAAGAAAAAAAGAAGAAATCTTTAGTTTAAAGGAAAGAGCTTTTTATAGTGAGTGTTTCGTACACTGGATACCGGGTACCGGAAACACAGAAAAGGAAAAAGGGTAATGTAAAGTTAAAATGAATGGCTCTGGTAAGTTGGAGTCCAATAAATTGGAGTTCCAATATAACCAAGGTCTGGGAAAGTAAGTGGTTAAGGCTGAAATTGGGTACTAGGTACCGGGTTGAAACGTGAATTAAAATGTTAATTTTGTTTATTTTGTACAATGGTCCCAGTAATTTGGTATACATGCAAGGATTTGTGATATGTCTTTGAAAGTGAATTTTTGTGGATTTCTTGTGTTAATATTTGAATGGTGGTTTTATTTATATGAGATATTGTAGCATATTTGTTTAAAAGATATTTAATATCAGAATTTTGTGATTGTAGGAGATATAGATTATGATGCAAAGCTCGGGTATGGACGGTTAGGAAAATTATACCAGGTGAACAAATTTTACTTTATTACCAGGCTTGATGATGGACTTAAGGGGCTCATGCTGGAACAAATTTTGCTGTAAAGATGTGCTAGTTACTGGGATACCGGGATGCTGGAGTACAAGCATGTAGTAACAAAGTGTATCTATTATGAGGATATCGTATTCTTGGAATGTTCAAATTCAGAAGCTTGAAATATAGGAGTTTGACTTCCACCAGATCACTTCATTATCATAGGAAGACTCCTATATATCTTTGTTTGGGTAAATTTGTTCGATTTCAGAAGGAATCCTGACAAAGATGAAAAAGAGGAACCCAAAGAGCTTCAATGAGTAATTGGAGTTGACTTTCATTGACTTCAATTGTTCTTCTCCTATTGGTCACAATATTCCATGTGCCTTGATGAGATTGGTCCCTTAGATTCCCTCTCATGTAGATGTCTTATCCTATATGAGCCTTGTGTTCTATAAAAGGCCAGAGGATGTTCATTTTTATTTTAAGTTCAAAATTTGTGGATGTCGAAGGAGCAAAAAATTCTTTTAAGTTTTGTTCTTTTCTCTTATTTTCTAAACCATTCTAGTGTAAAAATTTGTATTCACGTAGACATTAATTGATATCAGAGCTTTATGGATAGCTACCTATCTAAGTATCTTTTGTATCTAGTTTTGTAAGTTTGGTTGAACAAGACTGTATGCTGCGCTATTTATGGGTGCATATGGAACCTATTCGATGTCCATAAATGAAACCCCCTCTTTAAAAGCTTGTATCATTTTATATGTAGCTGTGAAGCAATCTGATGAAGTATAAAGCAGTTTGCTCTGTTTTGATTAATTCTTTGGGGCATCCATGGAGACTAACTGGGATAAATTTAATTTTACATTTTTTTATGTTTTGCTTTAGATTAGAGGTTAATATTTTTCAAAATGTTCTAAAAAATATAGGTGAATGGAAATACTTTTAGTGAAAATATTTTATTTTCCATGAAATTGTTGAAAGCTTAATGCTAAATCTACTTAAGTGATAGCAAAGATATTGGTGGAGATAATTTAAAATCCAATGTTTTTGATAAAGGAAAAAACAAGTTTTAAATGGACCCAAAACCATTTACAATAGGTTTTGAAAGGACCCGAAACCTTCAAGGTTTTAAGGGGACCCAAAACCCACACCAAGAAGAACAAGCTGCCCAAGAGATAGGAACAAAAACAACCAGCAGCACACAAGAACCAAACACCCAGCCAAAAGCCAGTGGGCAGCCCAAACAACAACTAAGAAACTACAAGAGTCTAACACTCATTGGTTTTGATGGGACCAACAACCCACTACAGATCTGGAACAAAGTTCCAACAACAAAAGTTTCAGAGCCCCGTAAACCACACTTTCTGCCTCTTTAGGAAGGGTAACCACAAGTGCGTAAGGCAACAAAAGTTCCCTTCAAAGAACATATGTTCTCTCCACCTCTATAGGAGAGAAACCCAAGCTCAACCATATTGTGGTGACTGCAACACCCCTTATCCTTGAGAAAGAACTCCATAAAGATCAACTCTCTTTTCAAGATCTCCACCTCAATAGAAGATGAAGAAAAGAAAACATGTAGGCCAACCTCAGCTCCCTTGCAACCATAAAATAGGGCATAATCAACTCCCCAACAGTTCTTCCAGGCGTACTCAAAAGCATCCTGATCCACCTCTATAGGAGAGAGGTCACAACCGGCCACATCCATCTCCCCCTCAATAGAAGATAGGACCACCTCCATAGGAAATGCTAGAGTGACCCAAAGATACACAATAGGAAACACATATAACAACGCCATGGACCCAAGAACCTCTCCTAGAAGATTAGAAAACAAATCAGGGTGCAGGGAGAGAAGAAAAAAAGTAAGACAACCATTTTTTAGACATAGATAAGACAAAAATTCAAACTTAGAATGCATAGCTCTGACCACCATCAAAAGCAAAAACTCAATCTTAGAAAGCTCAGGAACAAGCAAACCCCAGGAGGAAAAGGGGTTACCGCACAACAAAGTAGTAAAGAGAAGACCCAACAAGAGAGCACACCAAGCAACCTTGACACGCCGGCCAGAGCCAGAGAGGGGCCAAAACTCCTCACAAACTGCCAACGGAAAACACCACCAAACCAAAAAGAGGGGAAAATAATGAACCAGAAGAAACTAAAAAAGAGAGCCCCCAGAAAATAGGCACCGAACACACCACGGGTAGGAGTGAGGAACGACCAAGAAGAAGTAGGAAGAAGACCAAGCCGACATGAAGAGTCCCCAAGCCCTCCTGCTATGCTGAGTAGGAGCAAAGATTGACCCGATCATTAACCACACTTCTTCAAAGAAGACACCACAATGAACCAACCGAATAGATGACACCCACAAAAGATATAGGTGGGGCAACCTGCACCCAATCCCCACCAAGCACTGCATGCAGGAAGGAGAGCCAAGAATCCAAAGAAGATATCCAACAGGCACTCGCGAAACACAGCCACAAGAAAAACACCCACATGCAGCAGAGTTGGTAGCAACAAAAGGAGACACCACCAAGGGAAGAGATGAATCCTCCACACCTCGTGAGGCGCAAGCACTAGCTACAATAGACTGACTCCAAACTGTAGCCACAGACGAGGCAGAGGCTCCAACCACCGCACGTTGACTCCACCAAACCAAGAGGCCTGAGAGAGTCTCAAAGACCTCCCTAGACATAAATGATCGCACCATAGGAGGAAGAGAAACCAGCGCCAAACCTGAATCATCGGCATCATCATCAGAATCATCACCTCCTTTGTCTACGGATTTTGAATCCCCTCCCTCTCTCCTATTCCCGCCTAGCTCTCCCATCGCTCTTGGAGTAATATAAAATCCAATGTTAAATTCACTGCTTTCATGAATTTTGAATTTACCTTCTTTTTCAAGATGGAAATTTGATTTTAAAATGTTCAAAGAAATAGTATAAATGTAAATTTGTATGTGTATGTGTCTACTCGAAATATGTCCCTAAAGGAAAATAACAACAAAATTATCACATCATTACTCGAGAGTTATGTTTAGTGCAATCATGGCCTGATTTATGGAGACTTGGGATTAAATGTAAGTCAATCTTTGTTCGATGAATGTAAAATTCTTTCTTAGGTTGTCTTTGTTTCATATCTTTGAAGAAAGGTAGGATTTTTGCAGTCTTGTCTGTGGAGATTCTATACGAGTTGTTTGCTATGAGTAAAATTGTTGTCAACAACAAGCATAGCATGTTATGTAACAAATCAATTGAGCATTAGTAAACTCTCCATCCTGAGCATCATCAAAGAAATGTTTGCATGCAGAGCATTCAATTTTACTATAACCAAAGACCAAGCAAGATATTAGCATTTAACTAGAACTACTACCAACATCAAAACACCAAAACACTGCAAAGATACAACCTCTTTGCTGCTAACTAAGGGGTTTAAATGAGATATCAGTTATCATTTCCCATAAAAATCATGCTTCTATTTAAGCATTCATTGATGTTTCTTATGAAACATGCACAAGATTGGGTCCTTTCTTTTCTTTTTCCTACTTTCTTCTCCAAACCTTCTTCTCTAGTTTCTTTTTTTCATCAAATGCTTGTGACTTTGTATTTTTCTTATCAAATTAATCATTTCTTTTCTCTTGTTTCTCAAACCTAGTTCTACAAAACTTTGCAACATGACCATGGGGCAGGTGCATGGAGATGGGTAGCCAATTTGTGGCCACTTTCAAAAAAAGTTTTGAAAAGTCATAACGTGAGCGCGTTATAATGCAAGTGAATTCTAATGCGCTCACATTATGGCTTAGTGGGCCGAGCCTGAGGCTCAGCCACAATGAGCCCATAAGGTGAGCATGTTATAACATGCTCGCATTATGACATGTTAAAAGAAAAAAAAAATTAAACTCATTCATTCTTCATTTTGATTGTGTTTTTTGTTGTGCTCGCAGCCAAAACCACCATTTTTCACGTTTGCATTCTAGGAGGAGGCATTATGCAAACATCTTTAGCAATGGTTGCTATTTCTTTGCAAGGATGGTGCCACAATGATGAGGAGGTGTGAGAGGTAAGGATTTTTTTCTTTTTGTTTTGTATTTGTTAGTTTTAGGTTGCATTTGATATATTTTTTTTTGAATTTGTAGAGATGCAAATCAACCTACAAACCCTAAAAATCCTCAACAAGAAGAGCAGCCAAGTCCTCAATAACAAAATCAACCACAACAACAACCTCCACCAATCACTCAACACCCTCCTAACACTCAATAAAATTTAATGAGTGAAATTGAGAACAACGAAAAGAAAATTGAGGATTTAATCAGTAGGTTGAGTGATCCAAATGGTTCAACCATACAAAGAATGACCCTAGAAATTTCATTGAAATATATGTTAAAAAATGTAGATTCAATTAGCAAAAAAATAACTAGATGGCAAGATAGGAGGCAGGTGGCTAGGGCTTATTATGCGGATAAACTATCATATAAAGATGTAAAGGATTTAAAAATTACAAATGGTGATTTGTGCTCATTATTCACTGACCCACACACAAATCAAAATCTTACCCTCAATGCAAAGAGGTTTCCTATTGATTGGTGCCACCACCAATATATTAGGAACTATTTTTATGATAGGTGGTACATGGTCTTTGATTGCCCACCGTGCAACAATTGTGAAGTCTCACATTATTTCCTTAGGAAACTATATAGTGAGTTCATATTGAACAAAATCCCAAATTATTTTGATATGAGGGACTTCCAGGGGAGAGGTGTGGGGTCAACTTAAGATAGAATCGATGCACAGTTGGATCCTATGTGACAAGGGAGATGAGCTCTCGCTAGGCCGCCTCACGAGCATGTTGTTATGCCTTCTATTGCGAAGGAGAGTGTCGATGTAGAGATATTGTAGGTGATCAACACTTTGACCCAAAGTGTCATCCATCATACTAGTCCTATTCTACAACGCCATCCAAGGGAGTCTTCGAGTGGTGGCCTTCAAACCCATGTGTGTCAATCTTGCAGGGTGACTTGTTCATATGACCCCATTGACACTCAAGAGGCTGCTACGTAGGATCCGTCTACAACTATGGAGATGGAGAGGGTAGCTGAAATTTTGCATGAGGTGTATGGCATTGATAGTCAGGTAAAAGTTAGCATGTTCATTGAATTTAATTTATTAAATTTTGATTTTGAAATGCAAGATTAACTAATTTGGTTTTATGATTTTAATAAAATGGTAGGGTCATAGTGTTGAGATTGGATACATGGGCCCTCCACCTACTTATTTATGTAGTACACCTATCGGTGGGGTATGTAACTAGTAAACAATTATAAATTTATTACATGTTAATATCATTGTTTTACGAATGGTATTTTAATATGTGATTTTGGATGTTGAACAAGCTAATATTGGAGGTTTTGAGGGAACACCTCCCTATTCTAGTGCATTTACTCAAACCTACACATAGGTAATAGAATAAAGAGTTTAACTAATTAATTGCACTTAATATATTTGTGTAGTTCATATTTATATCATTGATTACATTGCAATGCACATCATTCAAACTCAAAGCATTACTTCACATTCCATAACTAATAACTAGATGTTGATAGATGACAAAATTTCAACTTCAATATAGTTGTTTAGAAAGTTAACATAATCAGTGATGAAATTACTTCACATAGAATAAGTAATAAGTCTAGGAGCAGCTTCCAATTGCATTTTATTTTCATGGCATTCCATGAGACCACTTTTTACTACTTGGCATCTTTTCAAATAGTTCACTTCCTTGTCCATGCTATGGATGCTTGGAAGGAATATATGAAAGAATAATAGTAAGCAATAGCATAGACAAGGCAATGAGTTTTTTGAAAAAATGCCTCAAAGAAATGCGGTCTCATGGTGATGTCCATCACCATGAGGCCTAATTTCTTTGAGGCACTTTTTCAAACAGCTCACCGCCTTTTCTATGCTACCACATTTTCCATACATGTCTACCAAAGCATTTTATCAAATAGTTCATTTCCTCACTACTATGGCTAAGAGCTTAAAAAAGGTGCTTTCCAAAAAACCGATGCAATGAAGGGTAGCCAAATAACTTAACTTCATCATTCAAAAGGATTCAATCCACTTTGCAACTCAAAAACTCAATTCTTTCTTTGTTTTCATACTTCTACCTAGTCTTCCTACTAGGTCATCCAACCCACTTTTCCTATCAAAACTTTCAATTTTCTCAAACAACATTGTCAATAAATCCCAAAATTAGGTACCCATCATGGCCTACTTTCACATATCAAAAACTCAATACCAACTCCTTTGGATGAATGATATTTTATTAGTTTTCTCCTTCAATCCCTCCAACAATAACTTACATCGATGGATCATATCATTTTTAAACATTTCCCAACCTTTCCAAATTCCTACAACAACTCAATAACCTCTACAACTACTTTGACCCTTGGCATATCATGCCTTTACACCTTTTTTTTCATTTTTACAACATTTGAAATTGACAACTTTGTCAATATTTAGCAATTTTGTACTTTATGCCTAAATTAACTAACTAAGACCATTAAAACCTCCAAAATGGCTATTTAAGCCTTATTAAATCATCAAAACACCTTAACCAATTCAAACTCCTAAATTTTCCTCATGGAGGCATGTGCTTGCAAAGGTGCACTTGCACAACAAACTATGGATGCTTGGAAAAAATCTATCAAAGCATAATAGTAAGCAATAGCATAGACAAGGCCATTAGTATTTTGAAAAAATACCTTGAAGAAATGCAGTCTCATGGTGATGGAATTCCATTCCATCACCGTGAGACCACATTTATTTGAGGCATTTCTTCAAATAGCTCACACCTTTTCTATGATACCACATTTTCCATACATGTGTACCAAAGAATTTTATCAAACTACTTACTTCCTTGCAACTATAGCTAAAATCCTAAAATAGACTCTTTCCAACAAACTATGGATGCTTGGAAAAAATATCTATCAAAGCATAATAATAAGCAATAATACCATAGAGAAGGAAATGAACTTTCTAAAAAAATCCCTGAAAAAAATGCAGTCTTATGGTGATGGAATGCCATGACGTGCATTTGTTTGTAATGGGATTCCATCACCACGAGGCCCCATTTCTTTGAGATATTTTTTCAAATAGTTCACTTCCTTCTCTATTCCACTACAATTATCATACATGTCTATGAAAGCATTTGATCAAACAGTTCACCAACTTGCTACTATGGGTAAAAGCCTAAAAACACTTCCTTTCAAACAAGATATGGATAGGGAAAATAGAAAGCATGATAATTAGAAATATATATTTTAATAAGTACTCCAAATTTTGTTCATTATCTCATACATTATAAGTCATGATGTGGATCGCTATTGTAGTTTTTGTGATAGAATAATTTGTTGTTTTATTTTTAGATGTTGCAAGCCAAAACACCTCCAAATGTGATGATGGAAATGGAGATCGGTGTTTCATCTGCTTTACAATCCTCAATGGCTCTAACAGGGGAGGTATGAGGAAAATTAGTAAATTTCAATTTACATTCGTTGTTATAGATGTTAGTTAGTGAAAAATAAAACTATTATTGATTCATAGTTTAATTTCTATTTGGATGGTTTATACAGGGCTTGAACAGGCCTAAGCATGGGTGTGTGAATATTTCCCTCATGGAGAGAGATCATGAGATTGTGATAAGTTATTATTTTGTTAAACATATCATTTTTTATAATGTAATATCTATATATTCATTTCTTTACTTCTTATTGTAATAGTTAAAGCTTCACCATGAACTAAACACTAGGAGGAGCAACAAGAGAACTCCTCAAGTGTAGGACAAATGAGTGATAGACCTATCACCATCCGATTGAGAAGCAAAGGGAAATAATTTATTTCCAGAGAATTGAGAGAAATGACTTTTGATTCCAAAACCCTTTGTTGTATGCCTACATGGCAGTTTTGTACATATTTTGTATTGGATATATTTGACATTGTATGCCTATATGACATTCTCGTGAGCCTATATGGCTATTTTCTACATATATTCCATACTTATATTGACATATATTGATGTATGCCTACATGGCTATTTGGTTAATACAAATATTTTTTTATCAATGGTGTCCATATTTTCATTCTAAATTGATGGTTCAATAGATATGAGTTACGTGTATTCAAGTGTATACTTTACAACTTACATGTATACTTTGTGACTTACGTGTGTTCTAATGTATACTTTGCGACTTATATGTTTTCATGCGTATACCTTGTATTTGTGCATATACTTTGTATTAATTTGTGTATATTATGTATTCATGTGTATACTTCAAGGCTTACGTGTTTTTGAGTACTTGTGCTTCCCTTATTCACATGTGCATGCTTGAATTATTCACATGTATACTTATTAATTGGTTAGCCCTATCATTGATCATTGTTGTCCTTCATGGTTTGTCTTGAATATTAATTGATTGATGCTAAACAACTTTATCTTAAATAAGAAAAACATGTTTTCAATTGGTATTCCATGAATGATTCATAAAAAGGTTCCAATATTTTCTTGATGCATCACCATATAAACACGTCAAAATATTTATATGTCAACTTTTTGCAATATTATTTCTTGTATATGAAATGGACTCGAGAGAAAGCAAGTTATAATTTATAATACAAATAAGAAATGGATCAACACTATCCTAGACCCTCAAATAGGTTTATTTAACAAAGCAACAAAATCTCAATAACTCTTCCAATTGAAAAACACCATTGGACAAGTTTTACCAGTTTGCAAATCCACATAATTAGTAGGGGAAACATTAGTAATCTCTTCCAATGCCTTTACCAATGCTATTTTCTTAATTTTTCTTACATAATTGACTCAAATGACCCCACACTAACTCACAACTAAAAACAAGATTACAAAATGTCCTATCATGGCCTTTTTTGACATTATAATGACTGAAACCACTAAACTAGACCTTCATCAAATGGAGGAACAAGGTGCTATGCACCAATGATCATATGCTTTTTGTGTGGAATACTTTGAATTCTCAACCGTCATGTGTATGTTTCTATTTTCCATTGTTTTGCATGCCATCATAAGGGATCAAGCTGGTTGAATGCAACTCAGATCAATTCCATGTGTTTGGGTGTGAAAGAGGACAATTCCTACCATAAAATTATCTATCAAGACATGTTGGAGTAGTTAGTTTGCTCACAAGAATTGCAAAACAAAAGTTGCACCACTTTGCAACTTTAGACTACTTCCATTTGACACTTTTTCCATCAAGTGAAAACTGGACACCATAGGAAAACGACTCTGAGATAACAAAAACTGAGATAGGTTACTATATAGGGGCCCAACCCAATCCCATAGGCTCAGATGGAGTGCTCGTAAGTGTCACGATTTCTAAATAATATTCCGTCAAAGTTTGTTTCCCTTTTGCACTTTGGACCCTTAAGGGATCAATCTGGTTGAACATAGGTCAGAGCAATTCTACGTGTTTGGGTGCAAAAGAGGACCATTCCTAACACAAACATACCTATTTAGATGCGTTGGAACAGTCTGTTTGGTCACACGAGTTGCAGAATGAAAGTCCACCACTTTGCAACTTTAAATTGCTTGCAGTTGACACTTTTTCCATCAAGTGAAAATTTGCCACCACGGGAAAACCACTATGAGATAGCCAAAACCGAGAGAGTTTTTTGTAGAGGGGCCCAACGTGATCCTGTATGATTAGATGAGAAGTTTTAAGTGTCATGGTATCTAAGTAACAACATGCTGAAGTTTGTAGCCATTTTGCACTTTGGACTCTTAAGGGATCGATCTAGTTGAAGATAGCTCAGAGCGATTCTGCACATTTGGGTGTGAAAGAGGACCATGCCTAGCTTAAACATACCTATTTGGACATGTTGGAAGAGTCTATTTGGTCACATGAGTTTCAAAACAAAAGTTGCATCGCTTTGCAACTTTGCACTACTTATATTTGACACTTTTTCCATCAAGTGAAAATCCACCGCCATGGGAAAACCACTCTAAGATAGCCAAAACCGAGAGAACATTTTTGTAGAGGGGCCCAATGTGATCGTACAGGATCAGGCAAGAAGTTTCTAAGCATCATGGTATCTGAGTAATAGCATGTTGAAGTTTGCAGCTATTTTACACTTTGGACCCTTAAGGGATCGATCCGGTTGAATGTAGCTTAGAGCTATTTTGCATATTTGGGTGTGAAAGAGGACCATGCCTAGAGTAAACATACCTATTTGGATGTGTTGGAACAGTCTGTTTGGTCACACAAGTTGCAGAATGAAAGTTGTACCACTTTGTAACTTTGCACTACTTGCATTTGACACTTTTTCCATCAAATGAAAATCTGTTGCCATAGGAAAACCACTCCGAGATAGACAAAAATAAGATATTTTTTTGTAGAGGGGACCAATGCGATCCTGTACAATCAGACAAGAAGTTTCTAAGTGTCACGGTATCCGTGTAACAACATGTTGAAGTTTGCAGCCATTTTGCACTTCAGACTCTTAAGGGATCAATCTGGTTGAACATAGCTCAGAGCGATTCTGCATGTTTGGGTGTGAAAGAGGACCATTCCTAGTGCAAAAATACCTACTCAGACACATTGGAATAGTACGTTTGGTTACACGTGTTGCAGAATGAAAGTTGCACCACTTTGTAACTTTGTACTATTTGCATTTGACACTTTTTCCATCAAGTGAAAATCCACCGCCATGAGAAAACCACTCTAAGATAGCCAAAACTGAGAATTTTTTTTGTAGAGGGTCCCAACGTGATCTTGTAGGATTATAAAAAAAATTTCTAAGCATCATGGTATCCAAGTAACAACATGCTAAACTTTATAGCCATTTTTCACTTTGGACTATTAACGGATCGATCCGGTGGAACATAGCTCAGAGCAATTCTATGTGTTTGGGTGTGGAAGAGGACCATTCCTGGCATAAAAATATCTATTCAGATGTGTTGGAATAGTCTGCTTAGTCACATGAGTTGCAGAGCGAAAGTTGCACCACTTTGCATCTTTGCACTACTTGCATTCAACTATTTTTCCATCAAGTGAAAACTGGACACCACGAGAAAACCACTCTGAGATAGTGAAAACTGAGAGAGGTTTTTGTAGAGGGGTCCAACATGATCTTGTAGGCTTAGATGAAGATTTTGTAAGTGCCATGGTTTTTGAGTAATACCCCATCAAAGATTGTTTCCCTTTTGCAGTTGTGACCCTTAAGGGATCGAGCCAGTTGAACATAGCTTGGAGTGATTCCATATGTTTGGGTATGAAAAAGGACCATTCCTAGTGTAAATGTACCATGCCTAGCATAAATGTACCATGTAATTAGAAGAACATCAATAAAATTCATTGTTTCCTTTCATTTTTCTATGTTTTTACTAGAAATTTGATGTTTCCTTGAATTGTATGGTTTTGTACAGGATGATTGTGTTCTTTTTTTCAATCTATTTGTGTTTCCACAGACCCAATACATATTTAGAAACCCATTTTGATGTTAGGGTGCTTATTTGGTGAAAGGGAATAAGTTTTATGGGGTTTGTGTTGCTGCCCCTATAGATTTTGATGGAAAAGGGCATGAAAACTGAGGTTTCAACTTAGGGTTTGATAAAATATTACATGTAGAGGTTGGGTGATTGTCTTTTGAGTTTGTGCAAGTGATTTTAAGAAGGTATAAGGTGGTGGCATGTTTTGGCAAGGTGTGGAACCATTCCTTTCAATAAACCTTCATCATACTAGCATAAAATAAGGGTTTTGTGGTTTGGCATGGTGGAGTGAATTTCTCTTGAGACAAATTGTGGATTTGAGGGTTTGGATATATGACAATTGCTGCCCCAACAAGTTCAGGGGGTTGTTGAATGTTTAAAGGTATGTTCCTTTGTAAATTAGGCCTAGTTAGCCTAATGAGGACAACAAAGGTCATTTTTGATGCACATGTTCCAAGACAATCACTATTGATTTTTAAGTATGTGTTGTAACTCAATAATATCTATCTAGATCAGTCATTTTTTTGTGAAGTCATTTGAGAATTTTTTCGTCAAAACTCCACTTGGAGCCACACTTTTCACTTGGAAATTCATCATAAAACCCTATAGCAGCAACTCCACCTTTGTTTCTTGAATTCTCCTACACAAATAAAGACACACACACCTGAAAAATCCTAAGACTAACCTATTCCAGTGATCTAAACTATCGAAGTTAGTGAAGTAGTCATTATTGGTTATCTAGCCTCTCAAAACCCCGTTCTTGAGGGTTTACAGACCGAGTTGAGAAAAATCAGTTCAAACTAATGATAAACTCAATGGATACCCTCCTAAATAGATTTAAATAAAAGCTACTTCACTATTCTACCTTAAACAACAATATTCAAGCCCTTAAACTATTGTATAGTCTGTACAAGTTAATGAACAACTAGAAAAACTCAGAAAATCACTAAAACAAGGACTTTATTGATTATAAATCTTTAAGAATACAAAATATCTTTGTTTTGCTTGACCTTACATGCTTTATATCACTTCTTTAATCACCTAATGACCTATTTGATACTTTGAATACATTACATATGACCTCCACATGACCTTTTTCACATTGTTTACATTTCAAAATTCAAAATTTCTAAATTTTCCTATTGAAGGAATTTAGAGAACAAGGTGCTACAACACCAAACATGAGTTGCAAAATTATAGTATTTGAGTAAATCTCATTACAATTCCTTAGGTACTTCATTCTCATAGATATTTTATAATGTCACTCATACATTTTAGATTCTCTTTAAATGTGCACATCATAGGTGCTCATTATGAGGTTAACTTCAATTGAGTAACTTAAGATTCCCTCACTAAGCTTCATATGCTCTTTTATAATGGCTTCAAATCATAATTGAGATTTTTCAAGATCATCAAAATAATGATGTTGTGTTGCTTTTTTGGCTGAGATTATCTTTGATGGCTCATAAATCAGCATTTTCTACAATGAGAGACCAATCAATTTTTAGTAGTTTACTTACAAATACAAAAAGTAAAAGAGAAAAAGAAAGAGCATCCAAAATGGAAATGGAATGAAAATAGATAGAAGGAACTTATAGATAGGCATGCCAGTCTTACAACTTAGTCACTCCTGGTCATACATCTTCACTGGGAGTTCCAAGATACCTATTGCACACAACACCTCTCATGAATAGAGTAAGTTGAAATTTGAGATGCTCTTATAATGTCTACATCATAGTTTCTCATGATAAGGTTAACTCCAAATGAATAACTTGAATTTCCCTCACCAAGCTTTGCACACACTTTTGTAATGCCTTAAAATCGTGATTGAGATTTGTCAAGATCATCAAAATAAGGATGTTACATTGCTTTTCTGGCTAACATTCTCTTGGATGGCTCATAAATCTACATTTTCTGCAAGGGGACACCAATCAATTTGTAGTAGGTTACTTAAAAATAGGAAAAGTAAAAGAAGATGATAGCATTGCCATCAAACAAATTAATGTGCACACTTACAAATTAATCCAGAGAACCATCTGGGTCTGCTCTACTCTTTATTGTGTCAAGTATTGCTTCGTGGTCAGACTCACAGACCTTCCACAAGACCTTGTTCAAAGGTATACCCCTATATTTGGTCAAACGAACATTGGATGCCACGACAAGGTTCGAGTAATGAAGAATCTTACGATGCATGTCAAAGTCCTGGAAAAACCAATGTTTAACACCCTTATGTGGGTACCTTCTAAGCCACGTTCCAGTAACAATAGAGCCTGTAGGGTATTCGATGTTTTCTCCATCTATAACTAGGGCCTCCAATTTATTTTTTTCCTCAACACAACGACACAAGTAATAGTCCATTCCCTCTTTGTTGTCTTCATCTGCAATATCTACATAAACTTGCCCTACATTGATATGTGCATAAAATCTCTTGAAATTAGTCAACATTATGAATACACTACAAAGTACTATAACAATATGGAATTTCAAAAACTAAGCAAGCAGATATATTACCTAGTTGAACTATATCTAATACGTGGTCAAAATTGACCGATGATTCCATATGTGTTAGTTCAAATTCCATTAGAGGGTGATATGTGTGAAGTGGGCTAAGATAACTTGTCAACCATTTGTCAACCCACTCCCCTGACTCACAATCTTTGTAGGCTTGCATTGCACATGAAGAACAAAAGCATGCCATCATCCATGTATCGATACTCCATGAACCTACATTTGAGCTAAGGAAAGAGTGTAGCTCACTTGATCCTATTAGTGTACAACAATCCTCATATGATGCAATGTTAGTATCATCCATTAACCAAAAATACCTATGAACTGAAGATGTACCTTCATTTCCTGGACCCATCAAAGAATTACACCAGTCGACAATTGATCTTGCATATGTCAACTTTGCACTATCTTTATACTTTAACTCTTCTCATACTAATTCTCTTTCCACACATGCTCCTACACCATCATGCTCTCCCTTTCCATTTCTGACCTCACAAAAGTTCTACATATGTTTTACATCTGTAATAACATGCATCCTGCTCAACTAGTATAACATGTGCAAGTTCTTGAATTGTGCTGCACAACTATCCGACCATATTATATGTCAACTGTATGTTATTCCCCTCGGAGCCAAATCACTATAGAACATCTAGAAGAAACCTTTCATGAACTTTGGAGAATGTGTGTGATCATCACTAATATAAAAGTGATACTCCCTCAATACCTTTGGTCCTCTGTACTATCAGTTGCATGAATGAATGCTATTTGCACAAATATTGAAACCTGTGTGGAGTTGTAATACTGTGACTGCACCTGACGTTGTGGTTGTAGAGTGTAGTTATCTGCAAATTAAACCACTGGTACTATGTTTCCAATTGGAAAGGTGTCAATGCATAGCTTGAATTGTGTGTCCAACCATCAAACTCTATGGGTATGCCTTGCATACTAATACACTATATTGTCACAAAACATGGACATAAACTAATACACTAGAATCTTCTGAATAACCAAATCACACCTTTTTGCTTGAGATCCATCTTTTGTAGCGTATGCCACCATTTTATACTTCCCAAACTCTGCTAGTTTATGTCCCACCTCATTTTTTCTTTCCATATGTTGACATATTGGCATACGCTGCAAGCCACTGCAATGCTCACATGAACCATCCAAGCATGTTGTCCTGTAGAATATTTGGCCATCCTCTATTTCACATAATTTTTTTGATAAGAACTCTCATGAAGATTTTGGTGGGGCTTCTATGCCACAATCCTGCAAAACATTGATAGTATGCAAATCACAACATATAGAATGATAAACATCATAATGGTTAGAGAATTCAATATGTATTCTACAACAACAAGTAGTGTGCGTGTGATTTATCTTGACATAAAAAGGTTTAAGAATTTCAAAAAGTATTTGACAAATTATACTAATTTGAGGATTATCCATTTGAAATTTATGAAAAAATTGGGTTTGAGTCATATCCAAAACATGCTTTGGATGTGGCTTACAGTTTTGACTATTGATTCTCCTTCTTAATAAATCCCTTTGATTTAGAGATGGCCTTGTGTTATTGTTTCAATACTCTTCAATTAGTGTTCTCAATGCTTCAACAACTTTTTTATCTTTTTGTGGCAGTCTCCCCGAGAATGCCCATAATTAATTTGAATTGTTGCCCTCAATTCTTTGCCACCTTTGAACAACTTTTGATAAAAATTTTCTACTAATTCTCATTTGTTCACTCGTCTTTCTACTATTACGAGCTCTCTTTGTTTGACTGCTTACCAAAGTCGATGTAATGACACATTGTGTGACATTACTATCCTTTGAGTGTGAGGTCTTACCCACACTCTCATATGCATCCATTAGATTCTTCACAATAGTGTTTTTACTCGATGCATTCGATGTTCTCAACCCAAGAGTCTATATAATGTCTCTATACTTCATACCCCGCATCATTTCAACAAATAGTTGACATCTTGCGGTCTCATTTAGCCTTTCAAAGTAGAATTTCCAAATCTTATCAGCATATCTTCTACAAGTGCGTGTTGGAATCTTACCTTCCATGTGCTGCAAAATATCCTCATCAATATTAATCAAATACTTTAGCTTTCTACACAAAATTCTAGGTGGTGTTCTCCTAGGTACATACATCTCAACATTATGAATTTCATCAATATTTAATTGAGGTGGGCTAGATTGCGTACCTTCGATTGATGGTGGAGTAGAAGACATACCTTGAGGTTCTCATGGGATGATGGCATACCTTCTTCATCAAATCCAAGTGATGATGTACTCTCAACTTGAGATGCACTCGATGGTGTCCAACAATATTCACTTGCGATAGATGGTGTCCCTCCATATTCACTTTCGGTAGCTGGTGTCCCTCCATATTTTCTTGTGCTTAATTTTGTGTCTTCGTATTTACTTTATGTAGGGGGTGTGTCTCCAACTATGATATCTGAATCTATCTTACCACGATTCTTTCACATTCATGCCCTTTGTGGTACAAAATCTTGTTCTCTTTTTTACGATTGAGGTTCCTCTTTAGTTGGATTGTTTTTTTCAATAGTACCCAATTTATTCTTTTCATGATTTTCCACCACCCATTCTATCTCCTTTTCTTTTAAGGTTTCATACTCCTTGTCTATTAGTTTATTCCTTCTTCGTTTCTTTGGCATGGCGGATAATTTTACCTATAGCATGGTAATGAGATGAATGTTGGTTCCTAAAGTATTTGTCCATTAAAATAAATGAAAAATATGTCATTTGAGGCTTCATAAAAAATACTTACAATTGTCTTGTACAAGACTATTTCTAGCATAGACAAAGGTGGTGCAGGGGCATGCCATTATTACAAGATAGGCAAAATTACTTTGTTTTCCTTGTGTAAATGGGGTGTTAAAGAAGGGTTTTTATGAAATGTTGAAGGAACCTTCCATGTAATGGTTGTTTGAGTTTTTGGAAGGCATTTTTGAAGTGTTGTTGGTATTGGTGAGGTCTGGTAAGCCAGGTTGTCAAGACTTTCAATAAACCCTAGGTTATTTGAATGAAAGTTGAGGGTTTGATGGTACATCATTTTAGAGGTCAAGGCTCTGAGAAATAATTGTTGAATTTGTTGTTTTGTAACACAATTAGTGACTGTTAGTTGATATTTGGTGAAAATAAAGAGTTTTAGAGGCAGCTCCTTTGTAAAAGAGGGCTATTTGGTGGCCTACAAGGTAGGACAACCTATTGGTTTTGAATATTGTTACAAAGAAACCTATTGAAACCTTTTGGTATGTTGTGTTAGGAGTTAAAGTGTGTCTTAGCTGATGTTTTTTATGTCTTTGTATGGCCTTCTCTAAAATATATTGAGAAAAAGCAGTGTTGGAGGGCTATAAGCCTTTAGGTGTGTGTTTGGGATAAGTTGAGTGTATAGTGTTTAAGGGGCTAGTTTATTGTTTCAAGTTGGTCATTTTGAGTCGGTTGGGGTCTTCACCACCTAGGTTGCTACCACATTGCCTCTACCTTCTCAACCCTACCCTATTGGCAAGCTAGTGGAGTGTTGGCAAGCTAGCTCACTCACTAGCTTGCCAATGTGATAGGGTTGAGAAGGTAGGGGCATCGTATGCCTCATAGAAATGGGGTGTCACGATGATTACATCACCTTGACACCCCATTTCTATGAGGCATACAATACCTCTACCTTTACATCAACACCGGGTGGACACCCCATTTCTCATGAGGCATAATGATGCTCCCTCTACCTTCTCAACCCTACTGCATTGGCAAGCTAGTTGAGCGTTGGAAAACTAGCTCACTCACTAGCTTGCCAACGCGGTGGGGTTGAGAAGGTAAGGGTAGTGTATGCCTCATATAAATGGGTTGTCATGGTGATTACATCACCGTGACACCCCATTTCTATGAGGCATACACTGTCCCTACCATGTCAACTATTTCTAAGACTAGCCTAAACACAGTTTTAAGGTTTGAAAGTCATTTAAAATGGTATATTGACCCATTCCTCTCACTGTGTCCACTCTAACTCTAGGAATGGGTC
>VDFB02271358.1:932839953-932850251 GCA_007258455.2 Sequoia sempervirens | reverse complement strand
AGGTGCTTTCGAACAAGCTGTGGATGCTTAGAAAAAATCTATCAAAGCATAATAGTAAGCAACAAGCTGATGCAATACAAAGATTGCCAAACCAATCAACAACTCAGGGGACTCTTGTCCCAAACTCATCTTGGAAAAGATCAAACAAAATTTCAACATTTCATTAGAAATCTACTTTTCATCCACTCAAATTCTCTTATCATTCATCATTCATCCTTCCAAAAAAATTTATTCCAATTGACTCATTCGAAGCAAAAAACCATTTTAGAAAACTTTGATTTAATCAATTAGATCAACATGCATTTCAAAAACACCATTTTCAACAAGGCACTCTTCCATTCAATCAATTCATTCAACTTGTCCCAAATAGTCAATCCATCATTACAATTGGCTTTCAGACTTTTACCAGACCATCAAGCATTGTGAACATCATTATTACAACTGATACAAATCAGGAACTTGCTCTCTTAACTTTGTTTTGACTGAACTTACAATTTCATGTATTATTTTACACCAAGTCTCCTCACTGTCCAACTATCAAAACAACATATCTCACTTCTAAACCCTTTCCAAGACTCCATACATCCTTGAAACCATCACTTAGACAACATTATCCCAAAATCAACTCACTGATCACTGTTAGGTCAGACTTCTATTCTCTAAGCAGTCAAGGCACTACTTCTCAATGAGACATTCATGCCCTAAATCAAGTAAACCAAACACACTAGTTTCAAAACCCAAGATCCAAAACACTTTTAGAGACCTCTTAATGCCCATGTCCTCATATCAAAAACTCAGAATAACTTATATCGAAGAAATAAGTAGTTTTTAGTCTAAACGCTATCAAAAAGGCTACTACTAAAGAATAGGTGAAGACCCCGCTTTAAACATTCCCAAGGCAAAACCTCAAAAGAGTCATTTATAAATAACACCGAAACTCCCAGATTTATCCATTTTGGGGATTAAAAGAAGATACTTTGATAGTATGTTAACCGACCCTTGTTTATAGGGTGAAAAACTCAAAAATCAATGAGGGTTTCCTGTATAGGCTGCATGCAAACCTCAAAACCTCTGGCCAACCATTGGAACATGTCAAAATACATCTAAAAAGGAATTTGGAAACATCTTCTAACCCATGCGCTTGTTCTTTCTCCACTATCATGCTAGAAACTATTCATTTGACTAGAAAACTCAGAATTTCCTGTGTAGCAGTAGCTCCTTCAAGATATTCTTACTTTTTCCTCCACTTGAAACATCAAAGAGACATAACAAATAACCTATCCCTAACCTACTCTACCAATATACCTAACCTACATTGGTGGAGTAGTGTGGAAATGCCTTATAAGACTCAAAACTCAATGCTCAGGATTTCAGACCGAGCCATAAGAGGAATGCTCAAACAAACATTAAATTTAATGGATTCCTTCCCAAATGGATGCAAACAAATGGTGATTCCCCAACCTACTGGAAAAAATCTAAATTTGAACCCTAAACTCTTGCACAATCTGTACAAGTTAAGAAACAACTGAAAAACACAAAAAATAAGCTAAAACAGGGAACTCTTTGTTAATTTAATTCTTCCAGAATACAATGATCTATTTGCTCGGCCTTTACAATGCTTTTAAAGAAGTTTCCAACCATCAAATACCTCTTCATCTTCCTTGAATGACCTATGACTCGTCCTCTTCCTTGATTTTCTTGATTTTCTTGTTTTGTCTCTTCACATTCTTTCTTTTTCTCTCTTTTACATATTGCTTGTTTGAAGCCAATGATAATTACGCATGGCTTTTTCATGCCTTGATTACATTTAATTTTTGGAATTGCATTGAGCTTAGTACATTTTTGACAACTTATCCTTTTGAAGGAATTACATGACCTAGGTGTTCCTGCACCACAAGCTATGGTCTCATGGATTTTTTTCACATCAACGTGATTTGATTCACATTTTTTTCACGTGAAAATCAGCTTGAATTAGATTTTGTATTATGGAGCTATAATAAGTTTCCACTTTGAAAAACAATGTAAAAATGATACAAAATAATGTTTGAGACTACAAGAAGGCATCAAAATGGCTAGTTTACTAAACAAATTCTTATGATTTACGAATAATGTTGATAACTCTACTCAGTTGGCTTCTTTTTTCAAAATCATACAAATTGAACCCTAGCATCAATAGACTCTGTATACCAAGCTACCACAATTCAAGTTACATTAGGCCCATATCACTAAGACACAACCTAAACAATAGGTGGAATGGCCTATTTCAACATACTACACTTAAACCCTTAAGGGATCGATCCGGTTGAACGTAGCTCAGAGTGATTTTGCATGTTTGGGTGCGAAAGAGGACCATGCCTAGCATAAACATGCCTACTCGGATGCGTTGGAACAATTCGTTTGGTCACACGAGTTGCAAAACAAAAATTGCACCACCTTGCAACTTTCCATCAACTAAAAATTGGACACCACAGGAAAACCACTCTGAGATAACGAAAACTGAGAGAGGTTATTGTAGGGGGCCCAACGTGATCCTATAGGATTAGAAGAGAAGTTTCTAAGCATCATGGTGTTTGAGTAACCTCATGTTGAAGTTTGCATCCATTTTGCCCTTTGGACCTTTAAGGGATCGATTCAGTTGAACATAGCTCAGAGCGATTCCATGTGTTTGGATGGGAAAGAGGATCATGTGTAGCATAAACATTCCTATTAAGATGCATTGGAATAGTCTGTTTGGTCACACGAGTTGCAGAACGAAAATTGCACCACTTTGCAACTTTCTACTATTTTCATTTGACACTTTTTCCATCAGCTGGCGGACATTATGGGAAAAAATACGGGAATAATGAAAAATGGGGTTATTGTAGAAGCGACCAACACGATCTCATAGGATCAGACGAGAAGTTTATAAGCATCATGGTGTCCAAGTAACCTCATGCTGAATTTTGTAGCCATTTTTCCCTTTGGACCCTTAAGGGATCAATCTGGTTGAACGTAGCTCAGAGTGATTATGCGTGTTTGGGTGGGGAAGAGGACCATGCCTAAGCGTAAACATGCACCTATTCAGATGCATTAGAATAGTTTGTTTGGTCACATGAGTTGCAAAGTAAAGAAAATTGCACCACTTTGCAACTTTCCACTATTTCCATTTGACACTTTTTCCATCAACTGAAAACTAGACACTATGGGAAAACCACTTAGAAATAATGAAAAATGAGAGAGGTTATTGTAGAGGGGCCCAAAATGATATCATAGGATCATACGAGAAGTTTATAAGCATCACAGTGTTCGAGTAACCTCATGCTGAAGTTTGCAGCCATTTTTCCCTTTGGACCCTTAAGGGATCGATCTAGTTGAACGTAGCTCAGAGTGATTCTGCATGTTTGGGTGTGAAAGAGGACCATGCCTAGCATAAAAATGCCTATTTAGATGCGTTGGAAAAATCCGTTTGGTCACACGAGTTGTAGAAAAAAAATTGCACCACTTTGCAACTTTCCACTGCTTCTATTTGATATTTTTTCCATCAACTAAAAATTGGACACTATGGAAAAACTACTCCGAGATAACAAAAACCGAGAGAGGTTATTGTAGAGGGGCCCAAATTGATCTCATTGGATCAGATGAGAAGTTTATAAGCATCACGGTGTCCAAGTAACCTCATACTAAAGTTTGCAACCATTTTACCCTTTGGACCCTTAAGGGATCGATCTGGTTGAATGTAGCTCGAAGCGATTCCACGTGTTTGGGTGTAAAAGAGGACAATTCATAGCATAAAAATTCCTATTCTAATGCATTGGAACAATCCGTTTGGTCACACGAGTTGCAGAACAAAAATTGCACGACTTTGCAACTTTCCATTGCTTCTATTTGACACTTTTTCCATCAACTAAAAACTGGACACTATAGGAAAACCACTCTGAGATAACAAAAACTGAGAGGTTATTGTAGAGGGGTTCAATTTGATCTCATAGGATCAAACACGAAGTTTATAAGCATTACGGTGTCTGAGTAACCTCATGTTGAAGTTTGCAGCCATTTTTCCCTTTGGACCCTTGAGGGATCGATCTAGTTGAACATAGCTCGAAGTGATTCCACATGTTTGGGTGTGAAAGAGGACCATGCCTAGTGTAAAAATGCCTATTCAGATGCATTGGAATAGTCTATTTGGTCATACGAGTTGCAAAATAAAAATTGCACCACTTTGCAACTTTTCAGTGATTCCATTTGACACTTTTTCCATCAACTGAAAATTGGACACTATGGGAAAACCACTCCGAGATAAAAAAAAATGAGAGGTTGCGCTGTAGGGGCTGATGACACGATCTCATAAGGATGTAGGCGAGAATTTTTATAAGCATCCGTTAATACGAGTAACCTCATGGTAGTTTGCGATGTTTTGCCCTTTGGACCCTTAAAGGGGATCGATCTAGTTGAATGTGGCTTCAGTGATTAGTGTGTTTGGATTATTGAAAAGAGGACCATGCCTAAGCGTAAACATGGCTATTGAGGATGTGTTCAATCTATTTGGTTACATGGTTGTAGAACAAAAATTGCACCTCTTTGCAACTTTCCCACTACTTCCATTTGACACTTTTCCATCAATTGAAAATTGGACTATGAAGGCGGGGCGTAGTGATGTAACGGAGAGAGAGGTTATTGTAGAGGGGGCCCAACATGGGATTGAACCTAATAATTTTATAAGCATCCGCGATTGTGAGCTAACCTCATCTTTGAAGTTTGCAACCATTTTTGGACCCTTAAAGGGATCGATGCGGTTGAGCGGTAGCCGAAGTGATTACATGTGTTTGGATTGTGAAGAAGGGACCATTTCTGGTAAACATGCCTATTTGGATGCATTGGAACAATCTATTTGGTCACCTGAGGTTACAAAGTAAAATTGCACCACTTACCGCAACTTTCCCACTTTACTTCCATTTGACACTTTTCCATCAGGCGAAGGACACGGAACACTTCCGAGATAATGAAAACCAAAGAGAATTTGTTGTAGAGGGGGCCCAATGTGATCTCATGGGAATTGAACAAAGAGTTTACTGACATCCACGGTTAGTAGGTAACCTCATGTTGAAGTTCGCGACCATTTGCCTTTTGGACCCTTAAAGGGGTCACGGTGGAACATAGCTCAGAGCAATTCTGTGTGTTTGGGTATGGAAGAGGACCATTCCTGGCATAAAAATATCTATTCAGATGTGTTGGAATAGTTTGCTTGGTCACATGAGTTGCAAAGCGAAAGTTGCACCACTTTGCATCTTTGCACTACTTGCATTCAACTATGTTTCCATCAAGAGTGGACCTCTGGAAAACTTGCTTTGAAGAATAGCAGCAGAGGAGGTTATTGTAGAGGGGGGCCCAACCGTCTCATAGGATTGGGCTGAGAATTTTCTAAGCATCACGGTGTCCGAGTAACCTCATGTTGAACCTTGCAGCCATTTTCCCCTTTGCACCCTAAAGGGATTGATTTGGTTGAACTTAGCTTAGAGTGATTTAACATGTTTGGGTGCAAAAGAGGACCATGCATAGTGTTAAAATTCCTATTCAAATGGTTGAACAGTTCGTTCACATATACATAAAGCTAAAGCTAAAACACCCAACTTCTTACAACCTTTGTTTAATCAAATTTTACAATTAACGTGTCTGTGATCTTTTTAAGCACGCTTTTTGAACTTCTATCTTTTTGTCTTCCACTAAAATTGCTAATTTTGGCTTTTGGCAATTTTTACAACTTTTGCATTTTGCAATTTTTCAATATTTCTTATGCAACTCTTTAAAGACTCCTTCCTAAGACTCACATTACATGATAAATGGTCTGTAAAGCCCTTATTTAACACAAATAACCCTAAAACACTTAAATTACAAGGTTCACCACATGAATCCCCTGATTGATCAACTTCTTTACATCATGACTCAATTGACCTAATACATACAAAAATAGTATTGAATCCTTATTAAATGAAATAGAATGACCTCAAACCATCTAAGAACACCCTAAATGATCAAATGACCAAATAATAGAAACCACAAGGGTTCAAGTGTTGGAAAGATGGAGTTGGTGCTCCTGCTTTCAAAAGTATGATTGCCAACAACATACAACGTTCACAAGGCCTTTTTGAAGGCATATCAACCTCCTCAACTAACTACAACCACTTTTCAACTTCTTTTACAAGTGTGACCCTTCAACTTCTAAGTATTTGCAAAATGACAACTTTTGGTTTGACAACATTACATTGTTATGTGCATCTTTTGACATATTGATGTAAATGACTCCATACCTAAACTAGTGACCTTATGATGGCCTCATTACATCATCTTGACCCTTACATTATGAATTTACATACATTTTCACATTTAGGCCATTCAAGGCTTCATTACACCAAATTGACAACATGCTAACATGACATTGCAACCTCATATCCTACCAACCCAACTTGACTTAAAACACTTCCTAATGGTCCTTGTGACCTTATTACAACATTCTTCATGGACTACAAATAAAAATTTACCACTTGACCACCTTGTGGTCCTGATTGTCCTTGGTGCTCCTGCACCATAAACACCCTACTATAACCCTACTCCATTGATCTACAAGCCTAATTCAGTGGATGATGCTTTATTTCTTTACTTGACTCTCAAAACCTCAAATTGAAGGTTCCAAACTAAATTTCAGAAAATGTGCTCTAACAGTGGAAAAACTAAATGGATTTTCTTCTAGATGGACTCAAAAGAAACCTAATTCTTGGTGTTATCTTAATCTAAAAAGGACAAGGCCTAAATCTACTGTACAGGTGGTACAAAGCTAACAAAACTGAAAGAAAACATAGAAATTTATGAATAGGGAACTTTTATTGCAAGATTTCGTTCAAATCAGAATTGAGATTTGTCAAGATCATCAAAATAAGGATGTTGAATTGCTTTTTTGGTTGAGATTCTCTTTGATGGCTCAAAAATCAGCATTTTCTACAAGGAGGGACCAATCAATTTTTACTAGTTTAGTTACAAATACGCAAAGGAAAAGAATAAAAAGAAATATATCATCCAAAATAGATGGAAGGCACTTATAGATAGGCATGGCAGTCTCTCAACTTAGTCCGTCTTGGTCATACATCTTCACTGGGAGTTCCAAGATGCCTATTGCACACAACACCTCTCATGAATAGAATTTATTGAAATTCAAGATGCTCTTATAATGTCTACATCATAGGTGGTCATGATAAGGTTAAATTCAAATGAATAACTTGAAATTTCCTCATCAAGCTTCACATGCAGTTTTGTAATGGCTTAAAATCATAATTGGGGTTTGTCAAGATCATCAAAATAAGGATGTTACATTTCTTTTCTGCTTGAGATTCTCTTGGATGGCTCATAAATCTACATTTTATGCAAGGGGACACCAATTAATGTTTGTTTGGTTACATACAGATACATAAAGTAAAATAAGATGATAGCATTGGCATCAACCAAATTGACGTGGATACAAGTATAAATTAATAAGAACCATTGTGCATATACTTACAAATTAATCCAATGAACCATCTGGGTCTACTCTACTCTTTATTGTGTCAAGTATTGCCTCATGGTCAGACTCACAGACCTTCCACAAGGTCTTGTTCAAAGGTCTACCCCCATATTTTCTCAAATGAACATTGGATGCCACGATAAGGTTTGAGTAATGAAGAATCTTACGATGCATGTCAAATTCCTCAAACAACCAATGTTTAACACTCTTATGTGGGTAACTTCTCAGCCATGTTCCAGTAACAACAACTGAGCCTGTAGGGTATTCAATGTTTTCTCCATCTATAATTGGGGCTTCCAATTTATTTTATTCCTCAACACAATGACACAAGTAATAGTCTATACCCTCTTCATTGTTTTCATCTGCAATAACTGCATAAACATGCCCTGCATTTATATGTGCAACATATCTCTTGAAATTAGTCAACATTATGAATACATTACAAAGTAAGATAACAATATGAAATTTCAAATACTAAGCAAGTAGATATATTACCTGGATGAACTAGATTTGATACATGGTCAAAGTTGACTGATGATTCAATCTGTATTAGTTCCAATGCCATCAGAGGGCGATATGTGTGAAGTGAGATAAGATAACTTGTCAACCATTTGTCAACCCACTCCCGTGACTCACAATCATTCCAGGCTTGCATTGTACATGAAGAAAAAAAGCATGCCATCTTACGTGTATCAATACTCCATGAACCTACATTTGAGCTAAGGAAAGAGTGCAACTCACTCGATCCTGTTAGTTTACAACAATCCTCATATGGTGCAATGTTAGTATCATCCATCAACCAAAAAAATATACGAACTGAAGATTTTGCACTATCTTTATACTTTATGATTGATCTTGCATTTGTCAACTGTGCACTGTCTTTATACTTTAACTCTTCTTGTTCTAATGCTCTTTTCATGCATGCTCCTGCACCGTCATGCTCCCCCTTTCCATGTACAACCTCACAAAAGTTCCACATATGTTGAACACGTGTAGTGAGATGGATCATGCACAACTAGTAGAACATGCATGCATTTTTGAACTATGCTGCACAGTTATCTGACCATATTATATGTCGACCGTATGATATGCCCCTCTGAGCCAAATGATTGTAGAAAATTTGGAAGCAACCTTGTACGAAATCTGGAGAATGTGTACGATCATCACTAATATAAAAGTGATACTCCCTCAATACCTTCCTTTCATCCTCTGTACTGTCAACTACATGTATGAATGCTATGTGCACAAATATCGAAACCTGTGTGGAGTTGTAATACTGTGATTGCACCTCATGCTGTGGCTATAAAGTGTAGTTCTCTGCAAAGTCAATCACTGATACTATGTTGCCAAGTGGAAAGGTGTCCTTGCATAGCTTGAATTGCATGCCTAGCCATCGGGCTCTATGGGTATGCCTTGCATTCTCATACACTAGATTCTCACAAAGCATGGTCATGAACTGATACACTGGAATCTTTTGAATAACCAACTCACGCCTTTTTGCTTCAGACCCATCTTTTGTAGCATATGCCAATATTTTATACTTCCTGAACTCTACTAGTTTTTGTCCCGCCTAATACTATTTGCAGGTTTGGTGGATTAGTGAGTAGTTATATGATGACTTGCTTTGATAAATTGACCTATTTAAGGGCTTTTACCAGTAGACAACATGCTGGTTCTACTCTGTTTTGTGAAATAAGTGTATAAAATTTTATAGTATGTTGAAAAGTATCAAAATAGGTCTGAGAATCTGTATTGGGATTGCATAAATGCTTTATGATAGAAAAGAAATCACCCAATTAGATGGAATGTTGGCCTACTAGATATATTTGGCATTATCTACAAAAAACAAAGAATATGTAGAAACAGTGAAAGGAATGTTGTTAAGTGCTTGGGAGCAGTCTCATTTGTGATGCCATAGTTGTGTTTATGCTTGGTAATGTTTTGAAGGTAGATTGTGAAAGATTTGATGATTTGGTAATATGTTTCCAATATATGGCAATGGTGTCTTGAATGCAAAGTAGTCAGAGTGTGTCTATATTGATATATTGGAATATTACAATCAAAACATGATGAAATTGGTAACTTAAAGGTTTGGTGACAGTGTTAAACTAATGTTGCTTGTTGTTGTTACAAATGGTCTTTAAGTGAAGATAGGATGATGGATGTGGTGATTTGAGCAAAGATATCTTAAATGGATGGGATGATGTTTGATTGCAGGTCTAAGGAACCGAGGTGTTTAATTGTTTTTTCCTTGAAGGGGTAAGTTGAGTTGATGAGTGATTGTTGTATTGTTTATGACAAGAACAAAGTTGAAAGTTGATTCTAAAAATGGTTTGCTATATGGAGATGGTGAACTCACTACTGATAGCCTTATAACTTGAAATGAAATTTAAATGGATTTTGGTTGAATGAAAAGTAGTTTTGGATGAATTTCACAAAGTTTGTATAAATTGATCTTTTAATCTTTATTGATTTGGGAAGGAAGTTCCCTAAAGAAATGATTTTGTTGAGTGGCTTGGAAATTTGATATTGTATCAAAAACAAACAATTTGATCAACATGGAATAAGCAAAACAACAAAAATGAAAGCAAGCCATAATAGAATGAAAGAAAATGTACAAATATTTCACATACCTAAAAAAGAAAAGTTTCAAATAGAGGAGTTCTACCCAATTATGCAACCTTTGCTTCTTCCTTCCTCAAACTGCTCAAAATTTTGACTTCTTCAAAAGCTTGTTCCCCTCAAAATTTCAATTGTATATCAATTATCA
>VDFB02271358.1:932813620-932839853 GCA_007258455.2 Sequoia sempervirens | reverse complement strand
CCTAGTAGTTTAGAAACTACATTCAATTTGATATAGATTCTATTCTTACATATTTTTAAAATAATATAGATAACTTATTCAAATTTTTACGTCAAGTTTCCTAACTCTGATTTTTCTAATTTTTTTGCCACTTAAGGGCCTATTTTTTCCATGTTGATCCTGCACATACCCTTTACTTTTTTCAATAATGAGTACTCTACTACTAGAAACCCCTTAAGTTGGTTAGAATTATGCAAGGGTCTGACTCTTATACCACTTGTTGGAGTATGAGAAATAATGAGAGGGGGGGTAAATCAGTGTTTCAATAATCAATTTCAACTTAATATTCTTCAAAACACTTAAACTCCTTGAAAAAAATAAATGTTGAGTTTCAAGAATAAAATCATATGTGATAACCAACTTTCAGATTTTTAAACATTATGTAAACTCAAATGTTGCAATGTAAATAAAGGAAATAGTGAGACTAACATGCATCCAGAAAAGAATCATAACATAGTGTTTTTGATTAGTGGAAAACCCTCATAGGGATGAAAAACCACTCATAAAATACCTCATTGGCTTATCAAAATTCCTCACTGGAAAAGCCTCACTGCTAGAATATGCCTTGAGTCATCAAACACAACAAATGTCAAGGAAAGTCCCATATAATAGTGTTGTTTCAATGTTCCTGAATAACTATTACCTACCAAAACCAATGTAGATGTTAGTTACCAAGTATCAAATGAATGATGCATACATGTATGAATGTGTACCAAAGGACCATAAGCATGTAAATTATTTCTACCTCAATGAATTATCAATGCTCATGTAAAGTCAACCAAATCAAGTTGTCTCATATCCTTCATTAAAGTATCAAAGTGACAAGAATATCTAAATGTATGACACCTCTGTATATGCGAAGATAAATAGTTGACATCAATTCCAAAACCAATGTCAAAGAGGTCAAAAAACTCCTCGGGAATGTGCATGATCATCATGGAAAACATAGGCCCTTAAGTGGTGAAAATTTTAGAAAAATCAGAGTTAGGCAACTTGATGTAAAAGATTGAATAAGTTATCTATATTATTTGAAAAATATGTAAGAATAGAATCTATAGAAAATTGAATGTAGTTTCTAAACTACTAGGTTTATTTTAAAAAAAAAAAAAATCTATTTGGTGAAAATTTGAAATTTCAATGGAGTAGTACTTAAATTTCAGGGAAAAAATAAGATGTAGGTGTCTATTTCACCACCCTAACAACAATAAAATGATAATATTTTTTTATAAGATTTTAGATATAAGTAGAGGACTCATGTCCCAATGTGATGCATATTTTTTGTAATTAATTATGAATTTTTTTTATTACAACTTTTAAAAAATATAAAAACCCGTATGTCTAACCACCTTAATTTGGTCAAAACTCCATGAAATTCAATTTTTTTTAATCCTATAGTATGCAAAGCATATAATGTGATGCATGTTTTAGATTAAAAACTGTGATACCATTTGAAAGCTATAGATTTTTTTCAATCAGCCTATCAATCAGGACTTTAGTCGTAATTCAAATAGAAAATGAATAATAATTATTTATTAAATTCAAAGTAAAGCTTAATTTACATTTTTGGAAAGGTGACAATCTCCTTTAAAAACCCTTTTTCATTTCATCAATTTTGGGTAAAAAATGGTCATCAGCCACATACCCTACACATACCATTCATATTGCCACTTTTTGCCCATCATGATCCTATACATGCCACCCCCTTTGGCATTGATGTCAAACCTGCCAAAGAAACTGATAAAATATATATCACTGTAACCTATGCCAAATGATACGGGCCATGAACTTGTGTACAAACCTGAATATCATGAAACTTTGTAAACTTGAATGTAACTCATGGTTTCCTCCCCCTTTTGACAACAATGCCAAAGGTTATAGAGGTGATAAACCAAAAAACATCTTCCAAAAGACTTGAAACTGCTATCACAAGAAAAGCAAACACTATCAGATCTAAGCAAATAAGTTTGAAAAGAGAGCATTGCATAATAGAATATAGGAATTCCATAGCATAAAAACTGAACATAGATGCTAACCACTGAAAAAATGTATAAAATATAACCAAGGGATGAATAATAGGCTATGAAGACTCCCCCTAATACTTTGTTTAATAAGAAATTACTATTTACAAATCACTCCCCCTATCAAGAAGGTCTTCAAGATCCACTAACACAACAAATGCTATGATTAAGTTACTACTATTATTACAAACAAGAGTGTCACTGTCATCAAGAATTTCCATCAATAGCAAATTGGCGTCAAATAAACAAATGTCTATCCATTGTCAACACTACAAATTAGCCACTGTATGTGTCCAAGGTCCTTTCTTTAAGTGTCATAGAAGTAGCTTTAGAATTAGTAGTTGTAGAATGAGCACTGTCAATGCATATCACAAAGTTAGCATTGATTGATTTCTACCTTTTTTATTACACTAACTATTGTTTGTACTATCTTAGCCTCCAGCTGTATCAATGGGTTAATTTTGGGATTAAGGTTAGCATTTTAGATCAATAATAAAAACCCAAAGAACTATGAAGTACAATGAAAGCTAAAAAAAAAATGATTATACCATATTGCTTGCGAACCCTCCATGATTCACCTCCATAGCACCTTCTAACTTGCTGATTGTTTCCCTCAGATCGAGTTTGTAAGCAATTGGATAACAAAGACAATGTACTAAACAAGCTTTGAAGGATTTGAAGTGACTAAATGAAATGTAAATGTCTATGCCTATGACATAATGACTATAATGCGTAAGACTAGAATTAAGTATGCCAAAATCATGAATTATTAAAAAAATGCAAGTATATGCGTAGACGTGTGTGTGTAGTCAAAAATGTGAGGAAAATTGTCATTTTATAGAAAATACAATTTTGGATGGATGGACGAGATTGAAAGTTGACAAAGCCTAAAATCAAAGGTCGAGATTTAATGTGACAATCCCTAATCAGGGTTAGGGGAAAATAATTAAATGAGTGGCCAAGATGCCATTCGATAAAATAAAATCGACGGTCGAGAATAAATGTGACAATTAGCCAAAAAGATAAAGATTTTCAAAAATCAAGAAGATAAAGACTGCTTGATTTATGAGATTCAAAAAATCAAGAAAATAAGAGTTGGACTGAAAAGCAGATTTAGAAAATCAAGAATTTGCTTAATTACTTGATTTTTGGAAGAAGATTACCTTTCTGAATTAAATTAATTCAAAATAAGGATTTTGTGTGATGATAAATAATCTTTTTCAGATTGTTTACCAAAATGAACTGATAGTTAAGAATGTGATATCATTTTAAATAATTTCATTTATTTAAAATGAGGGAAATGTTAAATTTAGCAATTATATAATTAACGATAATTATTTAATTTAGAGGATTATGACCGATAATTAAATAAATAAATAAATTCATTTAATTACGATAATTGGTGACATATTAAATAAATAAATAAAATTTATTTATTTAATAATCGAGAAGACATAAATGAATGAAGGTAATTAAATAAACTAAGAAATTTATTTAATTGTGGGAGGATTTAGACAATTAAAGACGTATTAAATAAATAAATAAAATTTATTTATTTAATAATCATGAAGAATAAAAGAGATATGAATTAATTAAACAATTATAAATTATTTAATTAATAGTGGAAAGTGAACCAAGGGCATAATTAAATGTCATAATTATGCTAGGATGAAAGTGGTAAAATAGAGTTTGCAGGCCTAGGTCATTTTTAAGTGTCTACATTTTGCCCCTCTTTGTCATAATGTAGCATGTCGCATTGTGACAAAGAAAACAAGTTAAAGTCATGCCCAAGCAAAGGTATAGATTATCGATGCTCCCTTGGGAAATTTTTTGAATTTTGGCCAGGTGACAGAAAAATTTAGAAAGTGTCCCGATAAGTTAATTTAATTATCAGAAAGACAATGGCGCAGTTGGTTTCAAATTCTAGCGTGTTTAGAGCAGCCAAAAGGGTGGTCAAAGTTGGTCTAAAGGGCCTACAGTAATAAAAGAGTTGACAAATGTCATTTTGACTTTATAAATAGCTTGATAAAGGGGTAAAAGTCAATTCATTTTCACTATTCACTTTAGCAAATTTGAGAGCGACGAGTGAAGAGGACTTCTACGAGGATGGTGATTCTAGTGATCGAGCATCACGGTGAGATCGTGCAAACCTTCAGGAGACTAGAGGGCTCAGAGCCAGTGGTATGTACCTCTAACCCACCTTTTTATTTTATCATTTTTTGTGCAAAATTTAGGGTGTTAGGGTGAACAATGAATGCACTATGATGCATATGTGTGCACGTAAGCTGAATTTGACTTCGTGTTCGACGCATTTGATGCGTCGCGATCCAAGTTCAAGGGGTAATTAGGCTAGGGTAAGGATGTGTCGCGCATTTGATAAAAAGTGTGATGCATTCGCAATATCGTGCTACATTCAAGGTCTATAATGCTGCATATGTCATTTTGAGACACATTCGTTAGTTTGAGTGATGCATTTGAATGAAGTGACGCATGTGCCATAGACCGTGATGCAAATCCTTTGATGCAACGCAATTGATGGAAAAAATGATGCAATAACTGGATTGTGACGTAAGTGAAGTATGGAACAACACAACTACTTTGTTGTGACGCAAATGAAGTCACACAATGCATTTGATGCTTTTTTTTTTAAATGCTTTTGAATTTTAATGATGATAATGATGATTGTCCATAAGGTTTTGATGTGTTGTTTGATCATGTGCAGAGACAGCTAGCACCTATCTATACTCGAGAGAGCAGGCTATCGACCTTCCAGTTTTGAGACTAGGTGAGTCCAAGAGAGGGATGACGGTTGATGCAGCTAGGTCTATATTATGTTGCCTATATGCCTGTTATTTGGGAAAATAGGGGACTGCTGACTGCTTTATGTGAGAGATGGCATTAAGAGACATGCTTGTTCCATTTTTCGATTAGAGAGGCTACCGTGACATTGGAGGATGTCTACCATATCCTTCGTTTGCTAATTCAAGGAGAGAGGATCCTCTATGACCCTCAACATGGCTATCAGACCTTCATGACCTACTATCACGATCAGGGTGCAGGACTCAACATCGAGAGATATGATATTCGTTGGGAGTTTATGGTGGAGCACTATGCCTAGTTTGATGCACTTCTAGCAACATTGATCGGTGGGATATTGATTCCTGACTGCCACGGACTAGGGTTTCCCATTGGTTGGGGTGATGTGTTAGTGGGCATGAGGTGAGACAAGATAGTTTATACCCAGGGGCCCTGTTTGTTAGGCATGCTCTACCATCAGCTTCACAAGGTGGCCTACAGTAGGGCACAAAGTATTGGGTGTGGCACGACACTGCTGATGATATGGGCTTGGGAGCATGTGGTGATATTCTGACCTCCCATCCAGAGAAAATAGCTTGTAGAGGGGATGCCCTATGCTTATTACTATACTGGTGCCTTACAATAGACGAGGGTCAGAGAGACAGGTTGGTGGCACCATTGGATTGACACCATGATTGCATTCATTTGGAGGCCCTACAAATACTGTGAGCAGTGGGATGATGAGGATGACCACCTCAACTTCTGCAGATAGTACCGCTATCTAATTGGGAGGACAGTGCAAAGTTAGCCCATCCTAAAGATGTATCTTCCACAGTGTGTACTAAGAGAGTTTGGAGAGCAACAGGGTGTACCGGTAGGCACAGCCGAGTATGCCAGATCCTCAAGGGAGGGAGCCTGGGGTCTGGCTATTTCTATACTATTATTTGAGCAGTAGATTGATGGTCTAGTGGCACAATAGTGGGGATGGAGGGGTGGAATTGCAGATTTGGGGATGAATGTTGATTATGACTTGTGGTGGTAAGCGCGTCGACCAGTGCCATTGATAGATCTAGATGGGCCAGCGCCGATTGATAGGAGATTAGTGATATCCCATATGCCACGAGCTAGGCGAGGGGGAAAAGATGGCGACAGAGGCAGAGGAAGAGATGGAAATAGAAGCAGAGGGGGAGATGGCGGAAGGGACAAAGGCTGGTGTGGAGGGAGAGATGTGGGCAAAGATAAAGGTCGGGGTGGAGGGAGAGATGGGGATGATGAGGATGATGGAGGAGATGGTAGGAGGAGGAGGAGAGATGGCCAAAAGTAGGTCCAGAGGATGAGACAATGCATGGCTAGATGGGCATTAGATGTTATCCCAGAGGTGGTCAAGGAGGGAGAGGGAGAGGAGGAGCCAAGGCAGGAGCATGCCATCGAGGATGAGGTCAGAGAGGAGGAGAGATAGGAGCATGAGGAGGAGAGGCAGGAGGAGCAGGAGATTAGAGAGGAGGTGGTTCGATAGGAGGCCGAGATGGAGGTTGATATGCCCCAGGATGAGGGATTCAATGGAGAGGTCACAGAGGAGGAGGATGATGATGGCAGAGATGATGATGATGTTATGGATGAGGTTGAGAGGCTCCTGAGATGGAGGATGGTGGAGGGAGATGAGGAGATACCATCTAGCTCGGTATTGCCCCATGATGCTATGACAAACCAGAGGGTGGTAGACTTACAAAGGAGATTGGATGAGAGTGTCGCATAGATCAGAGCACTGTAGTCAAAGTTAGGGGTGGCTCGGGTAGAGCAGGATCAGGCAGTGATTTTCCAGTAGGAGGCAGCGCAGTGGTCTACAAAGTTTGCATGACTATGTACAGGATCATCGGCAGATTTGGAACATGAGTTTGGAAGGGTCAGTGTATGACTTGGGTGATACAGGTAATTATATGAGCAGGCCATACTAGCTGAGATGAGAGATCCTGCCCTGACCAGGACATAGATGAGGACAGGTGGCAACAACAGGTTAGGGAGTGGTAGTGGTAGTGGCAGTTAGAGTAGTGTAGGGGTCTCGACCTCTTCAGGGTATACTTCGAGCCACAAGTCTCATCATAGACACTCTTTCAGTCACAGGTCAGGGCATTCACATGATTCATCAAGTTTAGACCATAGATCACTACATGGTCTGCCTCCAGTGACAAATCCTTTGGCTTCATAGAGTCAGGCTACAGTGTCGTCATAGATGCATGTTACCGTGGAGATGATGCCTTTAGTGTCAGTTCCATTGGTTTGACAGACAGAGGTCGCTACAGGTCCACTTGTTACATCAGTGTCGGGCACAGGTCCTTACTCACCACACTCTTCACAATGAGGGGATGAGGAGAGCATTTCATAGGGCCATGCTTACTACATTCTATTTTTGGGATATCTCTTGACTTTACCCTGTGACATTATATTTTTTGAGATGATGCTATATGATGCAGTTTAGATGTGGCCTACATGTGTGTTATGTGATGTTATTTGATTTATGCACTATGATGTATGATAGATGATTTATGTATTTGTATGTCCTGTCATGTATATCCTATGTTGGTTACCTATGATGTGATGCCATGATAATGCAATTCTTATTTATATGTTGTGTCAATGCTATACCATGGATGATGATGATATGATGTATTTATTTGAATGGATTCCATGCTTATGTTTATGATAATGTATGACCATATATAGTGCACTATGTATATGATTTAATGCTATGGATGATGTATGATGGATCTAATGCAATGTCTATATGATTATGTATGCACTTATGTTTTTGTATGTCATAGGATATCATTGAGACATAGATGAGAGAAGATGACAAGACATAAGGAGATGCATGTTAGTTCCTAGACCGAATCTTTCAAAACTTTACCATAGGAATTTAATATTTATTGCTCTTAATCATCATTGGGCAGATTATTGTAATGGTCAACAAACACCATGATATGACATAAATCAAGGTGTGCAAGGTTGTACCATCACATAAGACAAATAGTCACAAACAAGGATGGTCATGACTCATACTAAGAGCACAATTTCCCCAGTACTTTTGTCATAACCAACCATAAGCATAAAAAGACAAACAAAGATGAGTCATGAAATGTCATTGCTTCTCTAAATCTTGTTTCTAGGACATCCTCAAGAAACTAGCAGCATGATTGCAAAAAGGACAAAATAAAGCCATTATCATGATATGTCGCTGTTTTTCTAAATCCTATAGTTAGGACATCGCTGAGAAACTACTAACATGGGTATCAAAAGACAAGAAAAATGTCATGATATGTCATTGCTTCTCTAAATCTTTTTGTCAAGATCTTGCTAAAAAACTAGTAACATGATGAAAAAAATCCAAAGACAAGTGCCAAGTGTTTTCCAAGTGTTTATGGATGCCAAGTGTTTTTATTGTCAAGATGTCAGGTTTGATGATGTCGAGATGTTGGGGTGTCAAGGTTTTGACGATGTCATGATGATGAAATTCTGAAGATTGCCAATTTCAGGAAGGACACATCCTGAATAATGTTGATGTCAAGAGAATTGATCCCTAAATGTCAAAAGGGATCCCTCGAAATGCTAGTGACAGTGACGATGCCTAGGAAGGACACATCCTAAGGCATAAATGACAAAGGTTGTTCTTCAAAAGGACACATCTAAATGATACATTGATATCGAGAGGAGTGATCCTTAGATGTCAAGAGGATCCCTCAAAATGTTAGATGGTAGTGATGATGCCTAGGAAGGACACATCTTAAGGCATAAATGACAACATTTATTCTTCAGAAGGACACATCTGAAAGATACCGATGTCGAGGGGGGTGATCCTTAAATGTCAAGAGGATCCTTTGAAAATGTTGGATGACGCCTAGGAAGGACACATCTTAAGGCATAAATGATAGAGGCTATTCTTCAGAAGGACACATCTAAAAGATAACCAAGAGTTGATAGTTTGAAGTTGACTGAATTGACTTGTGTCGACTATATATCAATTTTTGTCATGCTGATGTGATTGTCATGTTTATTAAGGAATTGCTAGAGCTTTTTTTGAGAGTTTTCCTTGTTTTGAAATGAATTATTTCACTTGAAAGTTTTTTGACATGTGTGCCAATGTAGTGCCATGAACCCTAATGGACTGACCTAGTGTGGCCTCGTTGGATCATCGACAGATGGCCTTTCCTACGTCATACACTCAGAGACCTCGTAGTTTGACATGACCAATGACTTTGTTTTGATGACCAAAGATTGCATCATGATTTTATTTTGACAAACCTAAAAGGACTGACTTAATGTCTCTAGGACTCAAAAATGAGTCTTTCCTATGCAGCAAATGTGCAGAGACAACGTAGTTCAGACAAATGATAAAGACTAACTGATTTGACAGAATTGACAAGGAGTGACTCTGGTTTTGAGTTTTCAAGACAGTTTGATGTTTGTTGTGTTTCTTCAGGACATTTTTCAATTTTTAGGTCTTTCTTCAGGACATTTTTCAATATTTTTGTCTCTTTTTTTTTAGGACTTTTGCAATGTTTTTGTCTTTTTAGGACTTTGTCTTTTTGTGTTTTTTTTAGGACTTTTTTGTGATGTTTTTGGTCCTTTTTCAAGTTTTTTTGTAATGTTTTTGGTCTTTTTTCAAGACTTTTTGTGATATTTTTGGTTCTTTTTTTAGGGCTTTTACAATTTCCCAGACCATGCGTGATACCCACTACAGTCACATGATAAAATTCTCCCCTAGTGAGGTCCAAGACCTAACCAATTTTAAAGGACATGAAATGGATATGCATGCAATGCCTGATGGACAGTATGCAAGACTTGATGTTAATCATTTGTCAACCATGAGAGGCAGGGTATGATGTCATGGAAAAGGTCATGGTGGTGATGAAAAGTGTATTCCATCATAGGCCTAAGATAGATAAAGTGATAGTAGATGGTCAAACAATGATTGACTACGCATGGTGCCTATTTGCCAAGTTCTCACCATGGTACTTATCCAAAGCGCCTGTTTGCTAGGTTTTCATTGTTGGACAAATTATTTCTCTTTACTATTTTTGTGATTTTTTCATTTTTTTGGTGCCACTAAGATGCTTGTTTTCCAGGTTTTCATCAAGGAAACAATTTTTTTTATCATTTTTCAAATTTCTTTTGTATTATTATTATTATTATTTTATTTTTTTAAGTTTTCGGCTTGACTTTCTGATGCTATGCATAAAATTTGTGGAGATGTATACTATTGATATGCTCCTTCAATTGTTCATTGTCTAAAGTATCTAGCTGATATGCTCCAAAACCAAAAGAGGATATGATGACATAAGGACCCAACCAGTTTGGTTCAAACTTGCCTGACTTTTCTCTATCTACCTGGTTCTTAGGGTTTTGCATGAGGACTAAGTCACCAATGTCGAACTTCCTGACCATGACTCTCTTGTTATAACTATGACAGAGACGGTTCTAATACGCCTGCAGATGGTTCATGGAATTTTTCCTTCTTTCCTCTAAAATCTCTCGCTCGTGCAAGCACGATTGTCTATACTCCTCATCATCGGTCAGAACCTTCAGGGAGACTCATAAGGAAGGAATTTCCTCCTCAATGGGCAAGGTGGCCTCAGCTCTAAAGACTAGGGAGAATGGAGTGGCTCCCATAGGCATATGAGTGCTGGTGCAGTAAGCCCATAGAGTAGGGTTGAGTTGAATATGCCAGTCACGACTAGCATCATTGACAGTCTTTTTAAGGATTTTAACAATGGTTTTATTTGACACCTCAGCTTGAACATTTCCTTGCAAGTAATACATAGAGGAAAAATGATGTTGGATATGAAATCGCTCACATAACCCATGAATGTATTGGTTTTTAAAAGGATGTCCATTTTCAATGATGATGGATTGCAGAAGGCCATACTAGAAAATGATATAGTTAAGAATTAATTTGGAGATTTGTTTGCCAGTTATGTATGTTAGGGGGATAGCTTCGATCCACTTCGTAAAATAATTAGTGGTGGTGATGATGAATTTGTGGCCATTTGACGAGGTAGGATGGATCTTGCCCATGAGGTCGAGTCCCCATTGTGTGAAGGGCCAAGGAGACATGATCTACCGAAGTTCTTATGCTGGAGCATGAATCAAATCACTATGAATCTAGTATTGGAAAAAAGTCCTGACATATTCTAATGCATCTTTCTCAATGGTTGGCCAATAGTACCCAATTCTCATTATCTTCTTGGCCAGACTAGGACCACTCGAATGAGACCCACATATACCCTCATGTACTTCTCGTAAGGTTGTGTGTGCTTCGTTTGTGTTGAGACATCTAAGGAGGGTGTCGTCAAAGCTACAATGGTAAAGGGTGTCACCAACGATGGAATATCTTGCGGATTTTTGGCTAAAAGACTTCCTTTGGTTATTAGAAATATTAGGGGGAGGGTTTGAGACTTAAGGTACTCATGGATGTCTTGGTACCAGGGAGAATCAGGACCAACAAGCTCGCAGACCATCTCTGATGCTGGAATATCATAGGTGGGGACCAACAGTTGTTCTATCAGGAATTCCAAATGAGGCATATTGCTTGGAATGTGAAGGAGAGAGCCAATCGTAGCCATTGCATCTGCTACCTTGTTCTATGCTCTCAAAACTTACTCGAAAGTCACCATGTGAAAGTATATATGGAAGTTGTCAACCATTTGTTTGCAGGGCATTAGCTTCTCATCTTTTGTGTCATAGGCATCATTAACTTGGTTGATGACTAACTGAGAATCCCCATAGACATGTAGTGCTCTGATTTTCCATTTTATCATCATTCTAAGTCCTGTAACTAGTGCCTCATATTCTGCCATGTTATTTGTGCATGGGAAAGCTATGCGAAAAGATTTGGGAATGGAATCTCCTTGAGGGGTGATAAAAAATATCCCTGCCCCTGAGCCATGATTAGTTTGCGATCTTTCAAAGTATAGCCTTCATGGTGACTTTGCTTATGTATGGAATATTGACTCATCTGGGAAATCTGCCACTAAGGGGTGATCACTTTGTATAGGTGCACCTGCCATTTGGTTTGCAATCACTTGGCCTTTGATCATTTTTCTTTCAACATACTGAATGTCATATTCACTCAGAATCATGACCCATTTTACCAGACGTCCTGTCAATGCTGCATGACCTAGATATTTGAGGGGGTCAATCTTTGCTACCAACTATGTGTGATGGCTCAACATATAATGTCTTACCTTCTGAGCTGGAAAGACAACTACTAGATAAACACATTCAATTGATGTGTAATTCAGTTCATACTAGACCAGTGTCTGACTGATGTAATATATGGCCCTTTCTTTTTCTTCTTGGTCGTTTTGTGCTAGTAATAACCCCAGTGTTGAAGTAGTGGCAGTGATGTATAAGATCAAAGGTTTTTCATGAATGGGTAGCATGAGGACTGGTGGTGAAAGTAAGTAGTATTTTATTTGTTGAAAGGCTTCTTGGCATTTATCTGCCCACACAAAGGGGATGCCTTTACGTAGAAGATATTGGAATGGTTGACACTTGTTGGCCAATTGTCATATAAAGCACTAGATAGATTGTACCCTGCCCTGTAATGTCCCGAGTTCACTTAATCCTCTAGGAGGACGCATGTCCATGATGGATTTGACTATTTTTGGATCAACTCAAATTCCTCTTTGAGAAACTATGTATCCCAAGAGTTTACCAAATGTTATGCCAAAGACATATTTCTTAGGATTCAGTTAGACTTTGTATTCTTCTAGTCTTTTGAAAATTGTGTCTAACACCTTCAAATGATCTTTTCTTGTTATTGATTTAGCCAAAAGGTCATCTACATAATATTCCATTATTTTATGCATCATGTCATGAAAGATTGTGGTCATAGCCCTCTAATATGTGGCACCTACATTTTTAAGAACAAACGGCATGACATTCCAGCATTATGTACCCCAAGGGAAAGTGAAAATTGTTTTATGTTGATCTTCAGGGGCAATACAAATCTGATTATAGCTTGAGAAACTATCCATGAGGGACAACATCTTATATCCTACCGTGAGGTCGACTATGATATCAATATTTGGAAAAGGAAATTCATCTTTTGGGCATGCCTTATTTAAGTCTCTGAAATCTGTGCAAACTCGGATCATTCCATTTGGCTTTGTTACTAGCACAAGGTTAGATATCCATTCAACATAATCAATAGACTATATGAACCCAACATCTAGAAGTTTCTTCAACTTAGCTTTGACCAATAGAGTGACTTGAGGATGCATTTTGTGTAACTTTTGTTTAACTGGTTTGGCATTTGGAAATAGTGGTAGATGGTGCAGAACGAGTTCTGGGTCTAGTTCTGGCATGTCGGCGTAGGACCATGCGAAGTTGAATTTACGTTCTGCAAAGAATTTGTGAAATTTTGATCTCTCTTCTTTAGTCAAGGATGCAACAAAGACGACCATTTTGGGATCTTCTGTTGTTGATATGTTGTCATATATGGTGTCCTCTATGATCATAGCTGATTTCTCTTGAGTTATGGGAAGAAAGTCCAGTCCTCCATCTTTAGGCACCTCGGAGATGTTTTCACCTACATATACGTCCATTTTTTTTACTTTTTTTTCGTCAAAAGGTGCATTTTGGTTTTCACCTAAAGACATTTCATTTTTTGCTTTATTCTTATTTTTAATTTTGTGACTAGAGGATGGAGCATTCTCACTGAAGTAGGCTACACAATCTAGGTTGATGGTGAATCTTGCCTTGTGATCACCACTAGGTATACCCTCATGTAATCCCATAAATTCTGCGATAGCCTCATCATTCTAAAAGGTGTCCAAGACTGGCGAGCCTTGTTGGTCCCAATCGATTAATTGTGGATAGACTAGGGAAATGCCATCATCAGGATTGGTGAATTGAGTGGAGGATGTGAAAAGCATGCAGACAGATTCAAAGATATTGTAGATGAAATTATCATCATCCAATTCCACATTGGACTCTATCCAATATTCCCCTTCACTTGTTTCATATTCGTTGTCAAAGTAAGGAGTGAAGGATTCAGAGTCCTGGTTGTTAGTGTTATCTAGGAATTCAGATACATTCAACTGATGGTTACTAGATTCAAGCGGTGGGTGTTATATGTCATGGGGAAGGGAAACATAACTATGACTATTTGGTGCTTGATCAATTTTAAATGTTTGCTAAAAAAAAATTTCAGAGGTAAGCTCCCCTATTTCAATGAACAAATCATCGAGGCAATAGTCACCTATGGATCATTGGGAGCCAAATTCACACTCTTGGGAGTCAGTTTCAGTAAAGGATTCCTTAATAGTCTCGACACTTTCTGAAGCATGTACGCACTCACTCAAAAGTCCATTGGTACGTCGGTCGTCATTGTCGGGAAATCCATACCCTAATCCAAGATACTTTGGTATTTTGAAAGATTCTATGGGTTCTCTTCTTCTAGTTTTATTTTTGCCTAAGCCACTAGTTCCATTGTAGCCCTTAGCCTTCATCATGTCATATCCCTTGCCATATTTCTTAACTGGTAATGGGGGTAGGTTGGCCATTTATTGATAGAGCCATCCTGTAATATCGGCAAGGTCCTCATTACTCATGTCTCCCCATTTTATGAAAACTATTTTTGGTGGAACTTTGAAAATTTCTTTAGGTTCCATTCTAAAACATGGTCGACCATAGACCTTTGGGGACTTGGGTATTGTTGTGATGTTGTATGCCATATTCAGTTTGAATTCTCCACAGCCTAGGTCTTGGATCTTGACATTGGATTCATCCTTAGGAAGTGTGGAAGGTGGCGGCATGGTGGAAGACGTGGACGGATTGGTTGTGGAAGATGATGCGAGTGTGGATGGGTCAATGTATTTAGAAGAAGAGGAGCTAGGAGCTACTCAGTTGATGGGCACTCAATTTTTGGAAATACCCCTTAGGTTGGTAAAATATTGAAAAGGGTTGTGGTCTCCATATATAGTGATTTCTGTGCCATCAAATGGGAATTTTAAGCATTGGTGATATGTGGAGGGAACATATTTTAGGGCATGAATCCATGGGTGGCCGAGCAAGATCTGTTGTATGGTAATTCTAGATCCAGGACCTAGCAAGTTGTATCCATAATGACTGATCCCACCCTAATAGGAAGAGAAATAATGCCTCATGAAGAACATTCTTCGTCATCATATGCTTTTATAACTATACTCTTTGTAGGGTCCATGCATGCATCAGAAAATCCTAGAGCCTTAACTAGTTTCAAAGAGCATGTGTTCAATCCTGATCCGCCATCTACTAGAACTCTTATGACCACTATTGGACATGTTCTATGTATTGTAGATGTTATCGGCAGGAGATGTCGATCTCAAGGTATTAATGTCAAACCCATGAGGTAATTTAGCTCCCTGACTTAAAAGTATGGCCAAATATCTCTCTGTCATATAAGACCATTTGTTCTACAAAGTAGGCTACCTCTGGATCTTGTGCTGCTACCTCTAGGTTTTCCTCAAGTATTTTTCTGTATTCATCCTTTCATAAGAATGGTTCAAAGGGGTTGTTTGATGAGGATAGTATGGTCATGACATGTTGAGTATTTGTGTTGCTAAATGTGTCATCAAAATTCCAATTTGGGTCATAAGTGTGATTGGTAACATTGGAATTAGAATCTTGTCCAAAGTTTTCCATTTGTCTTTTCTTTCTTTGGAGTCTAGTTTCCACCATAAAAGGGAATTGCTCAAATGAGGGTAATGAAAATGGTGACTAAATGCAAGGATAATACTAGCCTATGTTTTTTTGTATTTTTGTGATAAAGGATGACAATGCAATACTATGTTTTTTGGATTTTTGATAATAAGTGATGACAATGCAACAGTGTTTCCTAAAGAAAATGGCTAATGCAAAATGACAACTAGGATGACAAGTTATGACAAAAATTTTGTATTTTGGAAAAAAGGATGACAATGCAAGGTGATGACTAAGTAAATAATTGATGCAAAAATGACAAGGTTGTCAAAGCCAAAGTGTCAAATGAGGACTAAGATTATAATGCTGACGAAGGACTAAGATGATTAATACAAAGTCTAGGTTCAAAATGAGGACTAGAGGTGGACAATGCAAAATCTAAGTTTAAAATGATGACTAAGTTTGGACAATATTTGGAGAAAGGTTTTTCTTAACCACTCTAAGCTTGACTTATGTCTCAATTTAGGTTATCAAAAAGGACTTTCTAAAGGGACTAAATAACAAGGTCAAAATGATGAGTGAGCCTACCTAGCTAGACTGTTGAGTTGGAGGTTCTCACAATAATGACAATGACTAGAAAGAGGAATAATGACTATGTCCCAAGATAACCTAATTTTGAAGACAATGGTTTTTGCAAAGTGTGGAGATTTGGCCTAATCCAAAGTTTTCCAAGATGAAACCTAAGGACAAATTTATGTTAAAAATGATGATTATGACGCCTAGGGAATGCAACTAAAATATGGAAATTTTAAACCTATGGTTAAAGTGCAAGCTAATGAATGCAAATGATGGATGTTTTGAGCAATTTCAATTCTAGTTTCTGACAGAGACCTTTGAAAAAGATGTTTTGACAGTAGGCTAAAGTGTCTGGACTTGAATTCTGGTCTGAGAAAGTGTTTGGTTTTTTATCAGGCGATTGCATTGTTATAGGCAACAAATGCATTGCAACTATCAAATGTGGCATTGGAAATGGAAAATGCAGTTCAGTGTTGCAAATGTGGCTTTACAAATGTCAAATGTAGTTCAATATTTCTGATGTAGCTTTTAAGAAGGAAAATGCATTTCAATACAGGAAAATGCAGTGTTTGGAGTAGCAAATGCGTTTTAGCAGGGCAGATGCGTTGCGAAGTTTGGTAGATGTGGTGTGACAGAGCGATTGCAGTTTGACATATGCATTGTAGGATGTAAAAAGCCAACTTTTTTTATTGTTTTGGTTAAAAACCCGAATTGTTGAAAGTTTGAATGTTTGTTTCCAAATGTTTGAGTGTTGTTTTTTTCATTTTAGTAACCAACAAACATTTGGTGAACACGATATTTTGAAAAGTAATCAAACACATAAGAGAACAAGTATGATCCTATGGTTAAGCTAGGACAATATTCGCTAGAATCCACATGGGTTTTGCCAGCCGTATATCAGTAGCGTGTGAATCTAGAAGCTTGGATGCACGGGCTCCCCCTTATAGTGCACTCTCTTCTCAGGCCAACCAAGCTTCCAACCCCCATGAAACTCCCATGGCAGATTGAGCATCTCTACTAAAGACTACGAAGATGTGGAAGGCTTCACACCAACCGGTGTTGTGCTAGAAAATATAAGGTTTTGGGCTTACTACATAAGAGTTTTTAATTCGAGACCCTTGTTTGGGTGGCCATACATGGGGTGCAAGATTAATCTCTATTTAGGAGGACTCCAAACTGAAGAGGTTAACCTCAACAGGGTTTTTGGGAGTACTACTTGGTCCGTATGACACATCCACACTCGTAATCTTAGGTTTTCCCTTAAGATTCACATTTATATACTGGTCAGGGGTAGCTTGGCTTTAGCTCCATTTCCGGTTTGAGTCACGTTTGGGTAATGAAATCCCCAGGCAGGACCAATTTATAGAGGCAATAATCATTTCTCTTACACCCAAGATCACATGAATGTGTAAGGGGGGAGGATACTTCAATTATTGCATCAGGGTTACACAAAAATAAAGTGGTTCTAGCTTTTTGATCACCTAGTTTGCACAGGGTGAGAGCATATTCACCTACCACTTTCAAACACAATCAGACAATATGGAAGACATGTTAATTTTAAATGCACCAAAAAGAGATGTGTTTTAACCTAAAAATAGCAAGTACAATATTTTTGGAATGAATCTTGGACACTCGAACCTGCAAAATCACACGTTAGGAGTCTTATCAACTAGTCTTGGACCCACGAAATGTAACTGCCACATGCCTCAAAAAAGAATAGTAACATGAAAAACCAGAATGCAGAGTGTAGAAGAAAAACTAGAATACAAAAAAAAATATCAGAATGCAAAAAGAAAAAAAAATATAAAAATTGAATGCAGAAAAGAAGAAACAGTTACCAGGAAAATGCGTAACAGCAAAGCGAATGCATCGCTTTGTGCAACAAATGCATCTCGGTCCCGCGCTCTAGTCTAAGAGACATGTGATTCAGGAATACAAATGTGTTGTTTGAAGAATCAGATGCAACTCGGTCTGCCAAATGCGTCTTTTAAGACTACCTATGCGACACCTTAGAGTGATTGTGGCATTTTAAACTTTGAATGCCTTGCGACGCAGCATATGCAGCTTGATAAAATAAAATGCAGTGTTCCATACCTGTACCTGCAAAAATGACATAAAACAAAAAAAATTGTACGAAAAATAGAAAATAAAGGAGTTAGGTTCACCAATGTATCAATGGGTTAATTTTGGGATTAAGGTTGGCATTTTAAATCAATAATAAAAACCCAAAGAACTATTAAGTACAATGAAAGCTAAAACAAATAAAATGATTATACCATATTACTTGCAAATCCTCCATGATTCACCTCCATAGCACCTTCTAACTTGCTGATTGTTTCCCTCAGATCGAGTGTGTAAGCAATTGGATAACAAAGACAATGTACTAAACAAGCTTTGAAGGATTTGAAGTGACTAAATGAAATGTAAATGTCTATGCCTATGAAAAAATGACTATAATGCTTAACACTAGAATTAAGTATGCCAAAATCATGAATTATTAAGAAAATGCAAGTATATGCGTAGACGTGTGTGTGTAGTCAAAAATGTGAGGAAAATTGTCATTTTATAGTAAATACAATTTTGGATGGACAAACAAGATTGAAAGTTGAAAAAACCTAAAATCAGAGGTCGAGATTTAATGTGACAATCCGTAATTAGGGTTAGGGAAAAATTATTAAATGAGTGGCTAAGATGCCATTTGATAAAATCAAATCAGTGGTTGAGAATAAATGTGACAATTAGCCAAAAAGATAAAGATTTTCAAAAATAAAGAAGATAAAGACTGCTTGATTTATGAGATTCAAAAAATCAAGAAGATAAGAGTTGGACTAAAAAGCAGATTTAGAAAATCAAGAATTTTCTCAATTACTTGATTTTTGGAAGAAAATTACCTTTTTGAAATAAAATAATTCAAAATAAGGATTTTGTGTGACAATAAATAATCTTTTTTAGATTACTTACCAAAATGAACTGATAGTTAAGAATGTGATACCATTTTAAATAATTTCATTTATTTAAAATGAGGGAAATGTTAAATTTAGCAATTAAATAATTAAAGATAATTATTTAATTTAGAGGATTATGACCAATAATTAAATAAATTAATAAATTCATTTAATTATGATAATTAGTGACATATTAAATAAATAAATTAAATTCATTTATTTAATAATCGAGAAGACATAAATTAATGAAGGTAATTATATAAACTAAGAAATTTATTTAATTGTGGGAGGATTTAGACAATTAAAGACGTATTAAATAAATAAATATAATTTATTTATTTAATATTCATGAAGAATAAAAGAGATATGAATTAATTAAATAATTATAAATTATTTAATTAATAGTGGAAAGTGAACCAAGGACATAATTAAATGTCATAATTATGCTAGGACAAAAGTGGTAAAATAGAGCTTGCAGGCCTAGGTCATTTTTAAGTGTCTACACCATCTAGTAGTGCCATCATATAATACTATCAAGGCATGAGATAAAATAACTTCTACATGAACATAAGCATCATTATTTGAAAAAAATCAGTCACTATGCATATCCATCAAAAATCATTTTCAAACTAATAGAATCAAGAATACTACTTGTGCAAACCACTGTCATTAAATGCAAGATATTCCATTATAGTCATACCTCTACAATAAGATTGTCTCACCATTTGCAACCCATTAGCCAAAAAAATTCATTAAAGAACACCACTGCTAAAGACCATAATTTATAAAAATAGAATGTTTGTCATCAAAAAGAATGATTGTCATTGTTTATAAAGAGCATAATATTGGAAAAAATTACAAGATCATTCTCCACTATGACTTTAGAAAGAAGATGCAAAGAAGAAGTGAATAACATCTGCATATCTATTCCTTGAAGCATGCCAAAACTTGGAACCAACATCACTGTCACTAATCATAGAAGGAAGAAACTATTAAGAAATGAATACTGGACAACCATTGTCATCCAAGACATAAAAAAAATCAAGCATTAAAAGCACTGTCATTTGCTATCAAAATTTTGATTATATAATACAAAAAACTGCACCAAGATATCATTGAACTTATTCATTGTGCAAAAGAATTAAATAGACCATCACCATATTGTCTTAGCATCTGCATATCCACTGTTAGTAGATTCCAACATTGTATCCTTGTAACAATATCTCTTGTATAATTTTTGCAAGCATAAAGGCCCTTCCTCCTAGATCATTGTATACCGGGACCACTAAAGGTAAATAACAAGTGATTCAATTAATATCATTGTAATCTTTGATTTAGAGCACATAGATGAAGTTTATTGTATATTAGTTATTCTTACACCATCACAAACCATATAAACTTATTCAAACTGGTACTTACCACATGAAACACTTTAGTAGAAATCATTGAAAAGGATTCTCATTACTTGTCATTATCAAACATTATCAAGAGCATGGATATTACCTTAATTGCAAGAAACACCTCATGAGTTCATAACTAAAAAATCAACTTCAAAAACATTGTTGTCCAACTTTCTTCAAGTTTCAAAGCAACATCACTGCACTTGCAAATCAAACTTAATGCCCCAAGTTAAGTTATCAAGGTACTGTCCTCTTCCATTGTCAAAGAGCAAACCTCAATATGTATACCACTACCACATTTTGTATATGCAAGATAAAATACTATTTATAAAAACAAATGTTGTTATGTTGTTTGTGCCATTAAATGCTCAAAACATTCAAGAAACTCACTGTCTACATTGTCCCAAGAGTACTATTCAATTGCAGACCCATTCAATGAATTGTCAACACAAACATAGCATATTATGTAATAAATTAATTGAGCATTAGTAAAGACTATGTCCCAAGCATAATCAAAGCACTATGTGCATGTAGAGCATTTAATTTCATTGTTACCAAAGACCAATCAAGATATTAGCCTTAAAAAATAGAACTACTACCAACATCAGAACACCAAAACACTGCAAAGATACAACCTCTTTGCTACTAACTAAGGGGTTGAAATGAGATATCAATTTTCATTTCCCCTAAACCTCATTCTTATATTTAAGCATTCACTAATTTTTCTTATGGAGCATGCACAAGATTAGGTCCTTTCTTTTCTTTTTCTTGTCTTCTTCTCCAAACCTTCTTCTCTCATTTTGTTTTTTCACCATGTTCTTGTGACTTTGTATTTTTCTTATATAAGTAATCATTTCTTCTCTCCTATTTCTAAAACCTAGTTCTATAAAACTTTGCAAGATGACCATGTTTATGAAATTTATAACATATTAGATTCCTATTCCTAAAGAATGCATATTGACTTATTTGAGGTCCCTTCTTCTATAATAACTTGCTTGATGCTCATTACCATTACATGAATAACAATAACTAGGAAATGAATAATTATACCTCACTAATTGATCTAGCCAAGTAGGTAGGGATCCTATGAACTAGTTGGCTCTACTTCTTCTTCCTCTTTTGACATTCTTGAACTGTCTACTATCAGTAGTCTTAATTTATGATTTCTTCTTTTCGTTAGTCTTAGTGACAACAACATGATAATTTAAATCTATCTCTGTTCTTGGTGTTTTTCTAACTCTAGAACTCTGTACTTCTACAAAGCCCAAACTAGTAACATCCTTGTAATGTTTCTGCTTTATTAACATCTCATTCAATTTTTTGGTGCTGTCATCAAAATTTTGATTCTTTTCTAACTATTTCCTAACATTCTCAAGGTCTTTCCTTAAAGAGACTATTACTTCTTCAAGCTTGTGGCATTCAGTAGTTTTAACTTCCAAATTAGATCTTGTCATATTAGTTATCCTCTTGGTTTCTTCAATCCCTAATTTTAGATTGGCAATCAACTCACCTTTCTCAATGTTTTCTTTTAAAATATATTTTTCCTCTAGTTGTGTTCTTAGAGATAATGCTCTAGCCTGTATGTTTTGACAAAATTCTACTTTGGTTTCAACTTCATGCAAGTTGTTTTTTCAACTTTTCTAGACTCTTCCAGTTGCAACTTTAGACCCTTATTTTCCTTTCTTAGTTTCTCAATATCATTAAGCGAATAAATAAGTTCACATTCAGAATTAATTTTACATTTATTTCCATCAAAATCTTGTTCAAAATCACTCACAAAGTGATCTCCTTCTTTGTTTATACTCTTTACTACAAAATCATCTTTTGTAGTAGGTTTAAGAGGTGTTTGTTGTTATGTCGTAGAAAAAAGTACCATTTTCTTGACATGGGAATAATTCATGATAAATTGGACATAAGAGGCATTTATTTAGGTGTTTTGAGGTATTTTATGCATCCACACTAGTTCTTGGACCCTTGCAAATTGAATAGCATGCTTTTATTGATGTCTTGTAAAAGTGTTGTAAATGACATTCACATTTTTCTATACTTAATAAACTTATTTATCCCTAATTTTACATTATCAAATGTATTTAAACAAATATTCACACCAATATAGAAGGTTTTTGAATTAAAATTAATGTTAAACTACTGTTATAATGTGTCTTGCACATTCACATTCGTTCTTGTGCCCTTTTAGGCTGTGGACCACATTTTAGTGTTGTAAAGTGTATTTAATCATACTTTCACATTGAATTATGTGTCCCAAGCCCTATTTAATATTCACATCATCATTAATAGGCCCCTATAACGAATATTGTGCATTTCAAGGCTTAAATTGATCAAATACCCAAAAAAGTTGCACTCTAAACCTTATTTCCCTATCTCATGGCATCTTAGCTGTCCAAATGGCCTTGTGAGACCCATTTACCATGCATGGTGAATTAGTCCCATCCAGGTTGGACCCATTTACCATGTGTGGCGAATTAGTCCCATTTCGCCCAATTTTGTCCTTTGAGCAGCAAAAAAGTGAAATTTGAGTTTAATATTATTTCATGTCAGCCAGTGATGAGGTATGAATGAGTTAAATGGGTGAATTTCCTATAAACACAACCTTCTAAGCCATAATTTACATCTCTTAACTCATTTTACAACTCATTCATCATTCATCTTCTCAAGTAGGCTAGGGTTTTAACATTGCAAGCCATTCAAGGTCAATTTTCTAACATTCAAGGGAAAATCCTTCATGTTTTGCTACATAATTTCAAGATCAAACATAATGTCAAGGTAATCAACTCCATAATTACACATTTCATTCCATTCTTTCATCATTTTGGTTTAATTACCCAAAAAGGGGTTTGACGAAGGAAAACCCCCATGCCCTAACATTCAACATTTCTCTCTCTTGTCTTGTTTGTTTGCAGATCTAGGACTCATGGAAGCTTGAAAATAATTGAAGGTCAACTTACAAAGTTTCCTAAGTCTTCTCCTCATTCAAAAGTCAAAATATTAACAAAAACTCATTTTCAGACCCGTAAATCAGAGTTTCGAAAGTAGACACCTGTAGGAAGTCAGGGTGTAGATTGGAAGCTTTAGATTCCCCTTTTGAAAATCGAAAAATTCAAAAGTGTACTCATTCACCATGAGTGGAGAATAAGTCCCACTCTAGGGTCAATTTTGAGTTTTCTGCATTTTTAAGTACCCTTTTGTCAGAAACAGGTTTTAGCTCAATTTTGCAAAATTGGGATTGATTCGCCTAGAATGGAAAATGAGTGGACCACTAGGCCTGAAAAATTAGGATTATCAACTTTTAAGAAGCTATTTCCAATCTTCATCCACATTCCAGGTGCACACTTTCAGTTTGGTTCAGTTTTGTTAAGTTTTGCATTCATTTCTAGTGCATTTCTACATAACATATTGTGTTTGCAAACATTGCATATTTCATAGGTTTTACATACTTAATCAATCAATTAGTTCATTTAGCTACATTTAATTCATCTCATTTAGCCTTAATAACATCATACATTACATAATTTGAGTGAACTTAGCTAGCATTTTTGTCCTACCTCTCTCGTTTTAGGTGCAAAACCCTAGAAGAGTTAGATTCTTGTGGTGCCAAAAATCTACGGTTTATTTCAACATTTTGCCTGTTATTTTTTTTTCTCTATTTCTTTTAATTTTTTTCATTACGAGTACTCCACTACCAAAAACCCCTTAAGTTGGCTAGAATTATGCAAGGGTTTGGCTCTGAGACCACTTGTTGGAGCACACGAAATAGTAAGAGGGGGGTAAATCAGTGTTTCAATAATCAATTTCAACTTCATCATTCTTCAAAACACTTAAATTCTTTGAAAGCAATAAATGTTTAGTTTCAAGAATATAATCATATGTGATAACCAACCTTCAAATTTTTAAACAATATGTAAACTCAAATGTTGCAATGTGAATAAAGGAAATAGTGAGACCAAAATGCATCCACAAAAGAATCATAACACATTATTTTTCATGAGTGGAAAACCCTCATAGGGATGAAAAAAACTGATAAAATGCCTCCCTGACAAGTCCTCACTGGCCATAGAATGACTCACTGGCAAAGCCTCATTAGCTACAAAATTCTCACTAGCAAAGCATCACTGGCTACAAAATGATTCACTAGCAAAGCCTCCCTTGGTAAAGAATGCCTCACTGGAAAAGCCTCACTGGCTACAAAATTCCTTACTGGAAAAGTCTCATGGGCTACAAAATGCCTCATTGGAAAACATAATTGCCTCACATGTGTAGGATGATGATCACCCAAAAAGTGGCAATATGATGGGTATGTGGCTGACGACTATTTTTTTACCCAAAAATGATGAAATGAAAAGGGTTTTTAAAGAAGATTCTCAGCTTTCCACCGATATAAATTATGCTTTACTTTGAATTTAATAAGTAATTATTATTTATTTTCTATTTGAATTACAACTAAAGTCCTGATTAATAGGCCGATTGAAAAACATCTATAGCTTTCAAACACTATCACATTTTTTGAATCCAAAACATGTGTCACATTCTATGCTTCACATACTATAGGATTTAAAAAGGAAAATTTGAATTTCATGAAGTTTTGACCAAGTTAAGGTGGTTAGACATACAATTTTTATATTTTTAAAAGTTGTAATAAAAAATCAATAATTAATTATTTACTTGAAAAAATTAAAAAATGTCCATCACATCGAGGCATGAGTCCTCTACTTATATCAAAATATTATAAAAAATATTATCATTTTGTGGTAAAGGTGAGTCAGAACCGGAGACACCTACTTATTATTTTTCTAAAATTTAAGTACCATTGCATTGAAATTTCAAAATTTTACCAAATAGATTTTTTTCTTAAACAAACCCTAGTAGTTTAGAAACTACATTCAATTTTCTACAAATTCTATTCTTACTTATTTTTGAAATAATATAGATAACTTATTCAAATTTTTACGTCAAGTTTCCTAACTGTGATTTTTTTGAATTTTTTGCCACTTAAGGGCCTGTTTTTTCCATGATGATCCTGCACATACCCTCACTGAGAAAACATAGCCTCACTGGCCAAAGATAAAACTTGTCTCGTTGACATGATCTTTTAAAACTTTTTTTGAATCATGAATAAAAAAATCATAGAGGGTTACTCTGTTTCACTGCATAACATTTCTACTTTCCATCTTAATACATTCAATGTCCTAAAGATTCATTGAATTTGAATCTTCAAAACACAAAATGTATTAGATTATACTGTACTTCATTTTTTTGCATAAAGTTTTCTAAAACAACATTACAAAATTATGCTCATAAACTCAACATGATATCTTTGTGAAAGCACCGAACCAATAACAATAACATATCATTTTTTTTATAAAAATCAAAACTTCACATAATGCTGCCATTTGTCACTGACTGAAGCTATCAAATATATCCTATTCAAACTATTTTCATAACTGCCTCTTGAGTCATCGTGATGTCTCTCTTTGACAATGCAAACTTTACATTTTATAACTACATTCAACATTATAAACATATGTACCACACCTTTATACATGGTCAAAATTGTGAACTGTATACACCTAAAATTGGTTTGGAGAAAATGAATTAAATACAAGCTACTTAATTAATAAATATTTAATTCTTCTACTTATAAATAAATCAACAATTTTTTTTATATAGTTCACTTTCTTAAATTCTTCTTATTCTAAATCACTTTCTTCATGCTTTAATTAAATAAAAAATTTTAATTAGTTTGTTTTATTTAAATAACTCC
>VDFB02271358.1:932726533-932813520 GCA_007258455.2 Sequoia sempervirens | reverse complement strand
CTTAGTAAACTCTTTACCCTAATCCCTCAGCCCTCTTGATCCTTAATCCATCAACCTTTAAACCCTAATCCCTCAACCCCTATACACTCTACCCTCGACCCTAATCCTCTAACCCTATACCCTCAATCCTCTACCATCAACCTTAAACCCTCAACCCTTAAACCCTCTACCCTATTAACCCTTAGACACTCAACCCTAAACCCTTAAACCCTCTACCCTCTACCCTCAATCATCCACCCTCTACCCAAAACCCTAATTGCTCAACCCTTAAACACTTAAACCCACTTAGTAAAATCTCTATTGTAATCCCTCAACCCCTATACCTTCTACCCTATATATTGGACAGTTGACCATAATCCCCCAACTCTATACACTCAATCCTCTACCCTCAACCCTCTACCCTCAACCCTTAAACCCTCTACCCACTACCCACTACCCTATAAACTATTAAACACTCAACCCTAAACCCTAAAACCTCAACCCTTAAACCCTAAACCCCTAAACCCTCAATCCTCTACCCTCTACCCTCAACTCTAATCCCTCAACCCTTAAACCCTTTAATCCACTTAGTAAACTCTCTACCCTAATCCCTCAACCCTCTTGAACCTTAAACCTTCAACCCCTAAACCCTAATCCCTCATCCTTTATACCCTCTACCCTATACATTGGACCCTCAACCCTAATCCCCCAATTCTATACCCTCAATCCTCTACCCTCAAACTTAAACCCTCAACCCTCAACCCTTAAACCCTCCACCCTCTACCCTCTACCTTATACATTAAACACCCAACCCTCAATTCTCAACCCTCAACCCTTAATCCCTCAATCCTCAACACTCAAACCCTCAAACCTCAACCCTGATACCCTAAACCCTATACATTAGACTCTTAACCATAATCCTTCAACCATATGTACCCTCAACCCTATAACCTCAACCCAATACCCTAATCCCTCAACCCTACAGGTCCTCAAACCTCTACCCTATACATTGGATCCTCAACCCTCATATATATATGTCCCTACCTCCTCTTCTCTCCTTCTCTCTATCCATACATCCCTCCTCTACCCTAATCCCTCAACCCTAAACCCTAAACCCTTAAACCCTTAAACACTCAACCATAAACCTTTAAATCCTCTACCCTCTACCCTCTATCATCTACCCTTAACCCAATACCCTCTACCCTAAACCCTAATCCCTCAATACTAATCCCTCAACCCTTACACCCTTAAACCTAAGAAAACTCCCTACCCTAATCCCTAAACCCTCAACCATTAAACCCTCAACCCTCTACCCTTAAACCCTAATCCCTGAACCCTTATACACTCCACCATATACATTTGACCCTGAACCCTAATCCCTCGACCCTATACCCTACACCCTAAACCCTCTACCCTAAACCCTCGACCCTCAACCTTCAACCCTCAACCCTCAACCCTTAAACCCTCTACCCTCTACCCTCTACCCTATACATTAATCCCTCAACCCTCAATCCTTAAACCCTAAACCATAAAACCCTATACCCTCTACCATTTACATTGGACCCTCAACCTAATCCTTTCAACCATATACCCTGAAACCTATACCATAAACCCTCTACCCTCAACCATAAACCCTTAACCCTAAACCCTTTAACCATAAACCCTTAAACCTTCTACCCTATACCCTCAACACAATACTCTCTACCATCGACCCTAATCCATCAAACCTCAACCCTTAAACCCTAATACCCTAGAAACCATCAATCCCTGGGTCCTCCACCTAGTCCCTCAACCTTATACCCTCAGCCCTTGTTTGCTTTCTCTATCTATATATCTCACCTTTTCTCTCTCTCCTCTCCTACCCTCTCTAATTGTCTCTATCTACCCACTCTCCCTCTTTCTACATGCCTCTGGGTTCAATCAGTCCTACCACCTCTATCACTCCCTCTGTATCTCTCTATCTCCTCCACTCTCTCCCACTCCCTCTCTCTCTCCCTCTATCTCATCTCTCCCCCTTCCACCCCCCCTCTCTCTCTCAGGTCTCTCCCTCTGGAAACCTACCTAGGTAACTCTCTCCCTTTCTCTCCCTCTTCTCTCTATCTATCCCTCCCACCCTACCTAGATAAGACCCTCTCACTCCACCCCCCTCTTTCTCTCCCTCTATTATGTCACTCCCTCCCACAACCTCTCCCTCTCTCAGGTCTGTCACTCACATTCCCTCTCTCTCCCATTCCATCCCTCTCACACTCCCCCTCACTACCTATCAATCAAGTCTCTCCCTCTCACCCTCCTCACACTCTCAAGTCTCTCCCTTTGGCACCCTACCTACATAACTCTCTCTTTCTCTCCATCTCTCTCTCTACCCCCTTCTCTCTCTCCCTCTCTCTCAATTCTCTCTCTCCCAGACCCCCTCTCTCTTGCACTCCCTTTATTCCTCCCACCCTACCTAGCTAATTCCATCTCACTCCAACCCCTTCTCTCGCACTCCCTCTCTCTTAAACTCTCACTTTATCCCTTTATCCCTCTTACCTCCCCTTACACTTTCAAGTCTCTCCCTTTGGTACCTACCTACATAACTCTCTCTTTCTCTCTATCTATCTCTCTCCTTCCTCTCTCTCTCCCTCTCTCTCAGATTCTCTCTCTCCCACCCCTCTCTCTCACTCCTTTATCCTCCCACCCCTACCCTGGCTAAATTGCCTCTCCTCCAACCCCTTCTCTTGCCACTCCTCTCTTAAGCTCTCTCATTTCACAGGTCTCCCTCTGTTCAAACTCTCTCTCTCTCTCCCCCTCTCCCACCCTACCTAGACAACTCTAGATCTCTCTTTCTCTCTTAAAATTCTCCCTCCCTCTAAAGACATACATAAATACATACATACAAGCATAATACATATGTATATACAATCTTACATACAAGTAGGAATACATACAATATACATGCATTGATACATACATGCATACATACACACATACATGACATACAAGCATACATGTGCATACAAAAATACAAATATATAAACATACATTCAATATTCATTTAACATAAAGCAAGACATAACGCGAGCATGTTATACCCTGCTCATGTTATTTCTTACTAGACATGCTCCCCACAAACAAAAATACCATTTAAAAACTGACATATAATGCGAGTGTATTATAACCCACTCGCGTTATATATTTCTCTGGGAATCCCCAAGCCTTGGGATTTTTATTTTCCTTGGAATACCATCCCAAAGGCTTGGAGGGCATTCCCAACGACCAGAGACATGCTTTTGCAATTTCTACAATATTTCACATAATCGGGTTTGTGCTCACCGTTAGGATTGCACGTGGTTCAATATCAAACAAATCAAAAATTTGGGTAATGTTAGGTTCTCTCTTAGCTATCCAATGATGTAATTTCTTTCACTTTATGACAATGTTAAGCCGTTCATCTATAATTTTTTTTGCTTGTATTTCTCCTTTTTGGAAAAAAGCAATGTTTGGTGTTTTTTTCATTATAAATTAACCGTTCATCAAAATTTCAAATAAATTACATTTATAGAAACTAGAATCCATTCTACAATTTTTCCTTTTAAAAATAAAAATCAATTAGTTTCCAAAATTTGTAGGGGTAGCATGGCCAAAATTCTATTTTTCAGGAAGTGTCCACTTCGAAAATTAGTAAAAAATAAAATATTCATTAAAAAATTATTAGAAAAATTGTGCATGAACTAAATACTATTATCTAACTTCTGACCATAGCAATTTTAAAAATACTAAAAAAAATTTCACCATATGAGGGTCGTACAAGAGTTGCTATGTTATGTTTTTCTGACAAAAAAACATGAATTTGTGTACGTCCCTCATTTGAACTGCTTAATCTCAACCATTTTCAAAATAAATTAGTAGTTTAGAAAGTAGACTTGGAGCACTTGAATCCTTATTTTTGTTCCATCTCAAAATTTTCAGTGTAACTATCCTCAATTTCATGTCCTAGGTTAGTATTTCCTGATTTCAGAAAAAAGTGGCCACTTAAGCCCCCTTTTAGGAACCATCTTTGTGCACTTACCCCATGGTTATGACATTTATAACATGTTATATTCCTATTACTAGAGAATTCATATTGACTTCTTTGAGACCTTTTACAATAACTTTCTTTATGCTCATAACCATTACATGAATAATAATAACTAGGAAATGAATAATTATACCTCACTGATTGATCTGGCCAAGTAGGTGGAGATCCTATGAATTCATTGTCTCTACTTCTTCTTCCTTTGTTGATGTCCTCTAACTTTCTACTATCAGTAGTCTTAATTTCTAATTTCTTCTTTTCTTCATTCTTAGGGACAAAAACATGATAATTTAAATCTATCTTCATTCTTGGTGTTTTTCTAACTCCGGAACTCTATCCTTCTACAAAGCCCAAACTAGTAACATCCTTGTGAGGTTTCTGCTTTCTTAACATCTCATTCAAGTTTTTGGTGTTGTCATCAAAATTTTGATTCTTTTCTAATTGTTTCCCAACATTCTCAAGGTCTTTCCTTAAAGAGACTATTTCTCCTTCAAGCTTGTGGTATTCAACAGTTTTAACTTCCATATTAGAACTTGTCATATCAGCTATCCTCTTGTTTTCTTCAATCCCTAATTTCAAATTAGCAATCAACTCATCTTTTTCAAAAAAAAATTTTAAAGATATTTTTCCTCTAATTGTTTTCTTAGAGACAACACTGAAGCCTCTATCCTTTGAAGAACTTCACTTTAGTTTGCAACTTCACGCAAGTTATTTTTTCAACTTTTCTAGACTCTAACAGTTGCAATTTTAGACCCTAATTTTCCTTTCTCGGCTTCTCAATCTCATTAAGGGCATAAATAAGTTCACCTTCAAAATCAATTTCACATTCATATTCATCAAAATATTGTTCAAAATCACTCATGAAGTGATCTCCTTCTTTGTGTACACTCTTTACTACAAAATCATCTATTGTACTAGGTTTAAGAGGTGTTTGTTGTTCAACATTATACTTGTTATTTCTTTTTTCTCTATTTATTTTAGGATATGTGTAGGATCATGATGGGCCAAAAAGTGGCAATATGATGGGTATGTGGGTGACGACTTTTTGTTTACCAAAAATTGATGAAATGAAAAGGGTTTTTAAATCATATTTTCAGCTTTACACCAATATAAATTATGCTTTACTTTGAATTTAATAAGTAATTATTATTCATTTTCTATTCAAATAATGACTAAAGTCCTGATTGATAGACTTATTGAAAAACATCTATAGCTTTCAAACGGTAACATATTTTTTGAATCCAAAACATATGCCACATTCTATGTTTCGCATACTATAGGATTAAAAAAAGAAAAATTGAATTTCATGAAGTTTTGACCAAGTTAAGGTGGTCAGACATATGAGTTTTTTTAAGTTGTAATAAAGAATTCATAATTAATTATTTACTTGGAAAAAATTACAAAAAATATGCATCAACATCGACATGAGTCCTCTACTTTATATCTAAAATATTATAAAAAATATTATCATTTTATTGTGGTTAGGTGGCAGACACCTACTTTATTTTTCCCTGAATTTAAGTACTACTACATTGAAATTTCAAAGTTTCACCAAATAGATTTTTTTTAAAACCTAGTAGTTTAGAAACTACATTCAATTTGATATAGATTCTATTCTTACATATTTTTAAAATAATATAGATAACTTATTCAATTTTTTACGTCAAGTTTCCTAACTCTGATTTTTCTAATTTTTTTGCCACTTAAGGGCCTATTTTTTCCATGATGATCCTGCACATACCCTTTACTTTTTTCAATAATGAGTACTCTACTACTAGAAACCTCTTAAGTTGGTTAGAATTATGCAAGGGTCTGACTCTTATACCACTTGTTGGAGTATGAGAAATAATGAGAGGGGGGGTAAATCAGTGTTTCAATAATCAATTTCAACTTAATATTCTTCAAAACACTTAAACTCCTTGAAAAAAATAAATGTTGAGTTTCAAGAATAAAATCATATGTGATAACCAACTTTCAGATTTTTAAACAATATGTAAACTCAAATGTTGCAATGTAAATAAAGGAAATAGTGAGACTAACATGCATCTAGAAAAGAATCATAACATAGTGTTTTTGATTAGTGGAAAACCCTCATAGGGATGAAAAACCACTCATAAAATACCTCATTGGCTTATCAAAATTCCTCACTGGAAAAGCCTCACTGGCTAGAATATGCCTTGAGTCATCAAACACAACAAATGTCAAGGAAAGTCCCATATAATAGTGTTGTTTCAATGTTCCTGAATAACTGTTACCTACCAAAACCAATGTAGATGTTAGTTACCAAGTATCAAATGAATGATGCATACATGTATGAATGTGTACCAAAGGACCATAAGCATGTAAATTATTTCTACCTCAATGAATTATCAATGCTCATGTAAAGTCAACCAAATCAAGTTGTCTCATATCCTTCATTAAAGTATCAAAGTGACAAGAATATCTAAATGTATGACACCTCTGTATATGCGAAGATAAATAGTTGACATCAATTCCAAAACCAATGTCAAAGAGGTCAAAAAACTCCTCGGGAATGTGCATGATCATCATGGAAAACATAGGCCCTTAAGTGGTGAAAATTTTAGAAAAATCAGAGTTAGGCAACTTGATGTAAAAATTGAATAAGTTATCTATATTATTTGAAAAATATGTAAGAATAGAATCTATAGAAAATTGAATGTAGTTTCTAAACTACTAGGTTTATTTAAAAAAAAAAAAAATCTATTTGGTGAAAATTTGAAATTTCAATGGAGTAGTACTTAAATTTCAGGGAAAAAATAAGATGTAGGTGTCTGTTTCACCACCCTAACAACAATAAAATGATAATATTTTTTTATAAGATTTTAGATATAAGTAGAGGACTCATGTCGATGTGATGCATATTTTTAGTAATTAATTATGAATTTTTTATTACAACTTTTAAAAAATATAAAAACATGTATGTCTAACCACCTTAATTTGGTCAAAACTCCATGAAATTCAATTTTTTTTAATCCTATAGTATGCAAAGCATATAATGTGATGCATGTTTTAGATTAAAAACTGTGATACCATTTGAAAGCTATAGATTTTTTTCAATCAGCCTATCAATAAGGACTTTAGTGGTAATTCAAATAGAAAATGAATAATAATTATTTATTAAATTCAAAGTAAAGCTTAATTTACATTTTTGGAAAGGTGACAATCTCCTTTAAAAACCCTTTTTCATTTCATCAATTTTGGGTAAAAAATGGTCATCAGCCACATACCCTACACATACCATTCGTATTGCCACTTTTTGGCCCATCATGATCCTATACATGCCACCCCCTTTGGCATTGATGTCAAACTTGCCAAAGAAACTGATAAAATATATATCACCGTAACCTATGCCAAATGATATGGGCCATGAACTTGTGTACAAACCTGAATATCATGAACCTTTGCAAACTTGAATGTAACTCATGGTTTCCTCCCCCTTTTGACAACAATGCCAAAGGTTATAGAGGTGATAAACCAAAAAACATCTTCCAAAAGACTTGAAACTGCTATCACAAGAAAAGCAAACACTATCAGATCTAAGCAAATAAGTTTGAAAAGAGAGCATTGCATAATAGAATATAGGAATTCCATAGCATAAAAACTGAACATAGATGCTAACCACTGAAAAAATGTATAAAATATAACCAAGGGATGAATAATAGGCTATTAAGACTCCCCCTAATACTTTGTTTAATAAGAAATTATTGTTTGCAAATCACTCCCCCTATCAAGAAGGTCTTCAAGATCCACTAACACAACAAATGCTATGATTAAGTTACTACTATTATTACAAACAAGAGTGTCATTGTCATCAAGAATTTCCATCAATAGCAAATTGGCGTCAAATAAACAAATGTCTATCCATTGTCAACACTACAAATTAGCCATTGTATGTGTCCAAGGTCCTTTCTTTAAGTGTCATAGAAGTAGCTTTAGAATGAGCAGTTGTAGAATAAGCACTGTCAATGCATATCACAAAGTTAGCATTGATTGATTTCTACCTTTTTTATTACACTAACTATTGTTTGTACTATCTTAGCCTCCAGCTGTATCAATGGGTTAATTTTGGGATTAAGGTTAGCATTTTAGATCAATAATAAAAAAAGAACTATGAAGTACAATGAAAGCTAAAAAAAATAAAATGATTATACCATATTGCTTGCAAACCCTCCATGATTCACCTCCATAGCACCTTCTAACTTGCTGATTGTTTCCCTCAGATCGAGTTTGTAAGCAATTGGATAACAAAGACAATGTACTAAACAAGCTTTGAAGGATTTGAAGTGACTAAATGAAATGTAAATGTCTATGCCTATGACATAATGACTATAATGCCTAAGACTAGAATTAAGTATGCCAAAATCATGAATTATTAAAAAAATGCAAGTATATGCGTAGACGTGTGTGTTTAGTCGAAAATGTGAGGAAAATTGTCATTTTATAGAAAATACAATTTTGGATGGATGGACAAGATTGAAAGTTGACAAAGCCTAAAACCAGAGGTCAAGATTTAATGTGACAATCCCTAATCAGGGTTAGGGGAAAATAATTAAATGAGTGGCCAAGATGCCATTCGATAAAATAAAATCGACGGTCGAGAATAAATGTGACAATTAGCGAAAAAGATAAAGATTTTCAAAAATCAAGAAGATAAAGACTGCTTGATTTATGAGATTCAAAAAATCAAGAAAATAAGAGTTGGACTGAAAAGCAGATTTGGAAAATCAAGAATTTGCTTAATTACTTGATTTTTGGAAGAAGATTACCTTTCTGAATTAAATTAATTCAAAATAAGGATTTTGTGTGACAATAAATAATCTTTTTCAGATTGTTTACCAAAATGAACTAACAGTTAAGAATGTGATATCATTTTAAATAATTTCATTTATTTAAAATGAGGGAAATGTTAAATTTAGCAATTATATAATTAACGATAATTATTTAATTTAGAGGATTATGACTGATAATTAAATAAATAAATAAATTCATTTAATTACGATAATTGGTGACATATTAAATAAATAAATAAAATTCATTTATTTAATAATCGAGAAGACATAAATGAATGAAGGTAATTAGATAAACTAAGAAATTTATTTAATTGTGGGAGGATTTAGACAATTAAAGACGTATTAAATAAATAAATAAAATTTATTTATTTAATAATCATGAAGAATAAAAGAGATATGAATTAATTAAACAATTATAAATTATTTAATTAATAGTGGAAAGTGAACCAAGGGCATAATTAAATGTCATAATTATGCTAGGATGAAAGTGGTAAAATAGAGCTTGCAGGCCTAGGTCATTTTTAAGTGTCTACATTTTGCCCCTCTTTGTCATAATGTAGCATGTCGCATTGTGACAAAGAAAACAAGTTAAAGTCATGCCCAAGCAAAGGTATAGATTATCGATGCTCCCTCGGGAAATTTTTTGAATTTTGGCCAGGTGACAGAAAAATTTAGAAAGTGTCCCGATAAGTTAATTTAATTATCAAAAAGACAATGGTGCAGTTGGTTTCAAATTCTAGCATGTTTAGAGCAGCCAAAAGGGTGGTCAAAGTTGGTCAAAAGGGCCTACAGTAATAAAAGAGTTGACAAATGTCATTTTGACTTTATAAATAGTTTGATAAAGGGGTAAAAGTCAATTCATTTTCACTATTCACTTTAGCAAATTTGAGAGCGACGAGTGAAGAGGACTTCTACGAGGATGGTGATTCCAGTGATCGAGCATCATGGTGAGATCGTGCAGACCTTCAGGAGACTAGAGGGCTCAGAGCCAGCGGTATGTACCTCTAACCCACCTTTTTATTTTATCATTTTTTGTGCAAAATTTAGGGTGTTAGGGCGAACAACGAATGCGCTACGATGCATATGTGTGCATGTAAGCCGAATTTGACTTCGTGTTCGACGCATTTGATGCGTCGCGATGCAAGTTCAAGGGGTAATTAGGCTAGGGTAAGGATGTGTCACGAATTTGATAAAAAGTGTGATGCATTCGCAATATCGTGCTACATTCAAGATCTATAATGCTGCATATGTCATTTTGAGACACATTCGTTAGTTTGAGTGATGCATTTGAATGAAGTGACACATGTGCCATAGACCATGATGCAAATCCTTTGATGCAACGCAATTGATGGACAAAATGATGCAATCACTGGATCGTGATGTAAGTGAAGTATGGAACAACGCAACTACTTTGTTGCGATGCAAATGAAGTCACACAATGCATTTGATGCTTTTCAAATTTTAAATGCTTTTGAATTTTAATGATTATAATGATGATTTTCCATAAGGTGTTGATGTGTTGTTTGATCATGTGCAGAGACAGCTAGCACCTATCTATACTCAAGAGAGCAGGCTATCGACCTTCCGGTTTTGAGACTAGGTGAGTCCAAGAGAGGGATGACGGTTGATGCAGCTAGGTCTATATTATGTTGCCTATATGCCCGTTATTTGGGAAAATAGGGAACTGCTGTCTGCTTTATGTGAGAGATGGCATTAAGAGACATGCTCGTTCCATTTTCTGATCGGAGAGGCTACCGTGACATTGGAGGATGTCTACCATATCCTCCATTTGCTAATTCGAGGAGAGAGGATCCTCTATGACCCTCAACATGGCTATTAGACCTTCATGACCTACTATCACGATCAGGGTGCAGGACTCAACATCGAGAGATATGAGATTCACTGGGAGTTTATGGTGGAGCACTATGCCTAGTTTGATGCACTTCTAGCAACATTGATCAGTGGGATATTGATTCCTGACCGCCACGGACTAGGGTTTCCCATTGGTTGGGGTGATGTGTTAGTGGGCATGAGGTGAGACAGGATAGTTTATACCCAGGGGCCCTGTTTGTTAGGCATGCTCTACCATCAGCTTCACAAGGTGGCCTACAGTAGGGCACAAAGTATTGGGTGTGGCACGACACTGCTAATGATATGGGCTTGGGAGCATGTGGTGATATTCTGACCTCCTATCTAGAGAAAATATCTTGCAGAGGGGATGCCCTATGCTTATTACTATACTGGTGCCTTACAATAGACGAGGGTCAGAGAGAGGTTGGTGGCACCATTGGAATGACACCATGATTGCATTCATTTGGAGGCCCTACAAAGACTGTGAGAAGTGGGATGATGAGGATGACCACCTCAACTTCTGTAGATAGTACCGCTATCTAATTGGGAGGACAGTGCAAAGTTAGCCCATCCTAAAGATGTATCTTCCACAGTGTGTACTAAGAGAGTTTGGAGAGTAGCAGGGTGTACCGGTAGGCACAACTGAGTATGCCAGATCCTCAAGGGAGGGAGCTTGGGGTCTGGCTATTTCTATATTGTTATTTGAGCAGTAGATTGATGGTCTAGTGGCACAATAGTGGGGATGGAGGGGTGGAATTGCAGATTTGGGGATGAATGTTGATTATGACTTGTGGTGGTAAGCGCGTCGACCAGTGCCATTGATAGATCTAGATGGGCCAGCGCTGATTGATAGGAGATCAGTGATATCCCATATGCCACGAGCTAGGCGAGGGGGAAAAGATGGCGACAAAGGTAGAGGAAGAGATGGAAACAGAAGTAGAGGGGGAGATGGCAGAAGGGACAGAGGCCGGTGTGGAGGGAGAGATGGGGGCAAAGATAGAGGTCAGGGTGGAGGGAGAGATGGGGATGAGAGGATGATGGAGGAGATGGTAGGAGGAGGAGGAGAGATGGCCATAAGTAGGTCCAGAGGATGAGACAACGCATGGCTAGATGGGCACTAGATGTTATCCCAATGGTGGTCAAGGAGGGAGAGAGAGAGGAGGAGGAGCCGAGGCAGGAGCATGCCACCAAGGATGAGGTCAGAGAGGAGGAGAGATAGGAGAATGAGGAGGAGAGGCAGGAGGAGCATGAGATTAGAGAGGAGGTGGTTCGATAGGAGGCCGAGATGGAGGTTGATATGCCCCAGGACGAGGGATTCAACGGAGAGGTCACAGAGGAGGAGGAGGATGATGGCAGAGATGATGATGATGTTATGGATGAGGTTGAGAGGCTCCTGAGATGGAGGATGGTGGAGGGAGATGAGGAGATACCATCCAGCTCGGTATTGCCCCATGATGCTATGACAAACCAGAGGGTGGTAGACTTACAAAGGAGATTGGATGAGAGTGTCGCATAGATCAGAGCACTACAGTCAGAGTTAGAGGTGGCTCGGGTAGAGCGGGATCAGGCAGTGATTTTCCAGTAGGAGGCAGCGCAGTGGTCTACAGAGTTTGCATGACTATGTACAGGACCATCGGCAGATTTGGAACAGGAGTTTGGAAGGGTCAGTGTATGACTTGGGTGATACAGGTAATTATATGAGCAGGCCATACTAGCTGAGATGAGAGATCCTGCCCTGACCAGGACATAGATGAGGACAAGTGGCAACAACAGGTTAGGGAGTGGTAGTGGTAGTGGCAGTCAGAGTAGTGTAGGGGTCTCGACCTCTTCAAGGTATACTTCGAGTCACAAGTCTCATCATAGACACTCTTTCAGTCACAGGTCAGGGCATTCACATGATTCATCAAGTTTAGGCCATAGATCAGTACATGGTCTGCCTCCAGTGACAAATCCTTTGGCTTCATAGAGTCAGGCTACAGTGTCGTCATAGATGCATGTTACCGTGGAGATGATGCCTTATTGGTTTGACAGACAAAGGTCGCTATAGGTCCACTTGTTACCTCAGTGTCGGGCACAGGTCCTTAGTCACCACACTCTTCACAACGAGGGGATGAGGAGAGCATTTCATAGGGCCATGCTTACTATATTCATGTTTCAGCCTTTATGTTATGACACTTTATGTATTGACTATTGAACCTTCATGCTCTATTTTTGGGATATCTCTTGACTTTATCCTATGACATTATATTTTTTGAGATGATGCTATATGATGCAGTTTAGATGCGGCCTACATGTGTGTTATGTGATGTTATTTGATTTATGCACTATGATGTATGATAGATGATTTATGTATTTGTATGTCCTGTCATGTATATCCTATGTTGGTTACCTATGATGTGATGCCATGATAATGCAATTCTTATTTATATGTTGTGTCGATATTTATTTGAATGGATTCCATGCTTATGCTTATGATAATGTATGACCATATATAGTGCACTATGTATATGATTTAATGCTATGGATGATGTATGATGGATCTAATGCAATGTCTATATGATTATGTATGCACTTATGTTTTTGTATGTCATAGAATATCATTAAGACATAGATGAGAGAAGATGACAAGAAATAAGGAGATGCACGTTAGTTCCTAGACCAAATCCTTCAAAACTTTACCATAGGAATTTAATATTTATTGCTCTTAATCATCATTGGGCAGATTATTGTAATGGTCAACAAACACCATGATATGACATAAATCAAGGTGTGCAAGGTTGTACCATCACATAAGACAAATAGTCACAAACAAGGATGGTCATGACTCATACTAAGAACGCAATTGCCCCAGTACTTTTGTCATAACCAACCATAAGCATAAAAAGACAAACAAAGATGAGTCATGAAACGTCATTGCTTCTCTAAATCTTGTTTCTAGGACATCCTCAAGAAACTAGCAGCATGATTGCGAAAAGGACAAAATAAAGCCATTATCATGATATGTCGCTGTTTTTCTAAATCCTATAGTTAGGAAATCGCTGAGAAACTACTAACATGGGTATCAAAAGACAAGAAAAATGTCATGATACATCATTGCTTCTCTAAATCTTTTTGTCAAGATCTTGCTAAAAAACTAGTAACATGATGAAAAAAATAAAAAGACAAGTGCCAAGTGTTTTCCAAGTGTTTCTGGATGCCATGTGTTTTTATTGTCAAGATGTCAGGTTTGATGATGTCGAGATGTTGGGGTGTCAAGGTTTTGACGATGTCATGATGATGAAATTCTGAAGATTGCCAATTTCAGGAAGGACACATCCTGAATAATGTTGATGTCAAGAGAATTGATCCCTAAATGTCAAAAGGGATCCCTTGAAATGCTAGTGACAGTGACGATGCCTAGGAAGGACACATCCTAAGGCATAAATGACAAAGGTTGTTCTTCAAAAGGACACATCTAAAGGATACATTGATATCGAGAGGAGTGATCCTTAGATGTGAAGAGGATCCCTCAAAATGTCAGGTGGTAGTGATGATGCCTAGGAAGGACACATCTTAAGGCATAAATGACAGCATTTATTCTTCAGAAGGACACATCTGAAAGATACCGATGTCGAGGGGGGTGATCCTTAAATGTCAAGAGGATCCTTTGAAAATGTTGGATGACGCCTAGGAAGGACACATCTTAAGGCATAAATGATAGAGGCTATTCTTCAGAAGGACACATCTAAAAGATAACCAAGAGTTGACAGTTTGAAGTTGACTGAATTGACTTGTGTCGACTATATATCAATTTTTGTCATGCTGATGTGATTGTCATGTTTATTAAGGAATTGCTAGAGCTTTTTTTGAGAGTTTTCCTTGTTTTGAAATGACTTATTTCGCTTGAAAGTTTTTTGACATGTGTGCCAATGTAGTGCCATGAACCCTAATGGACTGACCTAGTGTGGCCTCTGGGGCTCATCGACAGATGGCCTTTCCTACGTCATACACTCAGAGACCTCGTAGTTCGACATGACCAATGACTTTGTTTTGATGACCAAAGATTGCATCATGATTTTATTTTGACAAACCTAAAAGGACTGACTTAATGTCTCTAGGACTCGAAAATGAGTCTTTCCTATGTAGCAAATGTGCAGAGACAACGTAGTTCAGACAAATGACAAAGACTAACTGATTTGACAAAATTGACAAGGAATGACTCTGGTTTTGAGTTTTCAAGACAGTTTGATGTTTGTTGTGTTTCTTCAGGACGTTTTTCAATTTTTAGGTCTTTCTTCAGGACATTTTTCAATATTTTTGTCTCTTTTTTTTTTAGGACTTTTGCAATGTTTTTGTCTTTTTTTAGGACTTTTGTCTTTTTGTGTTTTTTAAGGACTTTTTTGTGATGTTTTTGGTCCTTTTTCAAGTTTTTTTGTAATGTTTTTGGTCTTTTTTCAAGAATTTTTGTGATGTTTTTGGTCCTTTTTTAGGGATTTTACAATTTCCCAGACCATGTGTGATACCCACTGTAGTCACATGATAAAATTCTCCCCCTAGTGAGGTCCAAGACCTAACCAATTTTAAAGGACATGAAATGGATATGCATGCAATGCCTGATGGACAGTATGCAAGACTTGATGTCAATCGTTTGTCAACCATGAGAGGCAGGGTATGATGTCATGGAAAAGGTCATGGTGGTGACGAAAAGTGTATTCCATCATAGGCCTAAGATAGATAAAGTGATAGTAGATGGTCAAACAATGATTGACTATGCATGGTGCCTATTTGCCAAGTTCTCACCTTGGTACTTATCCAAAGCGCCTGTTTGCTAGGTTTTCACTGTTGGACGAATTATTTCTCTTTACTATTTTTGTCATTTTTTCATTTTTTTGGTGCCACTAAGATGCTTGTTTGCCAGGTTTTCATCAAGGCAACAATTTTTTTATCATTTTTCAAATTTCTTTTGTGTTATTATTATTATTATTTTATTTTTTTAAGTTTTCGGCTCGACTTTCTGATGCTATGCATAAAATTTGTGGAGATGTATACTATTGATATGCTCCTTCAATTGTTCATTGTCTGGAGTATCCAGCTGATATGCTTCAAAACTAAAAGAGGATATGATAACATAAGGACCCAACCAGTTTGGTTCAAACTTGCCTGACTTTTCTCTGTCTACCTGGTTCTTAGGGTTCTGCATGAGGACTAAGTCACCAATGTCAAAATTCCTGACCATGACTCTCTTGTTATAACTATGACACAGACGGTTCTGATACGCCTACAGATGGTTCATGGAATTTTTCCTTCTTTCCTCTAAAATCTCTCGCTCGTGCAAGCACGACTATCTATACTCCTCATCATCGGTCAGACCCTTCAGGGAGACTCGTAAGGAAGGAATTTCCTCCTCAATGGGCAAGGTGGCCTCAGCTCTAAAGACTAGGGAGAATGGAGTGGCTCCCATAGGCATACGAGTGCTGGTGCAGTAAGCCCATAGAGTAGGGTTGAGTTGAATATGCCAGTCATGACTAGCATCATTGATGGTCTTTTTAAGGATTTTAACAATGGTTTTATTTGATGCCTTAGCTTGAACGTTTCCTTGCAAGTAATACGTAGAGGAAAAATGATGTTGGATATGAAATCGCTCACATAACCCATGAATGTATTGGTTTTTAAAAGGATGTCCATTTTCAGTGATGATGGATTGCGGAAGGCCATACTAGAAAATGATATAGTTAAGAATTAATTTGGAGATTTGTTTGCCAGTTATGTATGTTAGGGGGATAGCTTCGATCCACTTCGTAAAATACTCAGTGGTGGTGATGATGAATTTGTGGCCATTTGACGAGGTAGGATGGATCTTGCCCATGAGGTCGAGTTCCCATTGTGTGAAGGGCCAAGGAGACATGATCGACCGAAGTTCTTATGCTGGAGCGTGAATCAAATCACTGTGAATCTGGTATTGGCAAAAAGTCCTAACATATTCTAATGCATCTTTCTCAATGGTTGGAAAATAGTACCCAATTCTCGTTATCTTCTTGGCCAGAGTAGGACCACTTGAATGAGACCCACATATACCCTCATGTACTTCTCGTAAGGTTGTGTGTGCTTTGTTTGTGTTGAGACATCTAAGGAGGGTGTCGTCAAAGCTACAATGTTAAAGGGTGTCACCAACGATGGAATATCTTGCGGATTTTTGGCTAAAAGACTTCCTCTGGTTATTAGAAAGATTAGGGGGAGGGTTTGAGACTTAAGGTACTCATGGATGTCTTGGTACCAGGGAGAATCAGGACCAACAAGCTCGCAGACCATCTCCGATGCTGGAATATCATAGGTGGGGACCAACAGTTGTTCTATTAGGAATTCCAGATGAGGCATATTGCTTGGAATGTGAAGGAGAGAGCCGATCGTAGCCATTGCATCTGCTGCCTTGTTCTATGCTCTCAGAACTTACTCGAAAGTCACCATGTGAAAGTATATATGGAAGTTGTCAACCATTTATTTGTAGGGCACTAGCTTCTCATCTTTTGTGTCATAGTCATCATTAACTTGGTTGATGACTAACTGAGAATCCCCATAGACATGTAGTGCTCTGATTTTTCATTTTATCATCATTCTAAGTCTTGTAACCAGTGCCTCATATTCTGCCACATTATTTGTGCATGGGAAAGCTATGCGGAAAGATTTGGGAATGGAATCTCCTTGAGGGGTGATAAAAAATATCCCTGCCCCTGAGCCGTGATTAGTATGCGATCTGTCAAAGTATAGCCTTCATGGTGACTTTGCTTATGTATGGAATATTGACTCATCTAGGAAATCTGCCACTAAGGGGTGATCACTTTGTATAGGTGCACCTGCCATTTGGTTTGCAATCACTTGTCCTTTGATCTCTTTTCTTTCAACATACTGAATGTCGTATTCGCTTAGAATCATGACCCATTTTACCAGACGTCCTGTCAATGCTGCATGACTTAGATATTTGAGGGGGTCAATCTTTGCTACCAACTATGTTTGATGGCTCAACATATAATGTCTTACCTTCTGAGCTGCAAAGACAACTACTAGATAAACACATTCAATTGATGTGTAATTCAGTTCATACCCGACCAGTGTCCGACTGATGTAATATATGGCCCTTTCTTTTTCTTCTTGGTCGTTTTGTGCTAGTAATACCCCCAGTGTTGAAGTAGTGGCAGTGATGTATAAGATCAAAGGTTTTTCATGAATGGGTAGCATGAGGACTGGTGGTGAAAGTAAGTAGTATTTTATTTGTTGAAAGGATTCTTGGCATTTATCTGCCCACACAAAGGGGATGCCTTTGCACAGAAGATATTGGAATGGTTGACACTTGTTGGCCAATTGTCATATAAAGCGCTAGATAGATTGTACCCTGCCCTGTAATGTCCCGAGTTCACTTATTCCTCTGGGAGGATGCATGTCCATGATGGATTTGACTATTTTTGGATCAACTCAAATGCCTCTTTGAGAAACTATGTATCCCAAGAGTTTACCAAATGTTATGCCAAAGACATATTTCTTAGGATTCAATTAGACTTTGTATTCTTCTAGTCTTTTGAAAATTGTGTCTAACACCTTCAAATGATCTTTTCTTGTTATTGATTTAGCCAAAAGGTCATCTACGTAATATTCCATTATTTTATGCATCATGTCATGAAAGATTGTGGTCATAGCCCTCTAATATGTGGCACCTACATTTTTAAGAACAAACGGCATGACATTCCAGCATTATGTACCCCAAGGGAAAGTGAACGTTGTTTTATGTTGATCTTCAGGGGCAATACAAATCTGATTATAGATTGAGAAACTGTCCATGAGGGACAACATCTCATATCCTACTGTGAGGTCGACTATGATATCAATATTTGGAAAAGGAAATTCATCTTTTGGGCATGCCTTATTTAAGTCTCTGAAATCTGTGCAAACTCAAATCATTCCATTTGGCTTTGTTACTAGCACAAGGTTAGATATCCATTCAACATAATCAATAGACTGTATGAACCCAACATCTAGAAGTTTCTTCAACTCGGCCTTGACCAATAGAGTGACTTGAGGATGCATTTTGTGTAACTTCTGTTTAACTGGTTTGGCATTTGGAAATAGTGGTAGATGGTGCAGAACCAGTTCTGGGTCTAGTTCTGGCATGTCGGCGTAGGACCATGCGAAGTTGACTTTACGTTCTGCAAAGAATTTGTGAAATTTTGATCTCTCTTCTTTAGTCAAGGATGCAACAAAGACGACCATTTTGGGATCTTCTGTTGTTGATATGTTGTCATATATGGTGTCCTCTATGATCATAGCTGATTTCTCTTGAGTTATGGGAAGAAAGTCCAGTCCTCCATCTTTAGGCACCTCAGAGAGGTTTTCACCTACATATACGTCCTTTTTTTTACTTTTTTTTCATCAAAAGGTGCATTTTGGTTTTCACCTAAAGATGTTTCATTTTTTGCTTTATTCTTATTTTTAATTTTGTGACTAGAGGATGGAGCAGTCTCGCTGAAGTAGGCTGCACAATCTAGGTTGATGGTGAATCTTTCCTTGTGATCACCACTGGGTATACCCTCATGTAATCCCATAAATTCTACGATAGCCTCATCATTCTAAAAGGTGTCCAGGACTGGCGAGCCTTGTTGGTCCCAATCGATTAATTGTGGATAGACTAGGGAAATGCCATCATCAGGATTGGTGAATTGAGTGGAGGATGTGAAAAGCATGCAGACAGATTCAAAGATATTGTAGATGAAATTATCATCATCCAATTCCACATTGGACTCTATCCAATATTCCCCTTCACTTGTTTCATATTCATTTTCAAAGTAAGGGGTGAAGGATTCAGAGTCATGGTTGTTAGTGTTATCTAGGAATTCAGATACATTCAACTGATGGTTACTAGATTCAAGCGGTGGGTCTTATATGTCATGGGGAAGGGAAACATAACTGTGACTATTTGGTGCTTGATCGATTTTAAATGTTTGCCAATTTTTTTTTTCAGAGGTAAGCTCCCCTGTTTCAATGAACAAATCATCGAGGCAACAGTCACCTGAGGATCGTTGCGAGCCAAATTCACACTCTTGGGAGTCAGTTTCAGTAAAGGATTCCTTAATAGTCTCAACACTTTTTGAAGCATGCACGCACTCACTCAAAAGTCCATTGGTACGTTGGTCGTCATTGTTGGGAAATCCATACCCTAATCCAAGATACTTTGGTATTTTGAAATATTCTATGGGTTCTCTTCATCTAGTTTTATTTTTGCCTAAGCCACTAGTTCCATCATAGCCCTTAGCCTTCATCATGTCATATCCCTTGCCATATTTCTTAACTGGTAATGGGGGTAGGTTGGCCATTTATTGATAGAGCCATCCTGTAATATCGGCAAGGTCCTCATTACTCATGTCTCCCCATTTTATGAAAAATATTTTTGGTGGAACTTTGAAAATTTCTTTAGGTTCCATTCTGAAACATGGTCGACCGTAGACCTTTGGGGACTTGGGTATTGTTGTGATGTTGTATGTCATATTCAGTTTGAATTCTCCACAGCCTAGGTCTTGGATCTTGACATTGGATTCATCCTTAGGAAGTGTGGAAGGTGGCGGCATGGTGGAAGACATGGACGGATTGGTTGTGGAAGATGATGCGAGTGTGGATGGGTCAATGTATTTAGAAGAAGAGGAGCTAGGAGCTACTCAGTTGATGTGCACTCAATTTTTGGAAATACCCCTTAGGTTGGTACAATATTGAAAAGGGTTAGGGTCTCCATATATAGTGATTTCTGTGCCATCAAATGGGAATTTTAAGCATTGGTGATATGTGGAGGGAACATATTTTAGGGCATGAATCCATGGGCAGCCAAGCAAGATCTGTTGTAAGGTAATTCTCGATCCAAGACCTAGCAAGTTGTATCCACAATGACTGATCCCACCCTAATAGGAAGAGAAATAATGCCTCGTGAAGAACATTCTTCGTCATCATATGCTTTTATGACTATACTCTTTGTAGGGTCCATGCATGCATCAGAAAATCCTAGAGCCTTAACAGTTTCAAAGAGCATATGTTCAATCTTGATCCGCCATCTACTAAAGCTCTTATGACGTTGTGCTTATGGACAAAAGTTTTGATATGTAATGCATCATTATGGTTGCTCTTGGGTGACGAGTAATCTTGATCAGAAAAAGTGACATGATGAGGTGTAGTGAGGTATCCCACCATGGTCTCAAATTGGTTGACATCAATATCCTTAGGGACTGACGACTCTTGCAAAGTTTTATCTAGTATAGCCTTATGCATGGGAGAGATGCAAAGTAGCTCAAGTATGGAAATTTGTGTAGGAGTTTTTCCAAGTCGGTCAATAAGGTTAAACTGACTCTTAGGTTGTGACTGCTTTGTGGTCGAGGTAGGTTGTGACTACCTAGGAGATGGACTAGGTATGGTGATCTTAGGTTGCCTCGTAGGAGGTGGACCAGTTATGGTGAACTTGCCACTTCAAGTAGTGGCATTGCATTGAGGTGCTCATTTGACTGTGATGGTGTTGATGTATTCATCGTCAGTTCAGACATTGTTTATAGTAGGTCCACCAGAATAGTCATACTTGGCGTGGGTGTAATTGGCTTGATTATTGTTTGTCTTAGGACCTGACGTGGAAGTATTATTAGAGCCATGGTCTTGAAATTGGTTCTTATGGATGGTATGGTCAGAATTTGATGGAAATTGTGGCCCACCCAATTCAATTATTCAACTCTCGATAAGGTCTTGCACAATATTTTTGAGTTGTCGACATGATGATGTCTTATGTCCTTTAGCCTGGTGGTAAGCACAGAAGGAATTATCATCCCACCATGAGAATTTAAATTGTCCTGGGTCATACGGATTTGGTTCTTCAAGTGTGATGAGACCATTCTGAAGGAATTTCTTGAGGACTTCCTCCATGGGCTCACCCAAGGGAGTGTATATGTGACCCCTAGGGAATTGTCTTGTCTGATGGTATTGTCCTTGTTTGTGACTATTTTGACCATTTTGGTTGTTTGGGGTGGCATTGGTGGGGGTTGTTAGTATTTTCATTGGCTTTTTTTGTGGTTGAACCACTTTCAGAGCTAGTACATGACCCGTAGTGTTTATAGCCTTGGTATCAACAACACCATCATTGGTAACATGTTTATTTTTGACCTAGTACTTATTTTTTCTAGTGGGAGGATTTGTGTTTGTGTTTTTAGGACCATATTTTAGCTCTCCCTTTGCAATAAGTGCTTTCTCAATCTGGACACCTTTTTTGACTAGGTCCGTGAAGGTTGTGAAACAATGCACTTGTAATGCATATTTTAAGGGTCCTAGAAGTGTTTGAACAAACATGTCCACCTTTTCCTTTTTGAGTATGTCAATGTGACAACGACTAGCTAGACTTCTCCATTTTTGGAGGAATGGGATGAATGTTTCACTAGAATCCTCTTGCATGAGATTACATAAGCTAGTAATAGAGGTGTCCATGTCAATGTTGTACAAGTAATTTTTTATGAATTTGCATTTAAGTTCATCCCATGTTTGGATATCCTTTTGAGTGGAGAACCATTCAAGGGTGGGACCTGCAAGACTTTTAGAAAAGAGTCTCATCATGTACGTTGGTTCATATGCAACATCCATACATTTGGTTGTGAATTCTCGGACATGTTTGATAGGGTTTGTCTTACCTCTGTATTTAGTAAAATTTGGTGACACATATCGTGGAGGAAATGGTGGCATGTATAAGTTCATGTCAAAGGGATAGACGGATAAATCATATGACACTTCTGATTTTTGGCTGGATATTTGTATGTTTTCTATATTTTTCTCTAGACCCATCAGCTTTGCTTGTACAACATCAATTATAGGGTCATTTGTGACCCCATACATCGGATTGATTGGTACACCATAGGTCCCCATTTGTTATGAGTGGATGTTGGTGTGTTGTTGAGGTACATGTTGTTGTGACATGTATGATGTGTTCTAATTTGCGTGTTGTTGGTATTGAAGTTTTTGATTGGGGACATGTTGGTGGGTATGAATATGGGATGAGTATGTCGGGATGTGTCCCCCAGCCATTTGGGTCGATATTTGGGGAGTATGGCGACCATGAATATTTTGATGTGCGAATGATGCCATAGGTTGTGTGTTTTGACTACCTTGTCCCAATTGTTGGGTTTGTACAAGGGGAATGGTCGTATTTTGTCCTTGGGAGGTGATGGAATTAGACTATGTTGGTGCATTAACATTTTTTTGTGGTCCTTGAACAAAGATACATTGTTTAATTCCTCCCAAAAGATTAAGTGAGTTACCAATGGGAGGATTTGATGAAGATGCACTTATGGTACAAGATGTAGTGGTCAATGGAGGATTTGTATGGCTTGATGATTCCCCCATGGCATGTACCATAGTGGTAAAGAGAGGATTGGAATAACTTGCCCACATTGTCGAGAACCCAAAGGTGGCTCCAGCTGATTGTGACAATATCGTGGATATTGTGGGAAATGTGACATATTGTGTTCCTCCAATGGATGTAGCATTTATTGAATTGGAGTTGTTCAGAATGTTGGAGGTAGCACTCATGGTTGTTGTGACATTTTGCAAGGTAGCATTAAAAGTCGTATTGCTTGTGGTGTTTGGAGGTTGACCACTATTGGACATGTTCTATGTATTGTTGACGTTATCGGCAGGAGATGTCGATCTCAAGGTATTAATGTCGAACCCATGAGCTAATTTAGCTCCCTGACTTAAAAGTATGGCCAAATATCTCTTTGTCATATAAGACCATTTGTTCTACAAAGTAGGCTACCTCTGGATCTTGTGCTGCTACCTCTAGGTTTTCCTCAAGTATTTTTTTGTATTCATCCTTACATAAGAATGGTTCAAAGGGGTTGTTTGATGAGGATAGTATGGTCATGAGATGTTGAGTATTCGTGTTGCTAAATGGGTCGTCAAAAGTCCAATTTGGGTCATAAGTGTGATTGGTAACATTGGAATTGGAATCTTGTCCAAAGTTTTCCATTTGTCTTTTCTTTCTTTGGAGTCTAGTTTCCACCATAAAAGGGAATTTCTCAAATGAGGGTAATGAAAATGGTGACTAAATGCAAGGATAATACTAGCCTATGTTCTTTTGTATTTTTGTGATAAAGGATGACAATGCAATACTATGTTTTTTGGATTTTTGATAATAAGTGATGACAATGCAACAGTGTTTCCTAAAGAAAATGGCTAATGCAAAATGACAACTAGGATGACAAGTTATGACAAAAATTTTGTATTTTGGAAAAAAGGATGACAATGCAAGGTGATGAATAAGTAAATAATTGATGCAAAATGACAAGGTTGTCAAAGCCAAAGTGTCAAATGAGGACTAAGATTATAATGCTGACGAAGGATTAAGATGATTAATACAAAGTCTAGGTTCAAAATGAGGACTAGAGGTGGACAATGCAAAATCTAAGTTTAAAATGATGACTAAGTTTGGACAATATTTGGAGAAAGGTTTTGCTTAACCACTCTAAGCTTGACTTATGTCTCAATTTAGGTTATCAAAAAGGACTTGCTAAAGGGACTAAATAACAAGTTCAAAATGAGAGTGAGCCTACCTAGTTAGACTGTTGAGTTGGAGGTTCTCACAATAATGACAATGACTGGAAAGAGGAATAATGACTATGTCCCAAGATAACCTAATTTTGAAGACAATGGTTTTTGCAAAGTGTGGAGATTTGGCCTAATCCAAAGTTTTCCAAGATGAAACCTAAGGACAAATTTATGTTAAAAATGATTATGACGCCTAGGGAATGCAACTAAAATATGGAAATTTTAAACCTATGGTTAAAGTGCAAGCTAATGAATGCAAATGATGGATGTTTTGAGCAATTTCAATTCTAGTTTCTGACAGAGACCTTTGAAAAAGATGTTTTGACAGTAGGCTAAAGTGTCTGGACTTGAATTCTGGTCTGAGAAAGTGTTTGGTTTTCTATCAGGCGATTGCATTGTTATAGGCAACAAATGCATTGCCACTATCAAATGTGGCATTGGAAACAGAAAATGCAGTTCAGTGTTGCAAATGTGGCTTTACAAATGTCAAATGTAGTTCAATATTTCTGATGCGGCTTTTAAGAAGGAAAATGCATTTCAATATAGGAAAATGCGGTGTTTGGAGTAGCAAATGCATTTTAGTAGGGCAGATGCGTTGTGAAGTTTGGTAGATGTGGTGTGACAGAGTGATTGTGCTTTGACAGATGCATTGTAGGATGTAAAAAGCCAACTTTTTTTGTTGTTTTGGTTAAAAACCCGAATTGTTGAAAGTTTGAATGTTTGTTTCCAGATGTTTGAGTGTTGTTTGTTTCATTTTAGTAACCAACCAAAATTTGGTGAACACGATATTTTGAAAAGTAATCAAACACAGAAGAGAACAAGTATGATCCTATGGTTAAGCTAGGACAATATTCGCTAGACTCCACATGGGTTTTTCCAGCCGCATATCAGTAGCGTGTGAATCTAGAAGCTTGGCTACACGAGCTCCCCCTTATAGTGCACTCTCTTCTCAGGCCAACCAAGCTTCCAACCCCATGAAACTCCCATGGCAGATTGAGCATCTGTACTAAAGACTGCGAAGACGTGGAAGGCTTCACACCAACCGGTGTTGTGCTAGAAAATATAAGGTTTTGGGCTTACTACATAAGAGTTTTTAATTTGAGACCCCTGTTTGAGTGGCCATACATGGGGTGCAAGATTAATCTCTATTTAGGAGGCACTCCAAACTGAAGAGGTTAACCTCAACAGGGTTTTTGGGAGTACTACTTGGTCCGTATGACACATCCGCACTCGTAATCTTAGGTTTTCCCTTAAGATTCACATTTATATACTGGTCAGGGGTAGCTTGGCTTTATCTCCATTTCCAGTTTGAGTCGCGTTTGGGTGATGAAATCCCCAGGTAGGACCAATTTCTAGAGGCAATAATCATTTCTCTTACAACCAAGATCACATGACTGTGCAAGGGGGGAGGATACTTCAGTTATTGCATCAGGGTTACACAAAAATAAAGTGGGTCTGGCTTTCTGATCACCTAGTTTGCACAGGGTGAGAGCATATTCGCCTACCACTTTCAAACACAATCAGACAATATGGAAGACATATTAATTTTAAATGCACCAAAAAGAGATGTGTTTTAATCTAAAAATAGCAAGCACAATGTTTTTGGAATGAATCTTGGACACTCGAACCTGCAAAATCACACGTTAGGAGTCTTATCAACTAGTCTTGGACCCACGAAATGTAACTGCCACATGCCTCAAAAAAGAATAGTAACATGAAAAACCAGAATGTAGAATGTAGAAGAAAAACTAGAATACAAAAAAAAATATCAGAATGCAAAAAGAAAAAAAATTAGAAAAATTGAATGCAGAAAAGAAGAAACAGTTACCAGGAAAATGTGTAACAGCAAAGCGAATGCATCGCTTTGTGCAACAAATGCATCTCGGTCCCGCGCTCTACTCTAAGAGACATGTGATTCGGGAATACAAATGCGTTGTTTGAAGAATCAGATGCAACTCGGTCTGCCAAATGCATCTTTTAAGACTACCTATGCGACACCTCAGAGTGATTGTGGCATTTTAAACTTTGAATGCCTTGTGACGCAGCATATGCAGCTTGATAAAATAAAATGCGGTGTTCCATACCTGTACCTACAAAAATGACATAAAACAAAAAAATCGTACGAAAAATAGAAAAATAAAGGAGTCACGTTCACCAATGTATCAATGGGTTAATTTTGGGATTAAGGTTGGCATTTTAAATCAATAATAAAAACCCAAAGAACTATTAAGTACAATGAAAGCTAAAACAAATAAAATGATTATACCATATTACTTGCAAATCCTCCATGATTCACCTCCATAGCACCTTCTAACTTGCTGATTGTTTCCCTCAGATCAAGTGTGTAAGCAATTGGATAACAAAGACAATGTACTAAACAAGCTTTGAAGGATTTGAAGTGACTAAATGAAATGTAAATGTCTATGCCTATGACAAAATGACTATAATGCTTAAGACTAGAATTAAGTATGCCAAAATCATGAATTATTAAGAAAATGCAAGTATATGCGTAGACGTGTGTGTGTAGTCAAAAATGTGAGGAAAATTGTCATTTTATAGTAAATACAATTTTGGATGGACAAACAAGATTGAAAGTTGACAAAGCCTAAAATCAGAGGTCGAGATTTAATGTGACAATCCGTAATTAGGGTTAGGGAAAAATTATTAAATGAGTGGCTAAGATGCCATTTGATAAAATCAAATCGGTGGTTGAGAATAAATGTGACAATTAGCCAAAAAGATAAAGATTTTCAAAAATAAAGAAGATAAAGACTGCTTGATTTATGAGATTCAAAAAATCAAGAAGATAAGAGTTGGACTAAAAAGCAGATTTAGAAAATCAAGAATTTTCTCAATTACTTGATTTTTGGAAGAAAATTACCTTTTTGAAATAAATTAATTCAAAATAAGGATTTTGTGTGACAATAAATAATCTTTTTTAGATTACTTACCAAAATGAACTGATAGTTAAGAATGTGATACCATTTTAAATAATTTCATTTATTTAAAATGAGGGAAATGTTAAATTTAGCAATTAAATAATTAAAGATAATTATTTAATTTAGAGGATTATGACCGATAATTAAATAAATTAATAAATTCATTTAATTATGATAATTAGTGACATATTAAATAAATAAATTAAATTCATTTATTTAATAATCGAGAAGACATAAATTAATGAAGGTAATTAAATAAACTAAGAAATTTATTTAATTGTGGGAGGATTTAGACAATTAAAGACGTATTAAATAAATAAATATAATTTATTTATTTAATATTCATGAAGAATAAAAGAGATATGAATTAATTAAACAATTATAAATTATTTAATTAATAGTGGAAAGTGAACCAAGGACATAATTAAATGTCATAATTATGCTAGGACAAAAGTGGTAAAATAGAGCTTGCAGGCCTAGGTCATTTTTAAGTGTCTACACCATCTAGTAGTGCCATCATATAATACTATCAAGGCATGAGATAAAAGAACTTCTACATGAACATAAGCATCATTATTTGAAAAAAATCAGTCACTATGCATATCCATCAAAAATCATTTTCAAACTAATAGAATCAAGAATACTACTTGTGCAAACCACTGTCATTGAATGCAAGATATTCCATTATAGTCATACCTCTACAATAAGATTGTCTCACCATTTGCAACCCATTAGCCAAAAAAATTCATTAAAGAACACCACTGCTAAAGACCATAATTTATAAAAATAGAATGTTTGTCATCAAAAAGAATGATTGTCATTGTTTATAAAGAGCATAATATTGGAAAAAATTACAAGATCATTCTCCACTGTGACTTTAGAAAGAAGATGCAAAGAAGAAGTGAATAACATCTGCATATCTATTCCTTGAAGCATGCCAAAACTTGGAACCAACATCACTGTCACTAATCATAGAAGGAAGAAACTATTAAGAAATGAATACTGGACAACCATTGTCATCCAAGACATAAAAAAAATCAAGCATTAAAAGCACTGTCATTTGCTATCAAAATTTTGATTATATAATACAAAAAACTGCACCAAGATATCATTGAACTTATTCATTGTGCAAAAGAATTAAATAGACCATCACCATATTGTCTTAGCATCTGCATATCCACTGTTAGTAGATTCCAACATTGTATCCTTGTAACAATATCTCTTGTATAATTTTTGCAAGCATAAAGGCCCTTCCTCCTAGATCATTGTATACCGGGACCACTAAAGGTAAATAACAAGTGATTCAATGAATATCATTGCAATCTTTGATTTAGAGCACATAGATGAAGTTTATTGTATATTAGTTATTCTTACACCATCACAAACCATATAAACTTATTCAAACTGGTACTTACCACATGAAACACTTTAGTAGAAATCATTGACAAGGATTCTCATTACTTGTCATTATCAAACATTATCAAGAGCATGGATATTACCTTAATTGCAAGAAACACCTCATGAGTTCATAACTAAAAAATCAACTTCAAAAACATTGTTGTCCAACTTTCTTCAAGTTTCAAAGCAACATCACTGCACTTGCAAATCAAACTTAATGCCCCAAGTTAAGTTATCAAGGTACTGTCCTCTTCCATTGTCAAAGAGCAAACCTCAATATGTATACCACTACCACATTTTGTATATGCAAGATAAAATACTATTTAGAAAACCAAATGTTGTTATGTTGTTTGTGCCATTAAATGCTCAAAACATTCAAGAAACTCACTGTCTACATTGTCCCAAGAGTACTATTCAATTGCAGACCCATTCAATGAATTGTCAACACAAACATAGCATATTATGTAATAAATTAATTGAGCATTAGTAAAGACTCTGTCCCAAGCATAATCAAAGCACTATGTGCATGTAGAGCATTCAATTTCATTGTTACCAAAGACCAATCAAGATATTAGCCTTAAAAAATAGAACTACTACCAACATCAGAACACCAAAACACTGCAAAGATACAACCTCTTTGCTACTAACTAAGGGGTTGAAATGAGATATCAATTATCATTTCCCCTAAACCTCATTCTTATATTTAAGCATTCACTAATTTTTCTTATGGAGCATGCACAAGATTAGGTCCTTTCTTTTCTTTTTCTTGTCTTCTTCTCCAAACCTTCTTCTCTCATTTTGTTTTTTCACCATGTTCTTGTGACTTTGTATTTTTCTTATATAAGTAATCATTTCTTCTCTCCTATTTCTAAAACCTAGTTCTATAAAACTTTGCAAGATGACCATGTTTATGAAATTTATAACATATTAGATTCCTATTCCTAAAGAATGCATATTGACTTATTTGAGGTCCCTTCTTCTACAATAACTTGCTTGATGCTCATTACCATTACATGAATAACAATAACTAGGAAATGAATAATTATACCTCACTAATTGATCTAGCCAAGTAGGTAGGGATCCTATGAACTGGTTGGCTCTACTTCTTCTTCCTCTTTTGACATTCTTGAACTGTCTACTATCAGTAGTCTTAATTTATGATTTCTTCTTTTTGTTAGTCTTAGTGACAACAACATGATAATTTAAATCTATCTTTGTTCTTGGTGTTTTTCTAACTCTAGAACTCTGTACTTCTACAGAGCCCAAACTAGTAACATCCTTGTAATGTTTCTGCTTTATTAACATCTCATTCAATTTTTTGGTGCTCTCATCAAAATTTTGATTCTTTTCTAACTATTTCCTAACATTCTCAAGGTCTTTCCTTAAAGAGACTATTACTTCTTCAAGCTTGTGGCATTCAGTAGTTTTAACTTCCAAATCAGATCTTGTCATATTAGTTATCCTCTTGGTTTCTTCAATCCCTAATTTTAGATTGGCAATCAACTCACCTTTCTCAATGTTTTCTTTTAAAATATATTTTTCCTCTAGTTGTGTTCTTAGAGATAATGCTCCAGCCTGTATGTTTTGACAAAATTCTACTTTGGTTTCAACTTCATGCAAGTTGTTTTTTCAACTTTTCTAGACTCTTCCAGTTTCAACTTTAGACCCTTATTTTCCTTTCTTAGTTTCTCAATATCATTAAGGGAATAAATAAGTTCACATTCAGAATTAATTTTACATTTATTTCCATCAAAATCTTGTTCAAAATCACTCACAAAGTGATCTCCTTCTTTGTTTATACTCTTTACTACAAAATCATCTTTTGTACTAGGTTTAAGAGGTGTTTGTTGTTGTGTCATAGAAAAAAGTACCATTTGCTTGACATGGGAATAATTCATGATAAATTGGACATAAGAGGCATTTATTTAGGTGTTTTGAGGTATTTTATGCATCCACACTAGTTCTTGGACCCTTGCAAATTGAATAGCATGCTTTTATTGATGTCTTGTAAAAGTGTTGTAAATGACATTCACATTTTTCTATACTTAATGAACTTATTTATCCCTAATTTTGCATTATCAAATGCATTTAAATACATATTCACACCAATATAGAAGGTTTTTGAATTAAAATTAATGTTAAACTACTGTTATAATGTGTCTTGCACATTCACATTCGTTCTTGTGCCATTTTAGGCTATGTGGACCACATTTTAGTGTTGTAAAGTGTATTTAATCATACTTTCACATTGAATTATGTGTCCCAAGCCCTATTTAATATTCACATCATCATTAATAGGCCCCTATAACGAATATTGTGCATTTCAAGGCTTAAATTGATCAAATACCCAAAAAAGTTGCACTCTAAACCTTATTTCCCTATCTCATGGCATCTTAGCTGTCCAAATGGCCTTGTGAGACCCATTTACCATGCATGGTGAATTAGTCCCATCCAGGTTGGACCCATTTACCATGTGTGGCGAATTAGTCCCATTTGGCCCAATTTTGTCCTTTGAGCAGCAAAAAAGTGAAATTTGAGTTTAATATTATTTCATGTCAGCCAGTGATGAGGTATTAACGAGTTAAATGAGTGAATTTCCTATAAACACAACCTTCTAAGCCATAATTTACATCTCTTAACTCATTTTACAACTTATTCATCATTCATCTTCTCAAGTAGGCTAGGGTTTTAACATTGCAAGCCATTCAAGGTCAATTTTCTGACATTCAAGGGAAAATCCTTCATGTTTTGCTACATAATTTCAAGATCAAACATAATGTCAAGGTAATCAACTCCATAATTACACATTTCATTCCATTCTTTCATCATTTTGGTTTAATTACCCAAAAAGGGGTTTGACGAAGGCAAACCCCCATGCCCTAACATTCAACATTTCTCTCTCTTGTCTTGTTTGTTTGCAGATCTAGGACTCTTGGAAGCTTGAAAATAATTGAAGGTCAACTTACAAATTTTCCTAAGTCTTCTCCTCATTCAAAAGTCAAAATATTAACAAAAACTCATTTTCAGACCCGTAAATCAGAGTTTCGAAAGTAGACACCTGTAGGAAGTCAGGGTGTAGATTGGAAGCTTTAGATTCCCCTTTTGAAAATCGAAAAATTCAAAAGTGTACTCATTCACCATGAGTGGAGAATAAGTCCCACTCTAGGGTCAATTTTGAGTTTTCTGCATTTTTAAGTACCCTTTTGTCAGAAACAGGTTTTAGCTCAATTTTGCAAAATTGGGATTGATTCGCCTAGAATGGAAAATGAGTGGACCACTAGGCCTGAAAAATTAGGATTATCAACTTTTAAGAAGCTATTTCCAATCTTCATCCACATTCCAGGTGCACACTTTCAGTTTGGTTCAGTTTTGTTAAGTTTTGCATTCATTTCTAGTGCATTTCTACATAACATATTGTGTTTGCAAACATTGCATATTTCATAGGTTTTACATACTTAATCAATCAATTAGTTCATTTAGCTACATTTAATTCATCTCATTTAGCCTTAATAACATCATACATTGCATAATTTGAGTGAACCTAGCTAGCATTTTTGTCCTACCTCTCTCGTTTTAGGTGCAAAACCCTAGAAGAGTTAGATTCTTGTGGTGCCAAAAATCTACGGTTTATTTCAACATTTTGCCTTTATTTTTTTTCTCTATTTCTTTTAATTTTTTTCATAACGAGTACTCCACTACCAGAAACCCCTTAAGTTGGCTAGAATTATGCAAGGGTTTGGCTCTGAGACCACTTGTTGGAGCACACGAAACAGTAAGAGGGGGGTAAATCAGTGTTTCAATAATCAATTTCAACTTCATCATTCTTCAAAACACTTAAATTCTTTGAAAGCAATAAATGTTTAGTTTCAAGAATATAATCATATGTGATAACCAACCTTCAAATTTTTAAACAATATGTAAACTCAAATGTTGCAATGTAAATAAAGGAAATAGTGAGACCAAAATGCATCCACAAAAGAATCATAACACATTATTTTTCATGAGTGGAAAACCCTCATAGGGATGAAAAAAAACTGATAAAATGCCTCCCTGACAAGTCCTCACTGGCCATAGAATGACTCACTGGCAAAGCCTCATTAGCTACAAAATTCTCACTAGCAAAGCATCACTGGCTACAAAATGATTCACTAGCAAAGCCTCACTTGGTAAAGAATGCCTCACTGGAAAAGCCTCACTGGCTACAAAATTCCTCACTGGAAAAGTCTCATGGGCTACAAAATGCCTCATTGGAAAACACAATTGCCTCACATGTGTAGGATGATGATCACCCAAAAAGTGGCAATATGATGGGTATGTGGCTGACGACTATTTTTTTACCCAAAAATGATGAAATGAAAAGGGTTTTTAAAGAAGATTCTCAGCTTTCCACCGATATAAATTATGCTTTACTTTGAATTTAATAAGTAATTATTATTTATTTTCTATTTGAATTACAACTAAAGTCCTGATTGATAGGACGATTGAAAAACATCTATAGCTTTCAAACACTATCACATTTTTTGAATCCAAAACATGTGTCACATTCTATGCTTCACATACTATAGGATTTAAAAAGGAAAATTTGAATTTCATGAAGTTTTGACCAAGTTAAGGTGGTTAGACATACAATTTTTATATTTTTTAAAAGTTGTAATAAAAAATCAATAATTAATTATTTACTTGGAAAAAAATTACAAAAAAATATGCATCACATCGGGGCATGAGTCCTCTACTTATATCTAAAATATTATAAAAAAATATTATCATTTTATTGTGGTAAGGGTGATCAGACAGACACCTACTTATTATTTTTTCCCTAAAATTTAAGTACCATTGCATTGAAATTTCAAAATTTCACCAAATAGATTTTTTTTCTTAAACAAACCTAGTAGTTTAGAAACTACATTCAATTTTCTACAAATTCTATTCTTACTTATTTTTGAAATAATATAGATAACTTATTCAAATTTTTACGTCAAGTTTCCTAACTCTGATTTTTTTGAATTTTTTGCCACTTAAGGGCCTGTTTTTTCCATGATGATCCTGCACATACCCTCACTAAGAAAACATAGCATCACTGGCCAAAGATCAAACTTGTCTCACTAACATGATCTTTTAAAACTTTTTTTGAATCATGAATAAAAAAATCATAGAGGGTTACTCTGTTTCACTGCATAACATTTCTACTTTCCATCTTAATACATTCAATGTCCTAAAGATTCATTGAATTTGAATCTTCAAAACACAAAATGTATTAGATTATACTGTACTTCATTTTTTTGCATAAAGTTTTCTAAAACAACATTTCAAAATTATGCTCATAAACTCAACATGATATCTTTGTGAAAGCACCGAACCAATAACAATAACATATCATTTTTTTATAACAATCAAAACTTCACATAATGCTGCCATTTGTCACTGACTGAAGCTATCAAATATATCCTATTCAAACTATTTTCATAACTGCCTCTTGAGTCATCGTGATGTCTCTCTTTGACAATGCAAACTTTACATTTTATAACTACATTCAACATTATAAACATATGTACCACACCTTTATACATGGTCGAAATTGTGAACTGTATACACCTAAAATTGGTTTGGAGAAAATGAATTAAATACAAGCTACTTAATTAATAAATATTTAATTCTTCTACTTATAAATAAATCAACAATTTTTTTTATATAGTTCACTTTCTTAAATTCTTCTTATTCTAAATCACTTTCTTCATGCTTTAATTAAATAAAAAATTTTAATTAGTTTGTTTTATTTAAATAACTCCCCTTTATTAAATTCGAATTCTAAATTTGAATTTAGTCACATTTCTACTAACTTCTCATCTTCCACCTCATCATATGTCTTATGAATTCAAATATTCTTAATATTTAAATTGAAATTTATCTCAACAAATTCTAACAAATTTTGAGACATTTGGCTTCCTCCTCCATTTGATTCTCCTCCACACTTGGCAATTTTTTCTACTAAAGGGAACACACTCCTTAATTCTCTCCAACCTCCTCACTCTTAACCGTCCATCTCTCCAACTTGAATCTATACCATTCAATCCTGCCACATAGGCTGATGCCTTGGAGAAATCTATAAATATAGCCTCATTTACAACATTTCAGATAAAGAGTTTAGCATAAGTACATTCTACAAAAAATTTAGTGGCATTGTTATCTTAGCATCATCTTAGTATTGAGAATTTTAGCATTTACATATTAGTATCATTTAGTTCAATCAATCGTGGCTTTAGCACTATTTGCATCTTAATATTTGTAATTGCATCATAACATTTCCATTATCAATATCATAGCATTATCACAATCTTTGCACAATCATCTACAACATCCTAGTTTATCAATCAATCATGTAGAAAGGTTTATTGCACTTCCAACATCTCATTCTTCAAGTTGTCATTTGACAAGTCATGTGCATACAAACAATCTGAGAGCCATAATGACTTGAAAAATCCTTGGAGATAGAGGACAATGGGACGACATTAGAGAGTTTGTTTGTTTCAATTCGATTAGATTGTTGTTTGAATTCTTTAAAATAATGTTTCATTGATTGTGTTGTATTGCTTTTTCACTCACATATTTTATACAACATATAAATTTGGCACCCATCCTAGGGCCATATCCTCATTTTTAATTGTTTTTGAAAAGTTCTTGTTCATAGGTTTGATCATGAATTTCAATGTAGCGCACCCAAAGCATCTTTTAGTGCACCTCTCTGCTCTTTTGGCGCATCCAGTATTTGTTCTAGTGCATTTGTCAGCTCTTTTGGCAGATTTAGGCCCTATTCTAGGACATCTGAGGGATATTTCAACACATTTGTATTCTCTTCTAGTGCATATACGATTTGGGTTTTCATTTTCTTCTTTCTAGAATAATGCATTTACCTTATTAGCGCATGCAGTGCATATTTTAGCACATATGGTTTATGTTTTAGCACATCTATCTTTATTTGTAGAAACTCAAAATTTTGGATATTGATTGATGTCTTTCTATTTTGCAGATGATTTAAATGTTGTCAAATACAATTACCTGAAACTACTAATGGTGTTTGTAGGGGCTGGAGTTATTTTTGTTTTCCTTTGATTAAATTAGGCATCTACTTTAATTAAGAAGTTAATGAAAACCATGTATGATGCACTTGTAAAGTGATAGGCCTATTCTCTCCCCTTCACTAGGTGATCAGAATGCCAGACTCACTCTTTCATTTAATGCATTAGCACCTTTAGAAGGCCCACTGTAGTGGGAAAAAATACTCACCCTACAGGAACAACCTAGGCGGGAATGGCTAAAGCCAAGTATTCCAACCCACTATAATCAAACATGATTGTGAGGAAACTCCAAGTCAATGGTAGTGTGCATTGATAACCATTGCCAAAGCCTTTGTTCTAAAGGTTGGGAGGTCTACTGAAGGAGTTTATCATTTTCCCACACCGAACAAAAACCGTTACTAAGAACTTTAAGTGTAGTAGCCAGACGAGTCAGTTTCTGAACATTTTTAATATTCGCAATGCAAGAGGAGGGAAGAATCTTCCCCTAAGATACTCACCATATAACTACCAGGGATTACTAGCCAGAAGTGGAGGATTCAACTTTGGTTAAGACCTGGGAAAGGAAAAAACAAGGGCACCCTCTAGGGGGTGACACGGTTGTGTGAGCTGACATAGTTCTAAGATGTGGGCTGTGATATTATCAATAACCCCTGACATTAGAAAAGTGACTGATCTATTTGCTATTGTTAAATACCTATGGAAATCAAAGGGATTAGACTAGATCCTTGAACATACACTTAATGTTTAGTTCATAGGGTGAAACAACTATTTTACAACTTGCTACTGTGTTTGAAATCATTTTTCAAGGGATCATCCATTAATAGCACTTAATTCACATAGTTCACAAATAGAAAAAAAAAAAGAAAACTTACTATTCAGAAGATCTTTCATCTAGAAAATACCCAATTCATTGAGTTGAAAATAAGAAAAACTAGACAAACTTTCACAACCAATGACCATTTCCAGTTTGGCACATCCAAGTTCTATTATGATGCATTTTCCTCATTTGTCAACGCATATAGGTTATGTTTTAGCACATTTAGCTCACCTTCTAGTGCATTTAGCTCATATTCTAGCACATCTAAGTTCTTTTCTGGTGCATTTAGCTCATAATCTGGTGCATCTAGTTTATGTTTTAGTGCATTTAGGCCATATTCTAACACATTTGTCCCATCTTCTAGCGAATCTACAATCTATTTAGCACACTTACATGATAATACAACATAGAACTAAGTTGACCCTTTTATAGATAAGTTGAATCATATTTAGGGGCAATCGAGCACATCTCTAGCTAGTGGGTATGTGTAGGATCATGATGGGCCAAAAAGTGGCAATATTATGGGTATTTGTAGGGTATGTGGCTGACGACTTTTTTTTTACCCAAAATTGATGAAACGAAAAGGGTTTTTAGAGGAGATTCTCAGCTTTCCACCAATATAAATTATGCTTTAATTAATAATTATTATTCATTTTCTATTAGAATTACGACTAAAGTCCTAATCGATAGGCTGATTGAAAAACATCTATAACTTTCAAATGGTATCACATTTTTTGAATCCGAAACATGTGTCACATTCTATTATTCATGTACTATAGGATTAAAAAAACAAAAAAATAAATTTCATAAAGTTTTGACCAAGTTAAGGTGGTCAGACATACAATTTTTTATATTTTTTAAAAGTTGTAATAAAAAATTCATAATTAATTATTTACTTGGAAAAAAATTACAAAAAAATATGCATCACATCTGGACATGAGTCCTCTACTTATATATAAAATCTTATAAAAAAATATTATCATTTTATTATGGTTAGGGTGGTCAGAGAGACACTTACTTCTTATTTTTTCCCTGAAATTTAAGTACTACTGCATTGAAATTTAAAAATTTCACCAAATAGATTTTATTTATTTATTAATAAACCTAGTAGTTTAGAAACTACATTCAATTTTCTACAGATTCTATTCATACATATTTTTGAAATAATATAGATAACTTATTCAAATTTTTACGTCAAGTTGCCTAACACTAATTTTTTCTAAATTTTTTGCCACTCAAGGGCCTGTTTTATCCATGATGATCCTACACATACCCTAGTCTTACTGCATTCATATCATTTTTCAACACATATAGGGTCTTTTCTAGCACATTGGCTTCACCTTTCAGCACACTTAATCCATATTCTGGCGCATTTACCTCAGTTTCTAGCACATCAACTTTCTGTTCTAGCATATATAGGGGGTAGTCTAGCACATCTCTGTATTTTTCTAGCACATTTGCAACACCTTTCAACACATTCATAATCTTTTCCAATGCATTTTATCAAATCTTTTAGTGCATCAATTTCCTATTTTGGCGCATCTAGGGAATAGTCTAGCACATCCTGGCCATCTTTTAGTGCATCTATGCCATATTTTAGCACATATGGAACGTGCTTTAGTGCATCCCTTGGAGTCACAAAAATAGAGATAATTTGAATGTCTGTCAGACAATTAAAACCAGATTTAGGGATCTTATCTGGAGCATAGATCATTCCTCATTCAAACATTAGGTTAAACTTGAAGAAACTAGATTTTGCAAGTGAAATTATTTTAACTAAACTTGGATCAAACCACTATAAAGTGCCTAAATCATCAAAACTATATTTGATTGTTAGTTGAGTTTCATCATCAGGATCTATCATCCTTCATCATGAAACAACCTTTATTAATTGTATGCCCGTTTTAACAAGATCTCAAAAACAAAAAATCAAAGAACAAGAAATTGAAACTCAAAATACCATGGTTGAAGGTGAAGAAAATCCCTTTCATATATTCCACCAACCTGACAATGTTGAAATCATTGATGATAAAATTCAACATGATGCTCAACAAGATCCCAAATTTCACAAGTTCATGGAAAGGATTTTAGAAAAAGATGGAGAAAAATATTTTTTGATGGTTGAAAACCAAGTTGTTAAACTACCCAATGACTTTGATATCAACCAACTGAAAGGAGCTCCCAAGAGGACAGATGCTGATTCAAGACATGTAAAGAGGAACCACAAAAAGATACTTGCTGCAAGACATCTGCCCTTATCCTTTTGACAAAAGTTTGAATATGATACCATTTCCAACAAATTATGACCTTCCAAAATATGAAAAAATATAATGGAAAATATGATCCTAAAGATCATGTAAGAGAATTTGCACCATGAGCTTGGAGTTTGCACATGAAGAGACCTATTTGATGAGATTGTTTCCACAAAGTTTGGGTGGCCATTACATGGAATGGTTTTCAAAACTCCCACCAGGTATTAGGTCCTTTGAAGAGTTGGTCAATAAATTCATCACTCAACATTCCTACAATATACGACACAAGATAACCATGAAAGTTCTTTGCAACACAAAATGGAAAAATGGTGAATCATTTCAATTATTTTTACAAAGATGGAGAAGATTATTTGCTAGATATCCTTGTCCTATACCTGAAAAGGAAAAGAAGGAAATCTTTATTGAAAATTTAAATGATGAGATGAGCTATAGACTCGAATTGTAATCTCCACCCAACTTTGAGAAAATGATTAAAAATGGACTCAAAATTGAAGAAGCCTTGGTTAATAGGGGAGTGTTAAAAATCTACAATGAAGCAAGCAACTCAACAAACTCCTCCAATCATTATAACAACAATGAGAAACCCAAATTTTGGCAAAGAAACAAGAATGTTGGTAATGATGGTTCAGTTGAAACACATAATGCAAAACTAGTCTTTAATCTATCAAGAACTACACCCAAGACCAATCAAAACACTAATAAAAAAACCAATCAAAATAGCAATCAAAACAATACTGAATCTAAACTGCCACCATATCAAACACCATAAAATCACAAAATATTTACACCTTTTGGACAATCACTTGAATCAACATTAAAAGAGTTTCTTATAGCCAAGCTTATAACATTACCAGAAGCATGAGATTGGGAACCTTGAGTTAAAAAATCATGGTGGAATGATGCACATTATTGTGATTTTCATAGAAACAAAGGCCATAAAACTAATGATTTCATGCAACTGAAACATTTGGTGCAAGATTTGATAGATAGAAAGGAAATATCAATAGAAGGACCTCAAACAAATGCTAATCATGGAGCATTTAAGAACCCTTTACCCAACTACGAAAAATGGGATTCATCTTCATCAAACACTAAAAGGAAAAATGTGAACTATGTCTATGATTCTACAATCCTTTATATTGAGGTAATTGATAACCAAAAAAATGACATCAAAACCAATGGGAAACAAAACATTATTGCAGTTGAAAATAAAATCAATGACATCAAATGAGACATGGATTCAACTGATAATCAAATTAATGTCATTAAAATCAAAGACAAACAAGACAACATGCCAATAAATGTGACCACAAGAGCTCAGTCTAAGTATGTATTGAAGGGAAGTACATCTTAAACACCCACTACCCCATCAAATCAATACAATATTGTAGACCAATTGCAAAAGATCCCAACACAAATATCCATACTAGAACTTCTCAAAATTTCACCATCTCACAAGGATATCTTGGAAAATCTCTAGTGTACACCACAGTATCTACCAACTGTTAAACATGCATAAGAAAAATGAGAGGGGGGGTAATTAGTTATGACACAAGTTAAAACTTAAAAACTTTATTGCTTATCAATTCTTCAACCAAAGTATTATGTTATTAAGTATGAGCATGAAACATAAATAATAGAAAGTAAATCAACACAATGAACACCATATTTTTATGTGGAAAACTCAATAAGGAAAAAACCACAATAAGGGTTAATTCACAATATAAAGATTATAAACTGAATACAAAGGCTCACTGCCCAAAAGATGACTCACTACCTACAAAAAGGGCTCACTATCCAATAGGGAGGCTCACTACCTATAGATACAAAAGAGAACAAAAATATCCACCACTACAATTAAAGCACATTTGTAGGATTACATAAACCCTTATTTCCATACAACTCACACACACACACTTCTCTCTTCTGAGTTGTGGCCTACTTTCATCACTTTGCATCACATTGTCACACAACTCTTCACAATTCAACTTGCTTTTATATCATTCTCAGCCTTAGAAGTATTTACTAAGGTCAGCCACAAATAACCCATTTGATAAATTCAAATTAGGTTGCAATCTCAAAATTCTCGTGGTGGAAAGGAATAAGAGTTGACCAATAAAATTATTTTATTGAAACTTCTACACGCTTCCTCAATTGAAATTTATTCTTTGAATGAAGTGTAAACACCAGGTCAGCCAAACCTAATGAAAAAAAAAAGAACATTGATGCACATGCTTCCTAACAAGAAGATGACATGTGAACACCTCAACACGCTTCAATATGCACGAGATTTCATCTTAGACTTCTTTAGATACATTCACCAAAAAACAATATACTTCATACACTGAATACCTCTCACTAGATCATTCAAACTATGCAAACCTATACTAGAATATAGAAACATGACTTCCAGATTACCAAACTTCAACCTTCTTCACCAGAGCACAAAAAAGACCTTCACAAGACATATCCCAGATCCGGAAGATATGAAACAAAAAAAAAAAGAGGACTACAGAGCAAAAATATTTATCCCAGTCCAGAGAACACTGAGTCTGCCAATAGAACACACATACTGGTGGACACAACTTTTACAAACCATCTCACTAGAAACTAAAACTTAGAATAAATCATCACCAGATCACCGTAATGAAAAAAATAGAACCGCATAGGCATAGGATCAACATAGTAGAAACATGGAGCACATACCAGAGCACAATTTAAATGCATTCATCACTTTGACTTCTCTTCTTTATTAATTTTCTCAAAAGCACTTGGAAACTCATCAACACAACATATCTGAAGCCATGTAAGATAGCTCCATGTATTCACAATATCTCAACAACATCTCAACTATACAAGTACAACTAGAAACATACTGAACAGTGTTGACATCAATGAAAACATTAATGACAACACCACCAGACTAGCCCATACTTGCAACAATCTCTCCCTTTGTCATTGATGGAAACAAAAGATGTGAAAAACTATCAAAGACAACATTATCCTTCACAATATCGGGAGAATTTTTTCTCACATGACTTTTCTCTCCCCCTTACACTAATCTCTCCCCCTTTGACATCAATGGCAAAGATCAATGACTCTAATTACTCCCCCTTAAGATTACACCCATAGCGCAACAATGAAAGGGTATGTGCAGGATCATCATGGAAAAAACAAGCCCTTAAGTGGCAAAGAATTCAAAAAAATAAAGTTAGGCAACTTGAGGTAAAAATTTGAAGAAGTTATCAATATTATTTCAAAAATATGCAAGAATAGAATCTATATCGAATTGAATGTAGTTTCTAAACTAATAGGTTTATTTAAAAAAAAAATCTATTTCGTGAAAATTTGAAATTTCAATGCATTAGTACTTAAATTTTAGGGAAAAAATAAGTAGGTGTCTGTCTGACCACCCTAACCACAATAAATGATTATATTTTTTTAATAAGATTTTAGATATAAGTAGATGATTCATGTCCCGATGTGATGCATATTGTTTTGTAAATTTTTTTTGAGTAAATAATTAATTATGATTTTTTTTATTACAAATTTTTAAAAATATAAAAAACTCCTATGTATGACCACCTTAACTTGGTCAAAATTTCATGAAATTCAATTTATCTCTTTTTAATCTTATAGTATATGAAGCATAGAATGTGACACATGTTTCACATTCAAAAAATGTGATACTATTTGAAAGCTATAGATTTTTTTCAATCAACCTATCCATCATGACTTTACTCGTAATTCAAACAAAAAATGAATAATAATTATTTATTAAATTCAAAGTAAAGCATAATTTATACTAGTGGAAATATGAGAATCTCCTTTAAAAACCATTTTCATTTCATCAATTTTGGGTAAAAAAAGGGTCATCAACCGCATACCCTACACATACCCATCATATCACCACTTTTTGGCCCATCATGATCCATCACATACCCAAAACGATTTCTACTCCCCCTGCAAAGTAGACCCATTTATTAGTCCAAATAAATGAAGAATTTATGAATTCACTAGACTAATGCACCTTCATGTGGACCTTGTTAGGAGGGTCAATGACCCCCAACATCTCCCTAAGATGCTCAAAAGTATCCTTCAAAAGACCCTTAGTAAATATGTATTCAATTTGTTCCTTTGTTGTCACATACTCCAGTCTGACCTCATTCTCCAACACTTTTTCTCTTAGATTATGATACTTGATAGATATGTGCTTTGTTCTTGAATGCATAACTGAGTTCTTTGAAATGTTTATTGCACTTATATTGTCACATAAAATAGAGATAGGATCATCACATACCACACCAATGTCTTTTAGAGTTTACTTCATCCACAAAACATGTGTGCAGCAGGATGCTGCAACAATATATTCTTCCTCTCCAGTGGATATGGAAACTGAGTCTTTCTTTTTACTCAACCATGAAACTAATCTTCCACCAAGAAAGAAATCACCACCACTAGTACTCTTTTGGTCATCTACACATTTGGTCCAATCAACATCTGTATAAGCACCCAGGGTGAAATCATTACTCTTGGGGTACAACAATCCATAATTCTGTGTACCTGTAAGGTATCTAAGTACCCTCTCTATAGCTACAACATGTGTCTCTTTAGGATATTATTGAAATCTAGCAACTAAACACACTACATACATAATATCTGGTTTGGTAGTAGTAAGGTACAATAGTTCACCAATCATGGATCTGTATTTGCTTTGATCAATCTTAGTAGATTCATCATCTTTGCTCAGTTTACATCCGATTACCATAGGAGTACAAACCATTTTGGAATATTCCATCCAAAAAAATTTCAACAACTCTTTTACATACTTAGATTGTGAAATGAATATCCCTTTATTAGTTTGATTCACTTTTAGACCAAGGAAGAAATTCAATTCACTAATCATAGACATCTCAAATTTGTTTTGTATCTCTTCAACATACTTTTTACACATGCCATCATTTCCACCAAAAATGATATCATCAACATAAACAACTACAATCAACATCTTATTACCTTACACTTTGAAATAGAGGTTGTTGTTAGTAGAACCTTTGTTGAATCCTTGCTTTGTTAGATATCTATCTAGTCTTGCATACCAAGCTCTGGGAGCTTGCTTCAAACCATACAATTCCTTCTTCAATTTACAAACCATGTCCAATTTTTTAGACAACTAGAACCCTTCAAGTTGTTGTATGTACACTTATTCCTCTAACTCACTATTTAAAAAAATTGAATTAACATCCATTTGATATACCTTGAAGTCCTTTTGGGAAGAAAATGCCAAATTTTTTTGGATAGATTCCATTATGGCCATAGGAGCAAATGTTTCTTCAAAATCTATACCTTCAACTTATGAATATCCTTTTCATACCAATCTTTCCTTAATCCTTACTAATTCTCCATTTTCATTTAGCTTATTCTAGAACACCCATTTAGAGCCAATCACATTTTTGTTCATAGTCCTAGGGACTATTTCCCATGTATGATTCTTTTCTATCTGTTGTAATTCCTCTTACATAGCTCTCATCCCACCTTCATCTTCACATGCTTCTTTTATAGATTTAGGTTCTATTTTAGAAACTAAACACAAATTTACCTTAGCTACAATTCTGCTTCTTATCTTCACACTTTCACTCTTGTCTCCAATTATCTAATATTTTGGATGATTTTTCTATAAATATTTAGGAGTCCTAGCAGCAGGTTCCATTTCATTCTCTTCTTCTTCTAATACTACTTGTTCTTCTTCTTTCTCTTCTTCTTCCTTCTCCTTGTTCTCCTCAAGTACATGTCCACATATAGGATCGTTAGGTTCAACTTCACTTATCTCAATAGGTCTGCATATGTCTTCATCAAATTTCACATTAGCACTTTCAATAATCTTTCTCAACCTCTTTTTAAAAAAATTGTATGCCTTGCTAGTAGTAGAGCATCCAAAAAATATTCCTTCATCACATGTAGCATCAAACTTTCCAAGATTTTCATCATCTCTTTTAATATAGCATCTACTTCCAAATAACTTAAAATATTTCACAATAGGAGTCTTACTAGTCCATAACTCAAATGGGTCTTTGTGTTGTGTTTGATTTGAATTCTATTAAGAACATAAAAAATAGTGTGTATCGCTTCTCTCCAATACACATCGGGTACATTGGACTCTTTCATCATAGTTCTAGCAGCTTCCCACGGTCCTATTTTTTCTTTCAACTACTCCATTTTGTTGAGGGGTTCTCAGAGTAGAAAACTGTCTTTTTATGCCATGCTTCTCACAAAATGCATTAAATTCACCAAAAGTGAATTCACCACCTCTATTTGATCTCAAACAATTGATTTTCAGATTTACTTCATTTTCCACTCTTTCTTTAATACCTTAAACCTATCTAGGGTTTGATTCTTTTCTTTGAGAGATACAACCCATGTCATTCGAGTACAATCATCAATAAGAAACATAAAGTACTTGTCTCCATTTAGGCTTCTGGTCCAGGTTGGACCACAAAGATTAGTGTGAATCAACTCTAGCATTCTAGTAGGTCTTGTGATGCTAGGCAATCCTCAAAAAATATCCCTAGGACTAATCTTGACTAGGTTATCAAAGTTCACATGTCCCATTCTCCGGTGCGATAACCAACTTTCACTAATTTGAGATACAATTCAATGATCATCAACTCCCTTCAACTGATAAATGTTTCCATGAGTTCTTCTTCTAACAACAATCATATCCCCATTTCTGGATCTTTTTTTGATTTCACAGGTATTGTTCTAAAACACAAGTTTAAAGCCATTGCTACACATTTGACCAACACTCAAAAGGTTATTCCTCAATCCCTTCACATAATATACATAATCAGTATTGTGCACTCCATCAAAATTGATTGAACATTTACCATAGATCTTAGCTCCTAAATCATCACCGAACATGACTAAACGAACATCATATTTTTCAAGTTTAGTGAACTTACTCTTATCTCTGATCATGTGATTTGAACATCCACTATCAACTACCCAGTAGTCTTCATCCTGTCTTTCATGAAAAGCGGTAACCAAAGTACCTTCCATACTATTCTTCTTGACCTCTATAGCCTTCTTATTTACACATTTTCTAGAGTTAGTTGCTATAGATTTTCTTTCCAAAGATAAGAATAACCATTCACTATGATCAACCTCATTTTTAGATTCATCATCAGAAATAACTGCCTCTTCCTTAACATACTACAACTTCTTATACTTCTTATCCTTCCTATCCTTATCCTTATAGTCATTGTTCTTTTTATGTGTAACCCTATTAGGACATCTCGAACCATAGTGACCAATGTCACCACAACTAAAACATTTAAAGGGTAACATACCTTTATATTTTCGAGTACCTTTCTTCAATTTCCTAGTGAAGTTTGCTTCCAACTCTTCATCATCACTATCTAGTTCTTCAATCTTTAAAGCCTTAAATGTCATTTCTTCCTTCTCTTTTATCTTGCCATCTTTCTAAAACTTCCATATCTTGAATGCTTGCAAGGTGTTGAACAACTCTTCCAGAGTGTACTTCTTAGGATCATATATTTCTTCAATAATAGATATCTTGATCTATAACATTCTGGTAAAGTGATCAAGATCTTCTTGATTATATCTTCATCTGCTAGTTTTCCTCTAGGCTGATTTCTAACTTCATTTATTGCTAGTTCAACTCTTTGAAAGAAACTTGTAAATTCTTCACCATCTTCAATCTTCAAGTTCACAAATCTACGCTTTGTCACCAGCCTCTTTTTCAATTTTACCCTTTCATTTCCTTCATACATGTCTTCAAACTTCTTCCAGACATCATATGCAGTATCAAGAGAATTAACCTTAACTCACTCATTTTTAGATAAACCATTGCAAATCACATACTTCGCCTTCTCATTTTCTTCATAAGAAGAGATCTCATCTATAGAATTAACACCACCAGATTGAAGTGTATACTTATTCTCAAAAGCCTTCCAGGTCATGAAACCAAGAGAGATAACATATCCTCTCATCTATCCCTTCCAGTCATTGTAGTCAATTCCATCAAACATAGGGATCGCCAACTTGTGCGCCATCGGATATTCCTTAAGAAGTTAAGCTTTGCATAAGGAAAAAAAGGCTATGATACCAATTGTTAAACATGCACATGACAACTTAGAGGGGGAGGGGAATCAGTTGTCACACAAGTTCAAAATTAAAAACTTTATTGCTTATTAATTCTTCAACCACACTATTCTGTTATTAAGTATGAGCATGAAACACAAATAATAGAAAGTAAATCAACACAATGAACACTAGATTTCTACATGGAAAACCCAATAAGGGAAAAACCGCGGTGAGGGTTAACTCATAATATAAAGATTATAAACTAAATACAAAGGCTTGCTACACAAAAAGGGACTCACTATCCAATATGGAGGCTCACTTCCTACATATACAAAAGAGAACAAAAAGATCCACAACTACAATTAAAGCACATTCGTAGGATTACATAAACCCTTATTTCAACACAACTCACACACACACTTTTTCCTTGATGATTTGTGGCTTACTTTCATCACTTTGCATCACATTGTCATACAAATCTTCACAATTCAACTTGCTTTTATATCATTCTCAACTTTAGAAGCATTTACCAAGGCCAGCCACAAATAACCCATTTCATAAATTCAAATTAGGTCAGCAACTCAAAATTCCTATGGTGGAAAGGAATAAGTGTTGACCAATAAAATTATTTTCTTGAAACTTCTGCATGCTTCCTCAATTCAATTTTATTCTTCGAATGAAGTGTAAACACCAGGTCAACCAAACCAAATGAAAACACAAAAGAACATTGATGCACATGCTTCCTAACAAGAAGATGACACGTAGAAACCTCAACACGCTTCCATATGCACAAGAATTCATCTTAGATTTCTTCAGATACATCCTTAGTAAAACAATATACTTCATACACTGAATACCTTTCATCAGATCATTCGAACTATGCAAACCTGTACTAGAATATAGAAACATGACTTCTAGATTACCAAGCTTCAACCTTCTTCACCAAAGCATGAAAAATACCTTCACAAGACATATCCTAGATCCACAAGATCTTAAATGGAAAAAATGAAGGATTACAGAGCAAAAATATTTCTCCCAGTCCATAGAACACCGAGTCTTCCGATAGAAGACACATACTGATGGACACAAATTTTACACACCATCTCACCAGAAACTAGAAATTAGAATAAATCATCACTAGATCACCATAATGAAAATTCCAAAACTGCACAGGCATAGAATCAACACAGTAAAAACACATAACACATATTGGAGCACAATCTGAATGCATTCACCACTCTGACTTCTCTTCTTTATTAATTTTCTCAAAAGCACTTGCAAACTCATCAACACAACACATCTGTAACCATATAATATATCTCCATGTATTCACATCATCTCAATAGCATCTCAACTATACATGTACAACCAAAAACATACTAAATAGTGCTGACATCAATGAAAACATGAATGACAACACCAATAGACTAGCCCATACTTGCAACACCAACTTGGAAGTCTGTCAATCGCAAGCCATGGTGGGACATCTGACCGCACCTCATTGTCTATCATTTACAGAAATTGATGATGCATTCAGGTATGTGCAAGATCATGATGGGCCAAAAAGTGGTGATATGATGGGTATATGTAGGGTATGTGGTTGATGACTTGTTTTACCCAAAATTGATGAAATGAAAAGGGTTTTTAAAGGAGATTCTCAGCTTTCCACCAATATAAATTATACTTTACATTGAATTTAATAAATAATTATTATTCATTTTTCTATTTGAATTATGACTAAAGTCGTGATTGATAGGCTGATTGAAAACATCTATAGCTTTCAAATAGTATCACATTTTTTGAATCTGAAATATGTGTCACATTCTATGCTTCACATACTATACAATTAAAAAAAAAAAATTGAATTTCATGAAGTTTTGACCAAGTTCAGTTAGTCGACATATGAGTTTTTTATATTTTTTAAAAGTTGTAATAAAAAATTCATAATAATTTACTTGAATTTTTACCAAAATATGCATCAGATGGGACATGAGTCCTCTACTTATATCTAAAATATTATAAAAAAATATTATCTTTTATTGTGGTTAGGGTGGTCGACAAACACCTACTTCTTATTTTTCCCTGAAATTTAAGTACTCTTGCATTGAAATTTCAAATTTTCACCAAATAGATTTAAAAAAAAACCTAGTAGTTTAGAAACTACATTCAATTTGCTACAAAATTTTTTTTTACATATTTTTTAAATAATATAGATACCTTATTCAAATGTTTACGTGAAGTTGCCTAACTCTAGTTTTTCTATTTTTTTTTCCACTTAAGGGCCTATTTTTTCCATGATGATCATGCACATACCCATCCCTTACTTATCCACACAACACACCACTCCACATTGAGGTTATAATCCATAAACATCAGGTCTAACATGTTCTGATAGAAACAGGATCTAGTTTAAATATATATGTACTTTAAAGCTTGTCTGTGCTCTAGGATTCTTAGAAAATGCAATAGATGCTAGAAGAAAGATCACCATCAAAGCTTTTGATGGTGAAGAAAGATCGTCTCAAGGACTGATTGTCTTACCTATCCAAGTGGGACCAATCCAAAAATATATAGTTTTCCAATTTTTGGACAAATATTTGACATATAACAGTCTTGGGTCAACCTTGGATCCATGAAATGCATGTAGTGCCATCAATGTATCATCAATGCTTGAAATTCCCTTTCAATGGACAAGAAATCACCATTTTAGTTGATTCCAACTGTACCATCAAAAAATGGACCCTTCCCATTTTCATGGTCTTTTAGGCCTTGTTTCATGGTGTTGGAACTATGTTTCTTTGATTTTATGATGTATTTTGGTGCTAAAATTCAAAGAATGACGTCTTGTGAAGGTGTTGTGAAGTGTTGTAAGACATTTCTACATTTTTCTAGACTCTATTTAATACAATTCACCTAAAAATCACCTTTTCACTCATCAACAAGTCCTATTTTTAAGTGTTGTCAAGTCTTGTAACAAGATTTCATGTTTTTTTGGCCATATTTTCACTATTTACACCCTTCTCATGCTTTATTTTGTCTCTTTATGCCCTCATATGCTTATATTAAGTGTGTTTTTGGGTCCTATCCTAACAAACAACATTAAACACAACTTAACTTCTAACACTTGGCTATGGGTCCCAGGTGGGACTCATTCACCAAGGGTGGCGAATGAGTCCCCCTTGGCCCTAAATTCAAAAAATTTCAAAATTTCTTTCAGGATTTTACTCAAATTGACTTCATGTCGCCCTGTGATGAGTTATGAATGGATAGGGTATGTGCAGGATCATGGTATGCCAAAAGTGGCAATATTTGTAGGGTATGTGGTGATGACTTTTTCACCCAAAATTAATGAAACGAAAAGGGTTTTTAGAGGAGATTCTCAGCTTTCCAAAAATAAAATATGATTTAATTTGAATTTAATAAATAATTATTATTCATTTTCTATTAGAATTACGACTAAAGTCCTGATCGATCTGATTGAAAAACATCTATAACTTTCAAAGCGGTATCATATTTTTTGAATCCAGAACATGCGTCACATTCTATGCTTTACATACTATAGGATTAAAAAAGAAAAATTAAATTTCATGAATTTTTGGGTTAAGGTGGTCGACCAGTTTTTATTTTCTAAAGTTGTAATAAAAATTCATAATTAATTATTTACTTGGAAAAATTACAAAAATATGCATCACATCGGACATGAGTCCTCTACTTATATATAAAATCTTACAAAAATAATTATCATTTTATTATGGTTAGAGATTGGTCGGAATGGACACCTACTTCTTATTTTTCCCTGAATTTAGAATTGCATTGAAATTTCAAATTTCACCAAATAGATTTTATTTTTTTTTTAAATAAACCTAGTATTTTAGAAACTACATTCAATTTTCTACAAATTCTATTCTTACATATTTTTGAAATAATATAGATAACTTATTCAAATATTTACGTCAAGTTGCCTAACACTGATTTTTCTGAATTTTTTGCCACTTAAGGGCCTATTTGGCATACCATGATCCTGCACATGCATGATAGTAAGGCACAATATTTGTATAAATAAGCATTTTTAACCTCATTTTACTCATCTTATCTCATTATTACACCTCTCATTATCAATTCATCGTCTATCTTCTATCACAAGTCAAGCAAGTTGAGGTTTCTCCATTAGAAGTATTCAAGTGAGCATTCTAAAGCATTCAAGGACAGATTTCACATGTGTTGTAGCAGACATCCAAGATCAACCATCATTTCAAGGTAATCTATTCCATTTTGCATGATTCATTCCTTCATTTCATCAATTTGGTTTAATTACCTAAATGGGGTTTGACCAAGGCAAATCCCCATTCCCTAACAATAAACAATTTCTCTTCTTGTGTGTTGTTTGTATGTAGATTTAGAACCTTTGGAAGCTTGAAGATCATTGGATATTGAATTCTAAGCTTATTCAAGTCATCCTCCTATCATTCAAGTCAAATAATCAAGGAAAAGTGACTTTTAGACCCAAATTTGACAATTTCAGAAGAGGAGACTTGTAGGAGAGAGAAGTACAAATCAAACTCCATAGAATCTTCCTCTGATTTTCTAGATTTCTATAGGTGGACTGATTCACCACCCTTGGAAAATGAGACCCACTTGTAGGCCTTAAAATTTATTTTCTGAGATTTCAACTCCCGATAGTCAGAAATAGGTTTCTAAAAGATTTTAGCAGAAGCAAGATTGATTTGCCATGCTTGGCGAATGAGTCCCACTAAGCCTAAAAATCAACAATTTTTGATTTTTAGAGATATTTCTAGTCTTAAATTCATTTCCAAGTGTATATCATTTACATCCTTTCCATTTTTTTGGCTTTATTTACATTTTTGGATCATTCTTTAGGTCTTTTATATTACAAAATGTGTTTTCAAACAAGTTCTAGTTTTTTATATTTTGCATGCATGTTTGATCAGTTTCATATTTTAGCAGCACTTAGATCACCCCATTTAGCATTAACAACATCATACACATCCTAATTTGAATGTGCATAAGCATTTTGGGAACCCTAGTCTCTCTCTTTCTAGGTGGAAAACCCTAGGAAGAGAGTTAAGCATTTTAGGTACCAAAATCTATCACACCAACAATCCTCAATATTGCAACACTCTTAAGATGGTCCAGGATACTTTTGAACCACACAACAGGGAAGTTATCACTCCTAGTTCATTAGGAAATGAAGGTCAAATCAATTCTTTGTCAAATCAGCCTGACAAAAAGGTCTAGTTAAAAGATAAAGGTATTGGTGATTCTACTTCCTCAAGCAATGAAAGTCAACTAAATTCTTTGTCAAAACTATTTGAGAAAAAAGTTCATTTGAAGGAAAAAGGCATGGGTGAATATTATTTTGAGAAATCCTTGTGTCTCTCACAACTACTACCTTCTCCCAAGTCATATGCACAACCATCAACATCCAAACAACAATCTTCACAACCTATCATGCTCTTTGATGGTAAGTTTGTAAAAGCAAGCACTCTAGCTGATGAATCTGAAGAGAAGGATGTTTTAAATTGGTTGTACAAGGATGAAGAAGCATCACAAGCATCAAATTCCAATGTAATAATAGAGCCATATGGTAAAGGGCTTACAATCCTAGAAAATATGGGATATGACAGAAAAGGTCCTATCAACAAAAGAAAAGAAGGAATTTTTGAGCCAATTCAACCTATCACAATGAATGCAAAGGACAAGATAGGAATAGGCTACATAGAAGAGACAAAGGAAGAAATGAAGTAGCAGATTTGTGAGTGAATCCTTCAATTGTGAAATAGTTCTGAAGTAGATTCAAATGAATATGAATGGGACTCACTCTCTGAAAAATATTGTCATCATGACAAAGAAATTGGTGTGATAGACAGGTATGTACCCATACATATGGAGGGACAAAGTTCAAGGTCTAGACCACTTGAATTTAGATCATTACATATCGATGACTCTAGTGAGGATGATCAAACATCAAGCAAGATAGATCATTTGGGAGAGAGTAAAATTATAGACCTTGACATTGCTATCGAACACTTTGAAGATGTTGTCATCATGACACTTACAACCTTTGACTTAAATCAATCTGATGATTCCTTACCATTGGTACACCCTGAACTTGCTGACTGGGAACAAACTGAGCTGCTTGACATCCCTATTTTTTTTAGATGATAACGCCATTGCCAACTTCCTTTGTTCTAAAAATCCCAAAACAAGTTCCACCAATGAATCTCTTAATGAAGCTTCAAACAAGGGGAGTGCCAAATCTCTTAGCTATAAAATGAGTATCAAAGATTGATCTAATGGTGAAAACCATTTAATGACAATATTAGATCATGAAAAAGTAAAAATAAAGAGTGTATCCAATGACGAAAACCTCTTTAAGGAACTGAAGGATGGGAGATTTGGCACTCTTCCCAAGCATTATTATGAGACATCTTGAATAGTATTAGTTGAGCCTACACAATCTAAAAACATTGGTATAGCTAAAATAGTGAAGACCCAACCCTATATCTAGCAGAATCCATGACAAAGGAAGAAAATCCAAGTTTCACCAAGTTCTTTGAAGAGACAAATCAATTTTTCTTGGTCCTATGTTGACATGCTAGGAATAGATCCAAATATTATAATGCATCATTTATCTCTACCACCTGGAGTGAAGCCAGTAATGAAAAAATTGAGAAAAATGCATCCACACATCACTCTATTGGTGAAAGTAGAATTGAAGAAATTATTGAACGTAGGATTCATCCAACCAATTGATTATTCATAATGGATCTCAAAAATTTTACCAGACTCTAAACCAGAAAGCAACATCAGGATATGCATAGACTCTAGAAATCTTAACTAGGGTATTATGAAGGATGAGTTTCCTTTGCCTAACATAGAAATCATCGTGGATTTAACAATAGGGCATGTAATTCTATCACTCATAGATAGATTTTTAGGCTATAATCAGATAAAAATTGCACCAAAGGATCAAGACAAAACAACTTTCGCATTCCCATGGGGTACATTCTATTGGAACATCATGCCTTTTTTGTTAAAGAACGCAAGAGCCACCTATCAACATGTAATGATAACAATCTTTCATGACATGATACACACATCCATGGAGGACTATGTAGATGACCTACTAGAAAAATCATTCACTAGGGAAGGACATCTAGAAATCTTGGATAAGATCTTCACTTGGTTGGAAAAGTTCAATGTGTGTTTAAATCCAAAGAAGTGTGTATTTGGAGTGACATTAGCTAAACTATTACAATACATAGTCTTAGCTAAAAGCATCAAAGTAGATCCAAAAAAAGTTAAAGCCATCATGGAAATTCCATCGCCTAAGAATATCATGCAACTAAGATCTCTATAGGGAAGATTCTAATCTATCAAGAGATTCATCGCACAATTGGTAGACAAAAGTCATCCTTTCACTCACTTGCTACACAAGAATGTTTCTTTCAGATGGGATGAAAAATGTGAGCCTACTTTAAATCAACTGAAACAATATCTAGTGAGTCCGCCTATCTTGGTACCACCAACAGAGGGAAAACTAGTTTTTCTCTACATAGCAACTACTATGGTATCTTTGGGAGCTTTTCTAGCACAAGAAGATTCTACAGGTAAAAAAACAATGATCTATTACAACATCAGGACACTGAATGGTTAATAGATTAACTACACATTCATTGAAAAAGAATGTCTAGTAGTGGTGTTTGTAACTCAACAATTGTGACACTAAATATAACACATACCATCAAATTGATAGCCAAGATAGATCAATTGAGGGTATGTGCAGGATCATGATGGGACAAAAAGTGGCGATATTATGAGTATGTGTAGGGTATGTGGCTTACAACTTTTTTTTACCCAAAATTGATGAAACAAAAAGGGTTTTTAAAGGAGATTCTCAACTTTCCACCAATATAAATTATGCTTTACTTTGAATTTAATAAATAATTATTATTCATTTCCTATTTGAATTACGACTAAAGTATTAATCAATAGGCTGATTGAAAAACATCTATAGCTTTCAAATGGTATCACACTTTTTGAATTCGAAACATGCATCACATTCTATGCTTTGCATACTATAGGATTAAAAAAAGAAAAATTGAATTTCATGATGTTTTGACCAAGTTAAGGTGGTCAAACATATGATTTTTTATATTTTTAAAAATTTGTAATAAAAATTCATAATTAAGTATTTACTTGGAAAAAATTACAAAAATAGGTATCACATTCGACATAGTCCTCTACTTATATCTAAAATATTATTAAAAAATATTATCATTTTATTGTGGTTAGGGTGGTAGACAGACACCTACTTCTTATTTTTTCCCAAATTTAAGTACTACGCATTGAATTTCAAATTTTCACCAAATAGATATTTAAAAAAATAAACCTAGTAATTTAGAAACTACGTTCAATTTTCTACAGATTCTATTCTTACATATTTTTGAAATAATATAGATAACTTATTCAAATTTTTACGTCAAGTTGCCTAACTTTGATTTTCTAAATTTTTTGCCACTTAAGGGCCTAATTTTTCGATGATGATCTTGCACATACCCTTGAAGTATCTACTCAAAAAGGCTAATTTAATAGGAAGACTAGCAAAGTGGGTAATGATCTTGAGCAAATTTGACATCTAGTATGTTGAAAGAAAATAAATCAAGGGCCAAGTGATAGCATACCAGTTAGTTGAAGCACCATTGCAAGATGACCATCCCATGCACAATGAGTTTCTAGATGCATATGTCCTCACAGTGTCAACACAACAATGGATATTATACTTTTATGGATCTTATACGCAACATGGATCGAGTGCTGAAATCTTATTTGTCAGTCCTCAGGGACACACCATTCCAAAATCTTATAGGTTGATGTTTCCTTGCACTAACAACATAGCTGACTACGAAGCAGTAATCATTGGTATCAAGGTAGTAGTGGAATGGACTATCATAAAGTTACAAGTCTATTGAGATTCTCAATTGGTCATAAATCAGGCTAATGACAACTATTAGACAAAAGATGACAAGCAAATGCCATTCAAGAGAATGGTGGATGACTTCAAGAAGTACTTTGTTGAGATCAAGTTTGAAAAAATTCCAAGAGTGGACAACAAAGCTGTAGATGTAATGGAAACCATTGCTTCTCTCTCACAAATACCAGAAAAACAATCTCATTATGAATTCATGGTGGAACAATTGTTTAATCATGCCTATGATGAGAATCCCAAGTTGTGTACCATCTAGTTGAATTTGATTCCTTAATCTATGGAAAGATCAACACCTATTTGAGAGACAATACCCTACCACCTGATCTATCTCGAAACCAAGAATGAAACTTTATCCATCAAGTAGCCCGACACACCCTGATAGCCGACACACTTTATCGACAAGGTCTCAATGGTACTCTCCTTCAGCGTCTTGAACTCAACGAATTTGAAACTGCTTTATTGTAGGTTCATGAAGGTATATGTGGCACTTATTCAAGTGGTCTTACTCTCACAAAGAAACTCTTGCGCTTGGGATATTACTAGCTGAACATGGAGAAAGAATCCTTTGAATTTGTTAAGAAGTACAAGAAGTGCCAAGTCCATGGAAACCTCATACATGCACTGACATAGGAGCTACAACCATTTGCATCAACTTGGCCTTTCTGTCAATGGGAACTTGATCTTGTTAGAAAATTTCATCAATCTACCTCTAATGGGAACAAATTCATAATAATAGCCACAAAGTATTTCACAAAGTGGATTGAAGTCTTCCCTTTAGCCACCATCATGATTAAGCAAATTTCCTCCTTCATCTTGAATTACATTATCTACTAGTATGGCATCCCTAGCTCCATTGTCACTAACAATGGTAGAACTTTCAAAAACTAGGATATGCAAGAACTTTGTGAAAAATTCCATATCCAACATCTATTTTCCACACCTTACTACCCTCAAGGGAATGGCCAAGCAGAAGCCTCAAACAAGACCATTCTAAAAATCTTGGAGAAAACTATCAATGATATTGGACGTGACTAGCATGTTCAATTAAAGCCTTCTTTGTGGGCATACCATACTAGCATTTGCACCCCTACAGGAGCCATATCATATGCCCTTGTCTATGGATTAAAGGCCATCATACCTATCGAGGTGTAGTTACCTTCTATTTGGGTATCATTGAAGGGGATCATTTCAGAGGAAGATTATAGAGTGTCCAAGCTATAGGAGTTGGAATTGTTGGATGAATTTCGTCAGCATGTTGTTGATCACCTGAAAGCATATCAACAAAGAATGTTAAGAAGATATAATCGGGTATGTGCAGGATCATCATGGATAAAACATGCCCTTAAGTGGCAAAAAATTCAAAAAAATTAGAGTTAGGAAACTTCACATAAAAATTTGAATAAGTTATCTATATTATTTCAAAAATATGTAAGAATATAATTTGTAGCAAATTGAATGTAGTTTCTAAACTACTAGGTTTTTTTAAAAAAAAATCTATTTGGTGAAAATATGAAATTTCAATGTAGTAGTACTTAAATTTTAGGGAAAAATAAGAAGTAGGTGTCATTAAATCACCCTAACCGATAAAATGATAATATTTTTTTTATAATATTTTTAGACATAGTAGAGAGGACTCATGTCTAGATGTGATGCATATTTTTTGTAATTTTTTTCCAAGTAAATAACTAATTATGATTTTTTTATTACAACTTTTTAAAAATATAAAAACTCGTATGTCTGACCACCTTAACTTCGTCAAAACTTCACGAAACTCATTTTTTCTTTTTTTAATCCTATAGTATGTGAAGCATAGAATGTGATTCATGTTTTGGATTCAAAATATGTGATAACATTTGAAAGCTATAGATGTTTTTCAGTCAGCCTATCAATCAACACTTTAGTCATAATTCAAATAGAAAATAAATAATAATTATTTATTGAATTCAAAGTAAAGCATAATTTATATTGCTGGAAATATGAGAATCTCCTTTAAAAACCCTTTTCATTTCATCAATTTTAGGTAAAAAAAATTTCATCAACCACATACCCTACAAATACCCTCATATTGCGACTTTTTGGCCCATCATGATCCTGCACATACCCAATCACAAGGTCAAACCAAGAACATTTCATGTTGGTGACTTGGTCCTAAAAGATAATCCTCGCAATCAACAAGATAGGGAAAGAAAGGAAAATTTGAACGAAATTGGCTAGGTCCTTTTGTTGTTGTATTAGCCTATGGATTGGGAGCATATCAGTTGTTTACACTTGAAGGGGACTTGTTTGGAGAACCTATCAACAGTCTTCATCTCAAGAAATTTTATACCTAACTCATCTAGTGCACGGTCAAAAAGATGAAAAATAAAAATAAAATAAAATAAATCAAAAATCCAAAAAAATCAGAAAAGTCAAAAAACCAAAAAAATTTAAAAAGTCAAAAAATCCAAAAAAAAAAAAGGAGAAAATACAAAAATAAGTGAAAAATAAAAAAAAATCATTATCTTAATGAAAACATAACAAACAAGTGTCTTGGTAACAACAAAAGAATCATATAATCTAAAAAAGTGCAATTAAAACAAGTAGTGAAAACCTGACAATATGCGTTATTTGTGATAGATTAGCTTCTTCCATCTATTGTCATGTGTGTTGACCGTCTGCTTTCGCTATCATTATGCCTGATCATTGATGAACCTCATGTACATATCTGGGTGTCGCGGTCTTGTATCACCTTGGCTTGGTTATCATTGTATATCCACAATAAATGGTTGGCTTCTCACTAGGGAACAAATAATGAACTCACTGGTGGCAATCTACTGTGAGCTTAAAAAAAAGACAAACAACAATTAGAAAATGTAGCAAACACAACGATCATGATAAAACTCAACATTGAACATCAATCATAACTTTTGAAAATCAACTATCAAAATCAACAACAAAATCAATCAAAACAAATTTAAATGGATGATACCCTTTTGAAGCATGGTTTTATCACTTTAGCATGAATGCTCAACTATTGTATTTTGATTTCTATTATCATTTTTTTGGAGTGACTCAAGGATGTCATGGACTAGAGGAGCTAGGAAGGACAATGATTTTTCTTTTTCTGTTGTATGTGAGTTATTCATTACTACTATGCAAATTGTCGTGAGACATGCTCTACAAAGTATCATTGATGACATTCCCAATTTGCATAAGAAAATGATTAACTCTTGTTTGTTTTATGCAGGCAATACTTAGGTCATCTCAGTTCAATTATGCCTAGATTCTTGTATTACCTTGCAATATCAAAAATCTACGAAAGTTGTACTCAGGTCATCATGGTTTAATTGTACCATCGATGTTTGTACTAACTTTCAACATATTAAAGGCTCAATGATGATACCAAGCATGACAAATTTCCTGACAAAATGACAACTTGGAATAGTTAGATTTGCATGGTTAAGATATATTCCATCCATATTAGTTTTACATCATCACTAATAGGCCCCTATTAACCCATATTGTGCATCCCGAGGCAATATTTGATAAAATACCCAACAAAATTGCAATTTAAACCTTATTTCCTTATCTCATGACATTCTAGCTGTAAAAATGGCCTTGTGGGACCCATTCACCATCCATGGTGAATCAGTCCTATCTAGGTGGGACCCATTCGCCATGGGTGGTGAATGAGTCCCATTTAGCCCATTTTTGACCTGTGAGCTCAGGAAAAATTGAAATTTAAGCTTATTATTTTCATGTGGTGGCCTTAGGGATTAAATTTTTGGGATAATAAGGTGAATATCCTATAAAATCAACTCTCTAAACCCTAAATCACATTCATTCTTCATTATCCATCCATCATTCTTCCATCTCAAGTCAAGCAACTTAGGGTTTCATCATTTCAAGTCACCAAGATATCAATTTTTGAACCTTCAAGGGTAGATCCTTCATGATTTTCTATAGAATTTCAAGATAAAACATCATGGAAATTTAATCAATTCCATTATTGCATGTTTCATTCCATTCTTTTGTCATTTTGGTTTAATTACCTAAAAGGGGTTTGACCAAGGTAAACCCCCATGCCCTAACATCCAACATTTTTTCTTCTCTTCTTATGTGTTTGCAAATTTAGGCCTCTTGGAAGCTTGGAAAATATTAAGAATCAATTTTAAAATTTTGCTAGGTCTTCTCTTTGTTTAACAAGTCAAAATATCAACAAAAACTCACTTTTAGGCTAAAAAATTAGAGTTTCAGAAGCGAACACCTGTAGAGAATCAAAGTGCAAATTGAGAGCTCCAGATTCCACCTTTGAATATTTAGAAATTGAAAAGTGGACTCATTCACCATGGGTGGTGAATGAGTCCCACCCCAAGGTCAATTTTTGGTTTTTTGCATTTTTAAATACCCTTTTGTCAAAAACAGGTTCTAGAACAGTTTTGCAAAATAGGGACTGATTCACCCAAAATGGTGAGTGAGTCCCATCAGGCCTCAAAATCAGCATCAACAGCATTCCAAAAACTATTTCCAGTCTCCATTTATCTTCCAGGTGCACACTTTCAATCTCATCAATTTCTATTCAGTTTTGTTCACATTTCTAAGTATTTTTGCATTACACAATGTGTTATCAAACAAGTCACATTTCTTATATTTTGCATACTTAATCAATCAATTTCATCATATAGTTGGATTTAGATCCTTGCATTTAGTCTTAACTTCATCATACATATGGTCTCCAACCAATCAAGTATCTAGAAGAGAACACATATGGCATATCAATGTCATCATCTGGCCAATCCTTGCAATCCAAGTATGGCCGCCATGTAATTGTCTCTAGATCATCAAACACACGCTGTCAATACTCCAATTTTCCCAACTAATGCTAGACAATTGGGCTTGTATATCCAAAGGAATATGGTATCCCAACTAGACGATCTCTATATGCAATAGGCCGAGTGACAACTATGTGATCCCAAGCCCAAATTTGTAGTAATGTAACCCAAGTTGATAGACTAGCACCCCAAAGATAAGATACTTGATGCAAATCATGATAAAAATGAGCTAGCATACAAGATCCCTAGACATATCTGATCCCCTGTGTAATCATACTCTCTAATATTTGACCCTAGCCAATTGAGAGTCCCTTCGAACTACAATTAGGACATAGAAAACCTCCAATGAATCCAACTAGAAAACATGGTAATGGTTGATACAATGCAACCATCTCTCACCATGGGATCTCATATCTTCTAATCTCGTCATCATGGAAAATACTCCTTAGTGCATCAGTCCCTTTTTTCTCTGTCTGGTCATAAACCACTAGCTCACCAACAACAAGAATCCCCAAGATATGATATACATCCTCTGGCATAACTATCATCTCAGCAGTGGTTAAATGAAATGTGTTGTGGTCACTATGCCACTTCTCAGCTAGAGTAGTCAAAATTCCCCCGTTGATCCTATATTGGGGCATACCAATCAAAGAATTCAACCAACATCGCCCAATCAAATCTAAATCAGCCTGCACTAGTTGTAGAATCATGTCCTAGGTCTTGGAGAATCACTCCCGAGACTAGAGAACTCTAAAATTCTCGTATAATCTTAACATATCACAAATCAACATCTTATCAAGCAACCTATCAATCAACTTAATCAACTCTAATGAGATTTTGATCAAATCTCATTGAGTGTCTATCATTGACCTTCACCTATCATGAGGTCAAACATCATCTATCCTATCATTGATTCTCACCTATCATGAGATCAATCATCAAAACATCAGCTGCCATGATCATCAGACATCAAAATCAAGGAGATCAATCAAAATTTCATGAATTTGGTGTAGATGCACTAAAACAGTGCCCCTATGCGTTGAAATCATGTATGTGCTAGAAAATTTCATCAATGTGCCAAAACAATCTATCAATGTGTTAAAAGTCTATATACACCAAAATAAATGCACCATTTCATGCTCTAAAAGCACTAAAAAGTTAGATGTGCTACAAAAATCACCTAATGCACTAAATCATAAAATCTATGTGCTAAACTACCCAATGTGCTAGAAAGTTTCATCTATGTGCAACTTCAAGACCTACATGTGCTATATCTCTGAATGCGCTAAAACAATAACCCTATGTGCTATATCAGACTTCCTATGTGCTAAAACACAAAATGCAAAATTCAAAACATGAAAAAACATGGAAAAACACATTTCAAATTTCAACAAGAGGTTTCCTGGGGTACGTACCAAAGGTCCATATGCGGTGAGACGATTGTTACGTCGAACTCGCTCGAATCGGTGGGTTTGGAATGGGATCACCATTTTGCTCAATTTGCTCCAATTAACTCAATCTCCAAAATGCAAATGAATCAAATGAGCTCCTCTTCACATCTTTTTACCTTTTAAGGTGGTAATTGAAGGGTAATTAAGTGGGATTGTTTTATTTTTTATAAACTAGGGCATCAACTAATCAAAGTGGTAGGTTCAGTATTATTGTTTGGGAGATAAATCGTCACAACATTATAAAATTTGAAATTCATCAGAAAATCATGAAAATCATCAAAAAATTCAAAAATTGAAAAAAATCTTAAAAATTCAAAAATTTCCCAATTTATCTCCCGAGGGGGCATATATACATTATCACTCAAAAATCAACATCTGGGGCATATCAAAAAAAAAATTCCAACACCATCAAAAAAAAATTCTTTGAAGCAACGTGTAAACACATGACTTCAAAGAGGGGGAAAATGTATACACCTAAAAATTTTTATGGAGAAAATTAATCAAATACAAGCTATTTAATTAATAAATCTTTAATTCTTCTACTTATAAATAAATCGACCAATTTATTTATATAATTGTACCATAGAAAAAAGGAAACTTCCTTGACATGGGAATAATTCATGATAAATTGGACTTAATAAGGCCTTGATTTGGTGTTGTGAAGTGTTTTTCACATCCACACTAGGTCTTGGACCCTTGAAAACTAAATAAAATACATTTATTGATGTCTTGTAAAGATGTTGCAAAGTATTGTAAAAGACTTTCACACTTCTCTAAACTTAATGAACTTATTTTCCCTTAATTCAACAATGTAAAATATATTTAAAATACATCCTCACATTAATCTAGAAGGCTTGTAAATTAAACTTAACTTTAATCTAGTGTTGTAATGTGTCTTACACATTCACATTGGTTCTTGTGCCTTCCTAGGCTATGTGGACCTCATTTTAATGTTGTAAACTATATTTAATCACACTTTCACATTGAATTATGTGTCCCAAGCCCTAATTGACCTTTACATCATCACTTATAAGCCCCTATCACCCCATATTGTGCATCCTGAGGTAATATTTGATGAAATACCTAACAAAGTCACCATATAAACCTTATTTCTTAACTTCCTAGCATCTTAGTTGGCAAAATGGCCCCACTGGGACTAATTCACCACCTGTGGCAAGTGAGTCCCTGCCATGTGGGACTGATTCACCCAAGGTGGCGAATGAGTCACATTTTGGTCAATTTTGACTTTTGAGCAGGAAAAACTAAAATTTAAGTTTATTATTTTTACATGTCAGCCTTAGGGATCCAATTTATGGGAAAATAAGGTGAATTTCTTATAAAATCAACTATCTAAACCCTAAATAATAACCATTCTTTATTATTCATCCATCATTCTTTCATCTCAAGTCAAGCAAGATAGGGCTTCATCATTTCAAGTCATTAAGATAGCAATTTTTAGACATTCAAGGGAAGATTCTTCAAGTTTTACTATAGAAATTCAAGATCAATCATCATGGAAAGGTAATCAACACCATTGTTGCATGTTTCATTACATTCTTTCTTCATTTTGGTTTAATTACCTAAAAGGGGTTTGACCAAGGCAAACCCCCATGCCCTAACATTCACCATTTCTCTCTCTTGTCTTGTGCGTTTGCAGATTTAGACATCTTGGAGGATTAGAAATAATTGAAGATTGCATTTCAAAGTTGTTTAAGTCTTCTCTTCATTGAACAAGTCAAAATATCAACAAAAACTCACTTTCAAGTTCAGAAATCAAAGTTTGAAAGTAGACACCCAGAGAAGCAGAAAGTGTAGACCGAAAGCACCAGATTCCACCTTTGAATATATAGAAATTAAAAAGTGGAATCATTCTCCATGGGTTGCGAATGAGTCCCACTTCTAGGCTAGTTTTTGGTTTTTTGCATTTTTAGATACCCTTTTCTGTGAAACAGGTTCTAGAACAGTTTTACAGAACTGGGACTGATTTGCCCAGAATGGTGAATGAGTCCCACTAGGCCTAAAAGTCAGCATCAAAAACATTCCAGAAGCCATGTCTAGTCTCCATCCATATTCCAGGTGCACACTTTTAGTCTCATCCATTTTTGTTCAGTTTTGTTCACATTTCTAAGTGTTTTTTCATTACACAATGTGTTTTCAAACTAGTTACATTTCTTAGATTTTGCATACTTAATCAATCAATTTCATCATATAGTTTCCTTTAATCCTTGAATTTATTCTTAACTTCATCATACATACCTTAGTTTGAGTGAACCACCTAGATTTTGGGTGTGGGATCTATCTCTTTTCATTAGGTGAATGACCCTAATTGAGCAAAAGAGATATAACATTCCATACACTTTAAAATCTATGGTTCAATAGTTCACTTTTTAAAATTCTTCTTATTCTAAATCACTTTCTTCATGTTTTAATTAAATAAACAACTTTACTTAATTTGTTTTATTTAATTAACTCCCCTTTATTAAATTATAATTCTAAATTTGAATTTAGTCACACTTCTATTAACTTCTCATCTTCCACCTCATCAAGTGTCTCATGAAATTAAATATTTTTAATATTTAAATTGGCATTTATCTCAACAAATTCTAACAAATTTTGAGACACTTGGCTTTCTCCTCCATTTGATTCTCCTCCACACTTGGCAATTTGTTCTACTAAAGGGAACACACTCCTTGATTCTTTCCAACCTCCTCACTCTCAACCGTCTGTCTCTCCAAATCAAATCCAGACCATTCAATCCTTCCACATAGGCTGATGCCTTGGAGAAATCTATAAATACAACCTCCTTTTTACAAAATTTTGAATAAAGAGTTTAGCATAAGTACATTTTGTAGAAATTCCATTGGCATTGTTATCTTAGCATCATCTTAGTATTGAGCATTTTAGAATTTACATATTAGTATCATTTAGTTCAATCAGTCATGGCTTTAGCACTAGCTGCATCTTAATTTTTGTAATTGCATCATAGCATTTCCATTATCAATATTATAGCATTATCACAATCTTTGCACAATCATCTACATCATCCTAGTTTATCAATCAATCATGTAGAAAGGTTTATTGTATTTCTAGCATCTCATTCTTCGGGTTGTCATTTGACAAGTCATGTGCATACAAACAATATGAGAGCCATAATGACTTGAAAAATACTTCGAGATAGAGGAAAATGGGATGACATTACAAATTTTGTTTTTGAAAGAGGAAAAAAGGGGTTTTACAGGGACTCAAAACAACAAAGTTTACAAATTAAAGATAGAGTCGTTAAAGACACCAAAGTCGGAAAGGCTGTAAAAACAACAACAATAAAATACCACAGCCTCCTAAAAGGCCAGCGAAGGCCATAGAACCAAAAACTAGACAAAAAGTCAGCAACAACTAAATTTGTGTCCTTAATAAATCTGCAGTCTCAGCTTCTAGCTCGTTCATATCCCGAACCCCCCTCTTTAAGATCTGAACCAAACATTAGAGAGTTTGTTTGTTTCAATTCAATTAGATTGTTGTTTGAATTATTTAATATAATGTTTCATTGATTGTGTTGTATTGCTTTTGCACTCACATATTTTATACAAAATAGGTTGTAGAGTCTAAACAAGAAATCCACATCAATGTTACACAAAACCCTAATATTCACCTTATGAATAGCTTCAAATATTTGACACAGAGTTGTGCCCTAGGAAGTATCAAAATGCAAAACAACCCTTTCATGGTGTGCCCTAGCAACAGGTGAAAACAATTACGTAGCTGTAGAACAATTACAAACTTGAGGAGCTCAACCTCAAATAACCATTGACTTCAAAAAGAAATAGAAAACAACTTTCAGCCACACAACCGACTAGAGTTTGCACAAGAAAACCCTGTTACCTCTCTTGAATGTGACTCATTCTAGAATGGAAGACAAAATCACCTCGAATGTCATAAAAAAAACCATCTGAAACTGATTTCTTCCTATTTTCTTGCCGCCATACCACCACTCTTCCAAGCTCTTCCAAAACCTAATACAACCTTCAATAAACTACCATTGAAAATGTGCAAGAGACTATCATTTAGGGAAAATGAAAACTATAGTGTTGGCATCCCTCATTATACCTTTGTTTTTGCAAAAAATAAAACAACCACATCATTATGTCAGCGTTTGAAGAACATAAACCTTGTGAATGATAGGAAACATCATAATCACCAATAATACGTGTTGGTGTTTGACATGTTTCTCATAACAATAATAAACCTCATGATGTGCAACAATGTATGTTGCTCCACTAAATCAAGTATCATAATTCGTTGTGATGGTTTAATAAAACATGTGCTAAGTGATAACCAAGGTCAATGTTTAAGACCAATATGTTGATCAATGATATCAAATTGATAAGTGTAATCCCTAGTCCAAAACTGAAGACCAATGTACATGGTGTAACTACTTTTAAGTTGCCTTATCATCAATGAAAACATGATTAAGTTCCCTTTTCACATAATATGCCTTGAGTCTTCAAACACAACAAATGTCAAGGCAAGTGCCATATAATAGTGTTGTTTCAAAGTTCCTGAATAACCGTGACCTACCAAAACCAATGTAGATGTTAGTATCAAATCAATGATGCATACATGTATCAATGTGTACCAAAGGACCATAAGTATGTAAAGTATTTATGCCTGAATGAATTATCAATGCTCATATAAGTGAACCAAACCAAGCTATCTCATATCCTTCATTAAAGTATCAAAGTAACAAGAATATCTGAATGTATGCCACCTCTATATATGCCAAGATAAACACTTGACATCAATGCCAAAACCAATGTCAAAGAGGTCAACATTAATTTCTTATTTTTTTCCCATCTCAAGACTGACCTAGGAAGAAATATAAATATTTTATTGTTTTTCTTCACAAGCCCAATTTTCTTTTCCTTAACTTGAGTTGACCTAGGAAAAGGGATTAAAGAAGGGACATAAAATAATTTGTTAGTATAAACTTGACTCTTGGAGGAGTGAATGCCCTTCTACAGTGATACAATGATTCCTTTTTGTCATATATTAGTAAATTGAAGCCTGTTCCTTCAGTTCATCACATGGCTTTCTACGCTTGAAAGTGGTCAAATATAGATTTAAATGTGTTTCTATATGTTTATAGAGGATTAAATTGAATTATATGTGCTAAATTTCTTATAAGCATATAATATGATAATGAAATTATTCTTGTGGTTGTAGAATTCATTCATACTCTTGCTATCATTTATGCTTGTGAAAAAGTAAAGGAATTAAATTATCCTTTGTTTAATTCATGTCCTTTCATTAACACTTAAATGAAGAAATCAATATATGAACTCTGTATGGATAGAAGAAATAAATGCTAATTAATTGTTGATTTATTTCACTACTGAACTGGGATAATAAACACTTGCGTAGAATGAGACTCTATTTTTCTGGTTTAATGAACATATATCAATATTCCTATGCATATCCCTTTGTGATTAAGTTCTCACCAAAACTAATCTTTTACTTGTATATGTGTTGAGCATCTATCTCTATCTTTCAAAGTAGCAATACCTCTCTACCCATACATTTAATCTTACAATTATTAATATTAAAAATTTATTAACCTTATTTTCACCCATTTTATCCTTAATCATATCTAAGTATTATAGTAATCTTTACAAATAAAATTAATTTAACTACAGCTAAAGGAGCACCATTAATAACTTTATTAAAGAACAAACATATTTAGTCGAACATAACTATCATGCACTTCAGTGTACAATTTGCTGCAGCTACTATTGTAAATACTTGTCCATGATTTATTTTTTGAAATTCCTTTAATACAATAGATTAGAGTTATCGGTACGATGAACAGGTCATTGTATCAGTCCACCCCGGTAGAGAACACCAGTAGAAGGTAGCCAAGAATAACCATTGATCAATTCATTCACTGTAAATTGATTGGCTTCCCCGGAAGATTTAATAACACGATAGCCTGGCCACCGAACTCGGTTTCCAGTTCCTGCCCCTGGTCCGGAGTTCAAATATTCTCCGTAGTACAAAGTTTTCAGAGCAAAGTTTCCGTCCCATTCAAGCCACCCAGACGGATCAACTAGGTTGTCCAAGTAACACTGCATGTAAACTGTACGAGCATATTTCTGCCAAGGCCTCCCCAGGTGGGTTGGGACCGACTTTTCTGCCGGCACAAGATCGGCCGCTGCGAGCACCGTGCAGTTATGCATGGAGAACCCGGTGTTCTCGTTGGGATCCCCCCTTCCTTGGGCTGTTATTACATTCGATTGCCCCTTCAACGGCTTCCGGGCTATAAGATTGCAGGCTTGAAACACAGCGGCCGCGTTGCCGAAGATGAAGTCAATTGTTCCATAGATATCACATTCTCTGTAAAATTGGCGCTGAGAATGCGCATAAAGGGTGTCTTGGTACCCTATTATGCTGCATCTATAGAACACGGAGCGGTCTGAGCGTACTAAAAGAGCAGCCGCTTGCCCTTTGTACGGTCCTGCTGTGTTCTCGAACGTCAGGTCGCGAGCCATAAATCCATTCGCAGACGCCACTTCAATATAAACCCAAAATACAAAGATTTTAAAAGGATAAAATGAAATTGCTTTTAATGTAGCAAGACAACTACAAGTCATTGTGATCCATCATTATGATATCAAAAGATTATATGAATAAAATTGATGATGAACGCAATATGATTTAAAATGTCGATGCAAAAATTCCAATCAAAAACAATCCTAATGAAAACTTATAACAATTTGCATCCTGTAAATCCCACGTAAGAGAACATATAAAATACTCTCTTTTTCTTGTTTTAAGCTAGACTAACTATACTCTAGCCCGTGCTTTGTACTAAAGAAAGAAAAAAAAATTGGAGCAGTAATTATTAAGTAGAGAGAAGAGAGAATTACTAAAATTGGCTGTAAATGGGGTAGAGTTCTGGGTATGGCTGTTGCTGCCTGTGATGACAGTGACACCCTTCCCGTCCCCAAGAAGCATTATGTTCTGCTTTGTCACCATCAGTTTTTCTGTATATATTCCAGCTCTGATATGAATAACGTATCTCTGCTGGCTTTGCATTGGAGCAGCATTCAGAGCCGCAGCAATTGTCTTGTACTTTCCGGTTCCGTCCTTAGCTACCATGACGTCGACTTTTATCCCTGCCTGCTGTGACAGGAGTAACCGCCGATCTTCAGCAGACATTCCTGCAGGAAAGTCTTGATTAACAGATCTGCCTCTCCAACTCAAACCACTACTAATTCCATCCCCATTTGAGAACAAACGACGGTGATAGCTGAGATCAAGTCGCTTTTTCTTGCTACTGCTCAAGGAAATTATCTTGGCAAAAGCAAGTGAATTGCTCACCATTGCAGAGACATTTTGAACTTTCTCGTACATACGAACTTTCACAGTGTCGTTTAAATTTTGGAAACCGTCCATGCAGGTCCGGAGGTTAGTGAGCGAGGCGCTGAGCCAAGTCTGCACGTCGTTAATCTGTATCTTGACGGATTCTGATTTCAGTGCAGTCAAAACGGAATGTGATTCTTTGAGCTGCTCTGTTGAAAACTGAAAAAGTTGAATGCAATCGGCAAGTGCTACACCCTGTTTTCCCTTGATGCCTTCACGGCCAATCCGAGAAGCCAGAGCAGAGAGATCGTGAAGTCGTTGAAACGTCAGCTTCACAGAAATCTTGGCAAGGTCCTGGTATGAACCAGAATGCTTATGATAAGATGCCAGGCTTGAGACACAAATGTGAGGGTATAACGTCATCTTACATGCTGATTTCACGAGCTCCGATGCTGTCTGCCATGCAACATTAACATCTTGGCTACTTTGGCTACTTTTATTCGATCCATGAACATCCCTTACAAGACTACATGTCAAAAAGACAAGAAGAAAAATACAGTATGTAGAACACTTCTCCATTTCTGAAACCAAGTTAAAATAGAGCGAGAGAATCCAAAACTCCAGAACACATGCCCCTGGGCATGATCCATAGCAAGAGGTGGCGTTATATAATATGTATTCTCTTATCCATGGTACTTTGATTCGCTGTAACTGTCGGCAGTCATTGCTCTAATTAGTGCTAGCTAGCTGGTCGCTTTTGTGAGATTCAATCGGGTATTGGGTCTTGAATTTTGTGTGATGGCAACTTTCTGTTCTACGCAATTCGTATTAATACAGCGTATAATGGTGTCGATGGACTGTTACAACCGTTGCACTGAAAATCGGGGTTTTAAGTTTTAAGATATTTTAGATTGTTTTATAAACTAGATGACAAAGTCGGGTTAAATTGGCTGTTTGGTGTGTTTCAACTTTCGGTAAGTGACATCGGATACGGTGTACATTAATATAGTTTGTATTTTGTTGATAAGAAGCATGAAACAATCATTAGAACACCCGTGACCCTTTGCTAGCTTTGTGTTGTGTGCCACCTTTACTTTTTCTTGGTGTTTGGTCAAGTTGCGGTTAATAAAGGCGACAAACCAGTAGTGGCTTTATTTATTTTTTAATGTTGTACAAGTAAAGTGGCTTGAATTCGGCATTTTTAAATCATCAGTAAAGTGATCTTTTTAAAGAATAAGTTGATTGTTTACATGAACGAAATGATGTGTTGAATAGTAAATGTGTGAAAGTAATGGTTTGTGGGTCAAACGTTTCCTTGCATCATTTTAAAATTTTGAACTAGTGTATCTATAACTAGCAATCACACCTCGGTGTGCAATAGGTACGCCAAAGAAGTATGGAAGATCAATTAAAGAAATTTTTGGTCTATTTTTTTTGCATACATTTGTGCAATAGATGAGGTCAATTGGTAGGCCATTTAGCAAATGATATTTTTTGTACAACAAAGGTCACAATGGAGAAGTGATAGCTTCAAATCAACTGTGCATCCACTTAGATGAATCCAAATACGATTGAAACAAAATCTCTAAATTAGGAAGATAATTAGACTCTATTATCAATAGGCTCGTGTTATGCTTGTACTAAGAAGATAGGGAGATACAGAGATAAAGAGAGGCAAAGACAGAGTGGGGAGGGGAGAGAGAGAGAGAGAGATGAGGAGGAGGAGGAGGAGGAGGAAGATAAGGGTATGGAAATGAGAGGAAGAGATAATGAGAGAGATGAGAGAGGGATAGATAGAGATGGAAGAGATAAATATATGGAGAGGGAGAGAATGAAAAAGGGAGAGATAAAGAGAGAGAGGAGAGAGAGATAGATAGAGATGGAAGAGATAAATATATAGAGAGGGAGGGAGAGAGAGAAAATGAAAGTGGGAGAGATAGAAACATAAAGATAGAGATAGGAAGTGATATATAGAGAGAGGTAGAGAGAGGGAGAGATATAAGAGTAGAGAGAGATGGAGAGATGGAAGAAGAAATATGGAGAGTTAGAGATAGAGAGGTCCAGAAAGAGAGAGATGGAGAGAAAGGGGGAGAGAAGAAGAGGGAGACAAATAGAGAGAGGTAGAGGGAGAGATAAAGCTAGAGAGAGATAAAGAGATAGATAGAGAGAGAAGAAGAGAAAAAATAGAGGAAAAGGGAGAGGGAGAGGGAGAGATAAAGAGAGATATAGATGGTGAGATGGAGTGATAGAGAGATAGAGATACACGAATATAGAGAGAGAGGGGGAGAGGCAGAGAAACAAAGAGAAGTGGAGATAGAAAATTAGAGATGAAGAGAGGGAGAGAAAAATAGGGGGAGAGAGAAACAAAGAGAGAAAATGGGAGAGAGAGAGAGAGAGAGAGAGAGAGAGAGAGAGCATGGGAGTGAGATATGTGGAGAGATAAAGAGAAGGGGGACATAGAGAGAGGGAGCAAGAGAAAGGGAGAGAGATAGGTAGAGGAGGGAGAGAGGGAGAGATAGCTCAATATATAGAGACAAAGAGGGAGTGGGAGAGGGAGAGGACGAGAGATATATAAAGAAAGAGAGAAATATAGAGATAAAGACAGATAGGTAAATAGATAAAGAGATAAGGGGGGAGATAGAGAGATAGGGAGATAGAGGTAGATAAAGATATGGATAAAGAGAGATAATGAGATATTGGTAGAGAGGTGGGGAAGAGATAGAGAGAGATAGAGAGGGGAAATATAGAGAAATAAATATAGAGGGGTATGTGTGTATGGATGAGAGAGGAATATATATATATATATATATATATATATATATATGGGCAATCCCACAATATTGGTTTACAATTTTTGGCCAAACTGGACATTAAAATATTTTTTCTAACTAAATCTTCGCTTTTGAGAACCTATAGTGGCTAAACGTGAGGAATTTGAAGATGATGCAAACTAGTGATTTGTGACATTTTGTTTGTAGATTCTAAATATATTTTTTTCAAAATTTTTGGAATTAGATTGCACTTTTTTTCCATCTCCTTCAAAAACTAGTTTTGGGTGATCCCACAATATTGGTTTACATTTTTGGCCAAACTAGACACTAAAATATTTTTTTCTAACTAAATCTTCACTTTCGGGCACCTATAGCGGCTAAACCGTGAGGAATTTGAAGATGATGCAAACTAGTGATTTGTGAAATTTTGTTTGTAGATTCTAAATATATTTTTTTTCAAAATTTGTGGAATTAGATTGCAATTCTTTTTCCATCTCCTTTGAAAACTAGTTTTTTTTTTTTTCTGTAAACAATATATATGGGTGATCCCGAAATATTGGTTCACAATTTTTGGCCAAATTGGACACTGAAATATTTTTTTCTAACTAAATCTTCACTTTCGGGGGTCTATAAAGGCTAAACCTTGAGGAATTTAAAGATGATGCGAACTAGTGAGTTGTGACATTTTGTTTATAGATTCTAAATATATATTTTTCAAAATTTTTGGAATTAGATTGCACTTATTTTTCCATCTCCTTCAAAAACTAGTTTTTATGGGTGATCTCACCTTATTGGTTTACAATTTTTGGCCAAATTGGCCACAAATATTTTTTTCTAATTAAATCTTCAATTTCGGGCACTTATAGTGGCTTTAAACCGTGAGGAATTTGAAGATCATGAAAACTAGTGATTTGTGACATTTTGCTTGTAGATTCTAAGTATATTCTTTTCAAAAAAATTGGAATTAGATTGCACTTATTTTTCCATCTCCTTCGAAAACTAGTTTTTTTATGTAAACAACATTTTTAAGGAGTGATGCTCACCGTATAATGCATAACATTTTTTCCATGAAGGATAAAATTATAACTTTTTTGAATTTGGATTTGTAACTATGATATATAGTGCTTCCAATTGGTTTCATAGTTTTTTATTGAATATTTTTTCCTTAATCAAGTTTCAAAGTCAAACCAATTACAATTCAGACATAGGTGGACTGTATAACAAATAATTTTTTTTGTATGTATTGAAATTCAATTTCTTTTGTTAGATCAAAGACTTCAATATCTGGTGCACTCATATTTTTTAATTTTATTTTTTTGATAATCTGCTATTTTTCCACATGTGCAGAATAGAGAGCTTGATTTTCAGTGAAAAACCTACATTCAGAGGAAATTAAAAATAAATATAATAATTAAATTAAATTTATTTAAAATTATACTTTTTGGGAAGCTTATAATAAGGACTACATACTTAAAAAAAATAAAATTAAATGAATTCATATGATCCCCCAAAAGGTAAATCAAAAGTGGCTTTTTATCAACACTTTGATAGGTGTAAAGGAGACTCGAGTATGTGCAGGATCATGATAGGCCAAAAAGTGACGATATGAAAAAAACAACATTTTGCATCCACCAAAAAATGCAAAATTCCTGAGTTGACTTTTTTTTGGGTTGGGTGTCAGTACATTGCTCCAAAGCAATTCCCAAGCCAAAGTTGCACAAATTGGATATCTGATTTGGGTTAGGTATAAATACACAGTCATGGCCATTTCAAATCATTTTAACTGTTTTAAACCATCTCAAAGCACAATGAGAGCAATGTGGGGCATATTCGATATCAGATTTGAGCTAATATCTAATTTGCAAGGTATGTTTTTGGTTTTTTTTTTTGTTTCAATCAATTTTTGTATTAGTTTTGTATAATTTTAACTATCTTTTTATGGATTTTTATTAAAAACTAGAGTTTTTAATGGATTTTTAATTAAAAAGTTAGTGCTTTTTATGGATTTTTATTAAAAACTAGAGCTTTTTTTATGGATTTTTATTAAAAACTAGGGTTTTTTTATGGATTTTTATTAAAAAATTGGGTTTTTTAAACAATAATTTCATTTATACTATGTAATTTCAATTAGATTAATTAGTTTTGAACTTGAATCAGGCATTATGGCTGAGGATCAAAACCCAGAAATGCCAAACTCTCCACCACCTCTGCGCCCATCAATTGAAGAGTTAATTGGTGAAAAATTGGAGCAATTGAGGGGCATTTGTGATGTTTATGAGACAATCCCTCAATTATCCAAGATGACAAACACATTGAAAGAAATAATTAAAAATATGGAAACCCTCTCCACCTAACATAATGCCATTCTTTCATGGCAAGAAACCATGAGGGAATATTACTCTGGATTGTCTTACAAAGAGGTGAAAGATCTCAAAATAACAAAATCCCAAATAGCTTCTTTATTTGTTAACCCTCACACTGGTCTGCTAGTTAATGTTAATAAACCAAAAATTTCTATAAAATGGTGCATGAATAAGGACATTGTAGATAACTTTTGGGATCGTTGGTGGGTTTTTAATAAACCACACAAAAATGATATTAATCTACCATTTTACTTTATTTAAAAAAATATACGTTGAGATTGTGTTAAGGAATCATGTCAATTACTTTGATATTAAACCCTTCTAGGGTGTCGGTGGAGGTATGCCCCAAGATAGACCAGGGGTAGTTAGAGTAGTTCAGGGCCCATATGTTCCCCCTCCTCCCTTTCCTCATCCACCTCTAGTACATCATCCAGATATTATCGTGGATGTAACCACAGACTATTCAGGTTATTCACTCTTTGAGTGATCTTTTGGTTTCCCATACTACTACAGTACTTGAACCACATGCTAGTGATGTTGGCAATAGATCAAGTGTTGAGGTGCATCATCCTCCTCAGGTCCACATATCTATGTGCCACATACTTGCACTATGTGCCACTAGATATGCTTGGGTCCTCTTATACAACCTGTTGAGCATCCCTTATACACTTCTGATTATGACCTCCATGATGTAGACATTAAAGGAGATCAGACACATGGGATTGGAGCACACCCTACAGAGTCCTCTCCTTCTATAGAGGGGGACATTGGAATAGTTACATAGGTAAGATTTATGTTGTAAATTCATAACTTGCATTTGTTTTTAAATGAATATCAATAAGAGATAGTATCAAGTACTAATATTTATTTACATGGTCTATTTAGTAGTTGATGTCAGGGGAGGAGCTTACATAGGTTACTGATAGCACCCTTAGGGCCATTTCATTTGGCCTCAACATGCACGTGGTATATATTTTTGCACTCACTCGTTTAATTTTTTTTTATTATATACATGCTTGTCATTTGAATTGTCATTAATGAAATTATATATTAACTTATATGTTTATCTTATTTTCCTCTTGTAGGAAACACCTAGTGTGAGCGAGGTGCAGTGTTGTCTAGACTATGGAAGCACAATGGTAGATAAGGGAAACGTAATTAAACTAAAATTCAATTGAATTAATATTTTTAAGATGTTATAGTGATTATGCATACATCAACATAGATTGGTAGTTTCATATACTTGTCATTTTTATGTGCAGGTGGTTATGAGCTACACATCCTTGTTGAAAAGTGTTAGAATGCTTGAAGGATTAGGTGTTGAAACACCTCAAGGAGGAGGTGTCGAAACACCTGAAGGAGATAAAGAAAAAGAGATGCCTAAAGAGGTATGGATTTATTTTATTGTGTTTGGTAAATATGTTCCTATTACCGACAATTATATGCTAACTTGTATCAATTTTATGTTTTTGTTCACATATATAGAATGACATTACAAAATTTGGTTTGATTGGTTCTTTGAGATGGGCATATTCTAAGACTCTTGACCATGTGAAGAGACGTATATATGAGGTAATCAAGATTTCAATTTTAGAGTTCAATTAGAATTCAATGTATATTGATTTTGATGTTAATTATTCGATTTTAAATTATATAATATAACTAATCTCAATTGTGGTTTGAATTTTTCTTGTGCAACTACCTTTAGATCCTAAGAGTGCTTCAAAGAGGCTCCATTTTGATGATCTACTAGTAGGTTAGGATGAGATAGACATTTTGGCATGTACATATTTTGAATAGATATCAAGATGGCATATGCCACATTTTGTAAAACTTTGCTTGAGTTGGCATTAATGCCATTTTTGTATATGGACATACAATTGATTATTGAATAATTTGTTATATAGAAGTTGACAATCAAAATAATTTGTTCATGTGGATTTTTAAACTCTTTGAAAATTTAATCTTAACCAATGGTTAAATATCAATGTACAATAACATAAAAAATAATGGTTATATTATATAGTTCACAATAAAAAATAATGAATAATCTAGTTAAATTATATCATATATTGCTTAGTTATATTATGGTGATATTACATAGTTTAAACCATAGCAGCAAAAATATTTTGGGGCAAAAATCAACAAACCAAAAGTATAAGATTTAAAAAAAAATTAAAAAAATTATAGAACAAGAGATTAAACCTTTTTATTTTGAAATTGAAAGGAATTTCCATAGCATAGAGATATAGAGAGAAAATAAAATAAAGAGTTTAACTAATGAATTGTAAAAAATAGATTTTTGTAGTTTATATTCATATCGCTAATTACATTGCATTGCACATCTTTCAAACTCAAAGCATTACTTCACATTGCATAACTGATAGCAACCTAGGTTACCTCCAACACAATAAACACCAAATCAATTGAATTCAATAGAGTTTTGAACCCCAAACCCTCTCAAAGGCTATTCTCCTCACAAACACTCTTCCTTGCTAGTAGGTATGCAGACCTTGGAACTTGAACCCAACTCACTCCAAACTCACTCAAATAGCCAACACTTCACAGTTTCAAAGACCCAGGGAAAACTATAACATATCTCATCATCCCTAGCACATCCTTTGGAACAACACCTTGAAACCACACCTACGCTGACCTAGGCCATGAATTAGGCCATTTTTACAAAGAGACACCTCTCCATTCTTACAACCAACCCAAGAAACCTATGGGGAAAAACTTATCAGGTATCAAAACACCCTATTTCACAATTTATTTGATCATACAAATTCTCTAAGGTGCTATACCAAGAAACCCTTATTTCTAGCCAATTCAATGGGGGTTTATTGAAAAACCACTTTCCAGGACCTTTCCAACTCTGTCACCACTTTAATCACCCTTGAATCAGTCTGCACAAGCTTAAAAATCATTCACCAATCCTCCATTAGTCATATTTTATCAAACCCTAGTGTAAAACCTCATTTTTCACTCAAAAAATTAATACAAAATCACACAGGGTAATAATACAAAAGACCTCTAAACTCTTTCCCAACACAATAAGACCCTACACACATCTACACCAGACTCAAATAAGCCATTCCACCAAGATATAGAAGGTGATAGTTGGTGGAATGATTTAAAAGGGTATTTCTTCACTCAAAACCCTTGTAACAGGGTATTCAGACCCGTGTATAGAGATTTGCTTCAAGAAGACTTTAAATTCAATGAAACTTATTCAAAATGAAACCAAATCAAAGCTAATTCACCCCAGAAAAGAAATCTACATGTAATTGTATCACAATTTGACTGTACGGGCTGTACAGTGGCTGCAAATAAGGAAATGTACATAAAAATATAGAAAATCTAAGAAAATTGTTTTGATTCTCCTTCCAAAATCTTCAAGAGAGATTTTACATCAAGATTCCTCCACTTTTAAACTTTCTTCCCTCCAAATACAATTTCCACAATCATAAAAAAATGATTTTTGAAACTTATGACCGTTAGGCTTCTAAGCCTTTAAAATTTTGCACTTTTTGCAAGTTTATGTTGACAACATTTTACATATTATTGTAATATTTGCAATTTTACTCTCCTAGACACCGAAAATATTGGAGATGGTCTATTTAGACCTTATTCAACCCAAAAATATGACCTCACACAAAAAATTGGCTTTTCACTTACCTTAACAACTTTTGTCAACATTGACAACTTCTTGACATGTTTTGCAACATTTACTTGATTCAAACCCGAAAGACACCAAAGTTGATCAATTACATCAAGAATGGTCTCATTAGACCTTATTAAGACTTGAAACACCCAAACAACCTAGACAAAACTTTTCATAAGACAACTAGATTAAACCCATTAAAATGGATTGGTGCTCCTACACCAATAACTAATAACTAGATGTTGATAGATGAAAAAATTTCAATTACAATATAGTTTTTACAAACTCAACCTAAGTAGTAATACAATTACTTCACATTGCATAACTAATAACTAGGAGCAAATGTCAATAGCATTTTCTTGCCATGGCATTCTATGAGACCACATTTCTTTGAGGCATTTTTTCAAATAGTTCATTGTCTTGTCTATGCTACCACAATTTTCATACATGTCTACTAAAGCTTTTTATCAAACAGTTCACTGGCTTGTTGCTATGGCTAAAATTATAAAACAAGTGCTTTCAAACAAGCTATGAATGCTTGGAAAAATTCTATCAAAGTATAATAGTAAGCAATATCATCAACAAGGAAATGAAATGTTTGAAAAAATGCCTCAAAGAAATTAGGTCTCATGGTGATGGAATGCCATGAGAATCAAAATTTCTTTTGATTGTCATGGAATTCATCACCACGAGACCTCATTTCTTTGAGGCATTTTTAAAAATAGTTGACTTCCTTGTTGATTGTCATGGCATTGCATCACCATGAGACCTCATTTCTTTGAGGCATTTTTTCAAACAGTTCACTGCCTTGTCTATGCTACCACATTTTTCATACATGTCTATCAAATCATTCTATCAAACATTTCATTACCTTGCTACTATGGCTAAAAGCATAAAACAACTGCTTTGGAACAAGATATGGATGCCTAGAAAAAATCTATCAAAGCATAATAGTAAGAAATAACATAGACAAGGCAATTAACTATTTAAAAAAAATTCCTCAAAGAAATGTGGTCTCATGGTGATGGAATGCCATGACAAGAAAATTTCTATAGATTGTCATGGCATTCCATCACCATGAGACCATGTTTTTTTGAGGATTTTTTGCAAATAGTTCACTGCCTTATATATGCTACCACATTTTTCATATGTCTACCAAATCATTTTATCAAACAATTCACTACCTTGTTGCTATGGCTAAAATCCTAAAACAAGTTCTTTCAAACAAGGTATGGATGCTTCGAAAATGGTGTAGGAGCACCTTGGAAATAGAGGACTAGGTGATGGTTAGTGAGTCAAGTTTTGAGTTTTATTTTTATTGTGTGTTGTTAATAAGGTCTATTAGACAAAAAATATTGCAAGAAAGGCCTTATGGGGTTAGTTATTCATTTAGGAGTGAAAGTTGGTAGTTTTTTGAAAAGATGCTAAAAAAAGTATTGAAGTTGCTTTGTACAACTTGTCAACTTTGCATGTTAGAGGAGGATTAATGCTCTCCCACTCAAATTATTTCTTGTAACTAATGTAATATGGTGGTAAATATGTTGAAAATCCTCTGATTGATTTGAGGCATGGAGATTGAATGATTTTGAAATGAATAACAAATTTTTTCTCTATTTTTCTACAAAATTTGTGTTTTCAGAACTTGTTGAGCTCAGTACGGTTCTGTACGGAAGCTTTATGCTAGAAACTCAATGGGATTAGTTAGATCTATTTCTTAGCTTTCATTCAATTCTTATTTCTCTTGATTTCATTAGAAATTGAATTAGTTTTAAGTATTTTTCTTTCAGGTGGTCTGAAACCCTCATTTTCAAGGGTTGAGATTAGTAAAAATGTAAAATCTCATCATTCCACTATTGGAATTTTGTAAAAATAGGCGAAATAATGATTTTTGGGGTGCTTAATCATATTTCATATTTTTTTGGTTGTAGGGCTGTGAAAGTATGTTTCATGGATTTTTGATCAAGCCTTAGCTTGATTTTGTCGTGTGTTAAGCTAGGAAATCAAGAGAATAGCGTGGATCAATAGCTTTTTCAAAATATTTTGTCAAAAAAATGGTGGATTCCTATGTTTTTCAACCCAAGGAGTTTTTTGGTGAAGTTATTTAGATTCTTTGAGTTAATTTGAGCACACCTCCTTTGTAAAAGTGGCCTATTTAGGCCTAATTATAGTGTTGTAGGCCATATTAGACCAATTTGTTCCAAAGTAACATCATGAACTTTTTTTATATGTTTAAATATGTGTTAAAGAGTGATTCAAAAGGTTACTGTTCCTATCTTTATTCCATCATCTACAATGGAATTGAATGGAAAATAGGTATAGGTGCCCTAGTTAGTGAATAGCTAAAATGGTGCAAAACCGCATTGTTGGGTTTGGAGCCTTCATCAAAGTTTGAAATTGTGTTAGTTTGAGTTTTTGTGATCTGTTCCACCCCTATCCTTGCATAAAAAATATCTATCAAATCATAATAATAAGCAATAGCATAGACAAGGTAGTGAACTATTTAAAAAAATGCCTCAAAGAAATGTGGTATCAATGTGCTTGTCATGGCATTACATCACCATGAGACCACATTTCTTTGAGGAATTTTTAAAAAATAGTTCACTTCCTTGTCTATGCTAGCAAATTTTTCATACATGTCTACCAAAGCATTTTATCAAACAATTTGTTGCCTTGCTGCAATGGCTAAATGTCTAAAACAGGTGCTTTCGAACAAGCTATGGATGCTTGGAAATTTTTTATCAAAGCATAATAGTAAGTAATAGCATAGACAAGGAAATGAATTGTTTGAAAAAATGCCTCAAAGAAATGAGGTCTCATGGTGATGGAATTCCATGACAATCCATAGTAATTCGCTTGTCATGGCATTCATTATGGCATTCTATCACCATGAGACCACATTTTTTTGAGGATTTTTTTTCAAAAGTTTGTCTATGCTACCACATTTTTCATATATGTCTACCAAATAATTTTATCAAATAGTTCAATACCTTGTTGCTATGGTAAAAGCCTAAAACAAGTGATTTCAAACAAGATATGGATGCTTGGAAAAAATCTATCAACACATAATAGTAAGCAATAGCATAAACAAGGTAGTGAACTAGTTGAAAATTTTCCTCAAAGAAATGCAGTCTCATGGTGGTGGAATGCCATGACAATCCATAGAAATTTTCTTGTCATGGCATTCGTCATGTCATTCTATCACCATGAGACCACATTTCAGTGAGGCATTTTTTCAAATAGTACACTACCTTGTCTATGCTACCACATTTTTCATACATGTCTATCAAAGCATTTTATTAAAAAATTCACTACCTTGCTACTATGGCTAAAATCCTAAAACATGTACTTTCAAACAAGTTGTGGATGCTTGGAAAACATCTATCAAAGCATAATAGTAAGCAACAAGCTATGGTCTGATGGCTTTTTTTCACATGAAAATTAGTGTTGGAGTTCGGTTGGAGGCTAAAAACTACTTGTAAGGGCATAAATAAATCTTGTAAACATGACTTCAGGGTTGGAGAAGTTGAAAATAAGAGTTTCCATCTTTGAGGAAGAAGATTTTTGTGTTTCTCCAACATCTTGTGGTATTCTTTTGATTTTCTATGGTTTGTATGGCATTATTATGATTTTCACATGTGTGGTATGGTTATATAATCGAGTTAGCTTTGAAATTCCTTTTGTTTGGTCAAATTTTATTGAGATTTGAATAAGTTATGGTAATTATGCCACTAGAAGCCTAGAAGTTTTTCTCTACAACTTTTGTTCTACAACTCGTACGACCAAACCAACTATTCTATCACATTTGGATGGGTACGTTTAGGTAAGGTATGGTCCCCTTTAGCACCCAAATAGGCTGAAGCAGTCTAATCTACATTCAACATGAGAAATCCCTTAAGAGTCCAAAGTGCAAAAGGGCAACAATCTTTGACGAGCTGTTACTTAGGAACCGTAATGCCTACAAACCTTTTTTTTGAGGCTATGAGATCATGGTGGGCCCCTCTACAATAACCTCTCTCAGGTTTTGCTATCTTAGGGGAATTTTCCCATGGTGATGAGTTTTTAGTTGAGGGAAAAGTTGTCAAATGCAAGCAGTGTAAAGTTGCAAAGTGGTGCAACTTTCATTCTGCAACTCATACGACCAAACAGATTGTTCCAACATGTGTGGATGGGTATTTTTACACTAGGTATGGCCCTCTTTTGCACCCAAATATGCCAAATTTCTCTGAGCTACATTGGACCAATGATTTCCCTTAAGAATCCAAAGTGCTAAATGGTAGCAATCTTTGAAGGGCTATTTATTGGAAACTGTGACACTTATAGACTCTTTGTCTGTAGCTATCATGTTCAACATCTTCAATTCCAACATTTTCACCTTGAACATTTTCAATATAAATTTGAACATTTTCATTCCTAATTTCAATATCATGTTCAACATTTTCACCATGAACATATTCAATTTCCTCTTCACTTGAAAGACCAAAGTGCTTAGGTTCACCAATATTTAACATACCTTGTCTTTTCTTCCTATGACCTTCTCAATCTCTTTGTCTATATGCTTCAATTTGTCCTTTTGTAAGCTTTCTCTTAAGTTTTTTCTTTTGATGGTTGTTGCTTCCCATTATACCTCATAAAAGATGCTAAAAAAATGATTTCTTATGACAAATTTGAGTTCTAATATGCTCCAAAAAGTTGATCTTTGTCTCTTCCTATCTAAAATTTTGCTTTTTCACTTGCAATGTGTGCAAAAAAGAATGTAGGGTCCATTGGCATGCTCAAAATGACCCATATGGCATTTTTCTATGGCCCACAAATCTGATATTAGATAAAATTTATATCTAATTTGAAAAACATTTTAAAATGTATTGTAATGGTAAGATGTTAGTGTTATAAATCAGATATCCAATTTTTGCACACATAGTCCTAATCTGAGTAATTAGGAGGTGGAGGGTGAGAAATAAAGAGAGAGAGAGAGATGGAGAGAGAGGGAAAGGGAGAGACATAAAGAGTGAGGGAAAGTGAGAGAGAGAGAGAGAGGGAAAGGGAAAGAGACAGAAAGACAGAGAGAGGGGGAGAGAGAGAGTTAAAGGGAGAGAGAGAAAGATAGAGATGGGGAGAGAGAGAATTAGGAGGGGGGAGGGAGAGAGAGGGAAAGGGAGAGATAGAGAAAGAGAGGGAAAGGGAGAGAGAGATAGATAGAGGGAGAGAGAGAGAATTAGGAGGGGGAAGGGAGAGGGTAAGAAGTGAAGAAGGGGAGAGGGGGAGATAGAGAGAGGGTTGAGGGTAGAGGATTGACAATATAAGGTTGAGGTTAGGATTGAGGATTAAGGGATTAGGGTTTAAGTTTTAAGGGTTAAGGGCTTAGGGAAGAGGGAAGAGGGAGAGATATGGAGGGAGTGAGTGAGGGGGGTTGACGATATAGGGTTTAGGGATTAGGATTTAGGGATTAAGGGTTTAGGGTTTAAGGTTTAAGGGTTAAGGGTTTAGGGTAGAGGGAGAGATATAGAGGGAGTGAGTGAGAGAGATAGAGGAAGTGAGTGAGAAAGAGAGAGGGAGACCTCAAGATAGAGATAGAGGGAGACTTGAGAGAGAGAGAGGGAGGGAGTGGGAGAGAGATAAAAGGAAGGGAGGGTTAAGGGTAGAGGGGAGAGAGATAGAGGAAGTGATTGAGAGAGAGAGACCTAAGAGAGGGAGAGGGGGTAGCAGGGAGAGACTTGAGAGAGAGAGAGAGAGAGGGAGTGGGAGAGCGATAGACGGTATAGGGTTAATTGTGGAGGGTTTAAGAGTTTAGGGTTGAAAGGTTAAGGGTTAAAGGTTAAGGGTAGAGGGAAAGATATAGAGGGAGTGAGTGAGAGAAAGAGAGACCTAAGAGAGGGAGAGGGGATAGGAGGGAAAATTTGGACAGAGAGAAAGTAGAGCACAGAGGGTTTAAGGGTTAATGATTTAGGGTTTAGGGTTAAGGGTAGAGGGGAGAGAGATAGAGCGATTCATTGAAAGAGAGGGGAGGAGGGAGTGGGAGAGGGATATATGGTAGAGGTTTAAGGTTAGAGGGGAGAGAGATAGAGGAAGTGATTGAGTGAGAGACTTGAGAGAGATAGAAAAGGAGTGTGAGATAGATAGAGGGTATAGGGTTGATGGTAGAGGGTAGAGGTTTATAAGGGTTTATGGGTTAAGGGTTAAGGGTTTAGGGTAGAGGGTTAAAGCATTTAGGGTTTAAGGGTTAAGGGTAGGGGGAAGAGAGATAGAGGGAGTGACTAAGATAGAGAGACCTGAGAGAGGGAGAGGGAGTATGAGGGAGAGACTTGAGAGAGAGAAAGAAAGAGGGAGTGGGAGAGAGATAAAGGGTATAGGGTTTAAGGGTTAAGGGTAGAGGGAGAAATATAGGGGGAGTGAGTGAGAGAGAGACCTGAGAGAGGGAGAGGGGATAGGAGGGAGAGACTTGAGAGAGAGAGTAGAGGGTAGAGGGTTTAAGGGTTGAGGGTTTAGGGTATATAGTTAAGGGTAGAGAGGAGAGAGATAGAGGGAGTTAGTGAATTAGAGGGAGGGAGGGAGTGGGAGAGAGATAAAGGGTAGATGGTTAAGGGTAGAGGGGAGAGAGATAGAAGGAGTGATTGAGTGAGAGACTTGAGAGAGAGAGAGTCGAAGAGAGATAGAGGGTATAAGGTTTATGGTAGTGGGTAGAGGGTTATAAGGGTTTACGGTTTAAGGGTTAAGGGTTTAGGGTTAAAGGTAGAGAGGAGAGAGATAGAGGGAGTGAGTGAGAGAGAGAGACCTAAGAGAGGGAGAAGGGGTAGGAGAGAGAGAGAGGGTTAAGGTTAGAGGGTAAAGGGTTTAGGGTAGGAGGGAGAGAGAGAGAGAGACGGTAGAGGGTGAATTGTTGATTTTTGGCACTCTAGAACTTCTCTAGCTCTTCTAGGGCTTTTCACCTAAAAGGAGAGAGGTGGGGCCAAAAATGCTAAGGGATCATTCAAATTTATGTTATGTGTGATGTTGTATAAGTGACATGAAGAAAACTAAATGTAATTGAGTGATCTATATGAATGAAAATGAATGCAAAACTAAGATTTTATTTATGTTTGAACACACACTGTGATATTCAAACAATGAACTAAATGAAAAAATAATGAAAAATAGAAAGAAATTAGATGAAACAAAGTGCCCCTGGGAAATTTTTGATGATTCTGGAATGTTGTGGATGTTGACTGAAATAACTGAAATTTCATAGCAGGACTCATTCGCCCAAGGTGGCAAATTAGTCCTATTGGTGAAAAAGTGTCAGAAACTGGTTTTTGACTGCTAGGATTTGAAATTTGACAAAATTCAGATTTTCAATCCTAAGGTGAGACTCATTCACCACTGGTGGTGAATCAGTCCTCTCCTAAAATTCTAAAAAATCAGGAGACAACTCTGCAACACCGGATCTGGAAATCTCTTATTGTCGGGTTGTTGAAGTCAATTCTACAGGAAATGGACATAAAACCTTCTCCAAGCTTGAAATATGATTGAGTTCACTTGAAGCACCTAGTTGAATTGTTTACCAATCTTCAACACCAAAAATATTGTTAAATCTACATACCTAGGTCTACAAAACATATGCAATAGGGAAAAAATGGTTTTAGCAAATAGGGTTTTTCCTTGGTCAAACCCCACTTATGGTATTCAAACCCTTAATGAAACAATGAAATGAAAGAGAATGATAAAATAACATGTAATTACTATTAACTTACCAAACTCTTGATGATGCAAATTTGAAGTAATGTCAATGGATGCTCCAAAGTGCTTGAGCAATTGCTTGAATTGATGTTGTAAGATGATTGAATCCTTAAGATTGCTTGAATATGATGTGTGAATGTTGGAGGATGTAAAATGAGGTGAAAATCACATATTTATACAATCTTGTGCCTTAGTTACCCATTCATACCTAATCACAGGTTGACATCAAGTGTTTTTGAATAAAAAATTGAAAGGAAATTTGAAAAAAATTGAATTTGGAGCCAAGAGGGACTCATTCACCACCCATGGCGAATGGGTCCCACCTAGGACTTGAAAATGGGTGTCAAAAATTAAGTTGTATTTAATATTATTTGTCAGGTTAACATTCAAAAATACACTTAATTAAGACATATGAGGGCATATAGGGACCAAATAAAGCATGATGAAGGGATAAATAGTGTTCAATTGTACCTAGAAAAGCATGAAATCTTGTTACAAGGCTTTACAACACTTCAAAATAGGACTTGTTTAGTGATGAAAAGGTGATTTTTAGGTGAATTACAATAAATAGAGTCTAGAAGAGTATAGAAATGTCTTATAAAACTTCACAACACCTTCACAAGACATTATTATTTGAATTTTAGTACCTAAATATGCATGTTCAAGCCATATTATGACATAAAATCATAGCAAAATAAATAAAACACCATGAAAAAGACCTAAAAGGCCATGAAAATGACAAGGGGCCATTTTTCTATAGCACAGAGTGTTAATGGTAGAGGGTAGAGGGTTTAAGGGTTAAGGGTAGAGTAGAGAGAGAGAGATAGAGGGATTGACTTTGAGAAAGAGACCTGACAGAAGGAGAGGGGGTAGCAAAGAGAGAGAGAGAGAGAGAGAGAGAGAGAGAGAGAGAGGGTTTATGGTTTAGGGGTTTAAAGGTTAAGGGGTTTAAAGGTTAAGGGGAGAGGG
>VDFB02271358.1:932693837-932723011 GCA_007258455.2 Sequoia sempervirens | reverse complement strand
TTTTATCTGAAGTCTATCAATCCTGACATTTTTGTGATGATCAAGTCTTTGGGATGAGCCACTCTACCGAATGCTTATGGTACTGCTATCAAAGCTGAGAATCATTTGATAGATTGTGAAAAATTTCCTCCTTGACCTATTATGCCAATATTTCTTGAAATATCGATCTCCATGCAAGACGTCACATTGACTAGTGCACCCGCAGCCGCCCAGTCAATGTACTCATATGCAGCTACTCCTGAAAATGTGGCTTCTACATCAGGTTCTTCTAAGGGTGAAATAAGTGACCTCAAGGAGATGCTGCGAAACATGGAAAATGATATACAACTCTCAAGCGGAACCAAGAAACGCCCCCACAGCCAGCATATCAAAACTATCAAGGCGACCAGTCTACTTATCAGCAAAATCAATATCAGGGTGCGCCTCGCACTAATCCACCCACACCGACTGCAAACCAAATGGTGCCGGTGCCTTCTCCGCTGATGAGCGCATCGCCAAGCTCGAGTAGGGAATTAATCATAGGGTAGAACAACCTTATTGATGAGTTAAATCCATGGTGTTTCCCCTGCAGCGATGCACATATGCCCCGAAACTGTCTGCGTGGAAACTTACAACAGAAGGTGGCAGAGCAACGCAACCAAGGCACAACAACGGAAGATGGGGGTTATGTATATGCCTCACCGCAAATGGAGAGCGTGGTCTTTACCGTGTAAATGCAACGAATGTCTTTAGAATAAGAATAAAATATTGCTCCTGATCATGCACTTTTCTCCTGGACGGAAGAAGAAGAAATAGTGTTTACCAATGACACATTCATATCCAAAACACCGTAGGTGCAATCTAACTATAACACACGCTCAAAGAGGAGATTCACCGGTGAGCCTATTATTTCACATCTGGACAACCCGAAACTCAAAGGCATGTTCGATCAAATTCCCAGTGCTTCGACCGTCCCTTCACCTTCTCAACCATGGAATGAGATTATTATAGCAAGAACCAAGGTGCATAAATCTCTGAGTTTTCCACCTTTTAATGTGGTAGAGCAATTGAAGAAATCATCTGCTAATGTGTCTTTGTGGGACATTCTAGCCATCCCGGAACAAAAGACGCTATTACAGAAGGCGCTTCAAGAAGAGGTCAACCCGTCATCAGCAGAACTGTCTGCCAGTGCAAAAGCTATTTGTCACATACCGCCAGAAAAAGTTCTTACAAATAATATGAAGGAATCTCCTACCGAAGGTAGAAGTAGGTTGAAACCTCAGCCCTTCTTCTTGACTCTCATTGTAGGAAAGAAGCTATTACACAATGCTATGATTGATTTTGGGGCCAGTACAACAGTTATGCCTAATAGATAGTCGAAGCTTTGGGACTCAAATAGGACACAGTGATCATAGATGTTCCTCCTATGTTTGGTCTTTGTCTATTCTGAGAATTTACTTCAAAGGTGGGTGGATACCTGTCCTTGGACTGGTCACATCTGATTCTCAAGACCAGGCACGACGCAAAAATGAAGATAAAATCAGAGGTTCTACATTTTGAACATGTGGCAGATGAGGCCTTGATCAATTTTGAAGTGGTGCATACCTCTATCACCAAGCAAGAAATGTACTGCGTTAATTTGCTAGAAGAAGAGAAGGTGAGCAGAGATCAGAATGATAAAGAAGATGCTTTGTTGAGTGAACACATAAACAATGATCCTTTCAACAATTATCATGCTACAGGATTGGGCACGTATGTAATTTATGATGAAGACTAGGTGCTTCCAAGGGTTGCCAAAGAATCCAAAGGTAACCAGGAAAATGAGCTATGGACATTATACTTTGATGGAGCAAGAAGCAAAGTAGGTGCTGGAGCAGGGGTATATCTAATATCCTCGCAAAATAAAAAATGGCTGAGGCTTTTCTGCTTTCATTTCGCTTGTTCAAACAATGAGGCTGAATATGAGGGGTTAGTCCAAGGTTTAAGCCTTGCAGAACAAATGGGAATTAAGTAATTAATTGTGTTCGGAGATTCTGAACTAGTAGTTAACCAGGTCCGAGGAATTTTGGCAGCAAAGAATTTCTGCATGAGATCCTATCGGCACCGAGTCTAGGACCTGATTGAGGGTTTTGAAGCTTTCAACATCCAGACTATTCCCCAAAGACAAAATAGTGATGCAGATCGCATGGCTATGATTGGTGCTTAGTTTGATCTTGTCTCTGACTTTCTTCATAATGAACATTCAGTATAGGTACTAGTCTGACCAGCAATCTTCGACAATGATTAGAGTTGGCAAGTCTTTGAAAGTGATGAACATATCGCCTTGTTTATCCAGCACGCAGGGGAATTCGCCGATCAACTTCAACCAAAGATTGGCGAGGCTTATGAAGGATAAATTATGCAACTCAAATCTAATAAACTTCTGAAAGGATTGGTTACTCTTGAAAACTTTTTCGATTGTAATGATGCCCAAAATGATAAGCGGAAGTTTGTGGTAGACAAAAGTGATTATGAAGACCTTCGGGTCTCTGATGGTAGGAATTCCTGAGTTAGAAAAAATGTCCCGCACCAGGATAAGGAAAGGCTCATCAGTTTTTGCAAAAAATATGGAGTAGTGGCCCGGTCCTACGATGATCTAGAGGGTTACGATCCTAGCATCATTCAACACACTATTGAGCTAATAGAAGGTGCGAAACCAGTTTGATAGAAATAGAGGCTAGTTAACCCTAAAATTGAGGCCCTAATGGCACAGGAGCTAACCAAGCTCATTGAGTCACGCATTGTCTTCCCAATTAAACATAGTACCTGGGTATCGAATCTGGTCCAAGTCTGAAAGAAGAATGGGGATATTCGCTTGTGTGTGGATTTCCGAGATCTGAACAGAGCATCTCTAAAAGACCACTATCTGTTGCCTCCTATGGAATCAATCCTACAAACCATGGCAAGATCAGAAATATTTTCTCTTCTGGATGGTTTCTTTGGCTACAACCAGATCCGAGTTAAAGAGGAGGATAGCACAAGACTACGTTCACCACAAAGTGGGGAACATTTGCATATGCTAAAATGCCTTTTGGTTTATCCAATGTAGGGGCAACATTCCAGCAGGCGATGGACATCACATTAAGCGAACTAATCAATAAGTTTATTCTAATCTATTGGGATGACCTTACCATGTTCTCTAAATCTAAGGATGATCATTTTGACCATTTGGAATTAGTTTTTCAGAAGTGCCAAGATTTTGGAGTTTCCCTGAATCCAAAGAAATATGTATTCGGAGTGCCATAGGGTAAGCTGTTGGGGCATGTTGTGTCTAGAGAAGGTGTTTCGATTGACCCTGAACGAGTAAAGGCTATCAAAGAGCTTCCCCTTCCGGTAAATAAGAAAGGTGTCTAGTCTTTCTTGGGCAAAGTAAATTTCGTCAGCAAGTTTATTTTTGATTTCACGGGAATGATTAGGCCAATCACCCTAATGCATAAGAAAGATCAAACATTCAAGTGGACAACCAAAGCCTGGGAGGCTTTTGAAAGAGTCAAGGAAGCTATTTCCACAACCCCGGTGCTGGTTAATTCAGATCTATCCAAAGATTTTATAATGTATGCTTTTAGTAGTAGGTCCAATATTGCTATTGTTCTAACCCAAAAGGATAACAAAGAAAAAGGTGAACATCCAGTGGCATTCTATTCCCGGACCCTAAAGGAATATGGGGTGAATTATAATTTTGTCTAAAGACAAGCCTTTGCAATAGTAAAAGGACTTAAGAAGTTCTGCCATCTAATTTCTTACAACAAGGTGCTGGTGTATGTCGCACATTCTAGTACTAAGAAAAGGGGAGATCACAAAGAAAAGGGCTAATTGGATCACTAAGATCCTTGAATATGACATTGAAGTCAAGCCTACTAAGACTATTAAAGGAAGAGGACTATGTGAGTATATGGCACAGAATGAGGAGGTACTTGTCACGGAGGAGCAATTAGAGCTCATCTTGATAAATGAATTAGAATCGGAAGGCGGTTGGCTGACTGATAGAATGAGGTTATGCAAACCGGAAAGTATTCGCTAGACCTCTCTTCCCAAAAAAGGAGGTATTATCGACTGCAGAATTGCGGGTATACGCAAATAGGAGTCCTTTTCAAAAGCAATTTCAATGGTGTTCTCTTGTGATGTATTACTTCGGAACAGGCGAAGAGGATCCTTGACACATTCCACAATAGCGCTATAGGTGGACATTTCTCTACCAAAACCATTGCAATTAAAATCATGCATGCTGACTATTATTGGCCCACACTTTTTAGTGATTCCCACTCTCTGGTAAGGGCTTGTAAAAAATTCCAATTCTTCGCTGATAGAAGGAAGAATTCCACAATGCCCCTTAGACCTATTGTGGTGGATGAACCGTTTGCGCAATGGGGCTTGGACTTCATCAGAATGATCAACCCGATTTCTAGTGCCAGACACAAATGGATTCTAACCGCTACAGACTATTTCACAAGGTGGATGGAGGCTGTTCCCCTTAAAGGTGCAACAAAAACAAAGATTGTAGATTTCCTCAAAGAATTAGTGACAAGGTTTGGCCCTCTAAAAACTATCATTTCGGACAACGCCATAGCATTTATAGGTACAAAGGTATGTCATTTTGCATTAAAGAATGGCATATCCCTTAAAACATCATCAAACTATTATCCACAGGAAAATGGTCTAGTAGAGTCAACAAACAAAAGCTTAGTCTAACTTCTTAAAAGAATTGGCTCAGAACACCAGAGAGAATGACATAAAAACCTCCAAACAGCTCTTTGGGCAAACCGCATAACTCCTAAGCAAGTCCTTAAGACTTTGCCTTATGAGTTGGTATATAGGAAAGAAGTGTTGTTACCTATCTCCATGGAGATTTCGACAATACAGTTGTTGAAATCTCTTGAGATAGAATAAAATGAAGCCATGGAGGTTCGGCTCGCTGAACTGTTGGAAGTACAAGAAAAAAGGGAGAATTCCCTAATAGTGATGACAAGCCGTCAATAGGTGGTCAAACGATGGTTTGACAAGAAGGCTTCCGACCAGGGTCTAAAATGTGGAGACTTAGTGCTAAAGTATGATAGCAGGGCTGCAAAGCCAGGTCAGCACAGTAAATTTGACAGCCTCTGAGTGTGTCCCTTTAAAGTCATTCGGTGCAAAGAACACAATGCTTTTGAAGTAGAGAATATGGAACAGGAACTATTGGGAATCTTGATCAATGGGATTCATCTTAAGCTGTTCCATTAGGTATTAAGCTCTACTTTGTACATATGTAAAAAACACTTTTATTTTATTTTCGTTTCTTTGGCCGGTCTTTTTCTATGCCAGTTTGTTCTTCTGCGGAGTTATCCCATTATTATTGGTGGGTGGAACACCAGAGTTGCTTTACACAAAACACACCCATGTGCAGAGAAATAGCACATAAAAGTTGCAAGCCCAGAAAAGCTTAAATACAGAATAAAAAGAAAGAGCATGGATTTTCTTTAAAACGATAGATATCTATTCATATATGTTCTTTTCATTACAAAAGTGGCTAGGAAGCCATATTTCAAAATTTACAAGCATATTGAGCTATTATATATATGATAGCCTTTTTGTCAGGCTTATATACAGCTATGGAGAGACATATTTTGAGTAGGCAGGGAGACAGTTCGAGCAACATGCAAGGGTTTTTTATCCAAAGGCATGGCTGGCGGCAATTGATGCATTAACTGTAGTGTCCACTTCTTCCTCGTCCATGGGTTCCTCGGCAGCACTGGCAGCATCATTTGGCACAACCGTCATTGGCAGGGGAAACACCAGGTTCTTGAAGTCAGTATACCAGTCTACGTCGTAGAAAGGTATCACGTTGTAGCTGCGAAACAAGAAGTGTAAGGCCTGAGTAACCCTCTACTGGTGCTAGTCACAGGTCTATAGGTGGAATCCACTGAGGAGCGATAGCCAAACGACGATAGCTTCTTCCTCAATGAAGTGACGCAGGTCGCTAGCTGACAGTAGACCTACCCTATAGGCAGCATGCGCAACGACCTCACCGAGACCATTCAAGTATATTTTTTGGGGAAGATTTCTTTAACCAGTTTCAAGATAAGTGGTCGGAGAACGCTAATGTCCAGCATGGATGCTACAAAGTGGGAGCACACTTCGGTATTCACCCGATACCTATTCTCATATTCTATACAATCTTTGCCTAAAACCCACTTTATAGCTACCAAGACCAAAGAATGTTGGTTCTTAGTCATTCTTTTCAGTCTCCTAGTTGAAATCTCCCCTAGGCATGCCATCTAACTTATACGAGATCAAGCGAATTGGGGTATCCATTGCTCAGACACTATCCCTAGACTTCTGAGCTAATGTCGAACTTATCTACCACCTAACCTATTAAAAGGCTTACTTAAGACTCTGCTACTTACCTATCACTTCTCAAATGCTAAGTATATTTTTCTCACTACTTACTAGCCTATTTATAGAAAATTGACAAGACACATGCTAATCTGCTTCAAAAAAATATGATATTATGCTAGTTGCTATCTTGAAAGGTGAGCCTGTGTTTACTCACATTTTTGGGCTAGTTACATCCATGATAGCACAACTCAATGCGTACTTAATTAATAAAGCTGATTAATTAGCTTTAAAAAGGTGGCAGTTGTTGGTAGTGAGATGTATGGCCATAGGCTATTGTGTCATCTCTCAAGTGCATCCTAGAGCCCAAGACAATATTCATATCTTTTCAGGCCATGATCGTTTTCTTGGCGTAATCATTCCGGCCAGGATATTAATTACTAGCGCATGCTAACGCAGGGTTAGCAAGCCAATTGCCGACTCAAGTTTCAAGGGGATCAGAGCGTACCACATGATCACCCAAATGCAATAATGAACTCCAGCCACCTCAAAATAGCAATCAATTCATTTTGCACAATTTGCAAGATTAATGGTACATGCCGAATTAAATGCAAAAGGCTTGCTTTCGCCTACCACCTTGAGAAAGGTTGCTATTATTGTATGAAAAGGCTTAATATTTCAAAGTATTTTTACAAGTGCCAAGGATAAGTGTAGAGTTTTTTTTCTGTCTGTCTATCTAGAGCTGAGCATAGTCGCAGCAACAGGAACTTACATAAATCTTGAGAGAAGGAAAATGTCAGAATCTTCAGTTCAACCAATGCAGGAGGAAATTAGCCAGGAGCTATTTATGGCTATTCATTCTTCGGTAGAGGTATATGTCTATGAGGATGTGGCGTACGCTACACCTAGTATACCCAACAAAATAAGGAGGGCCTACACAGAGGCGCTGAATAGACCCAAGAAATAGAGAAGCCAGAAAAAGGTTGAGAAAAAGTCGGACATTATCTATGACCCAAGGCTTGCGAAGAACCCTAAGTCACTCAGAGAGGCAGCTTGTGCTAAGTTATCAGCACCAAAGGTAGACCAATCTACAGTAAGTAGAGTTTGGTACAGTGGTCTTCCTCAATACATGGTACCATTGGTGCACTATTGCCCATAAGTGGTTGATGCTGCTATTTAGCGTTATAATCTTGATACCCACTACATTGAAGGCTGCAACTTAAGGGTGCATATCATTTCAGAGGCCATCTGGCACATGTTATGTATCCCAGATCCAAGTAAGAGGAAGGAGACTATCGAGCCTTTTCACTCAAGCAAATGAGAGAAAATATGGAGGAAGATGAAAACTAGCTTGGAGTTCTTGTTAGAGGAGACTGGTAAGAAAGGCATCTCAGCCACTAAAGCGCTAAGTATTTCATTGTCTCACGATGCATTTCGCGACGATCTCCAGGACACCATGTCCATGCTAGCCTTTGTATGCGGTCGAGACTTCGATGAGAAGATAGAGGCCTTTCAACTGGGACCGTCAATACAATTTCGCAAGCAACATGAACTCTTCTAGTATGATTTGCTGAGTTTATAGTTGAAGAAATGAAACAAAAAATTGAGAATTATCAGGCAAAGAAAATTTTTAGGTTTCTTTCCTTCCTGGTCCACATGTTTCTCCATCAGAACCTAGATTTTTCTTCGCCCGGTATTTTCCACTATCAATTTTTGATGAGCAAATAAAAGGAGGTCGGTATCCACATGGACACCTTTTCTTTCCGCATCATACAATTATTATGCATTTGCGGACTATTTCATAGCCCTGGTCTTGAATGATTTGATCGGAGAGGGTGATATTATCTGACTTGATAAGGAGCAGGCCAGATTTATGTAGAGCTTCACCCTTGCTTGTGACTGGTTCTTGGGCAATGATTTTACAATCCTTCGAATGCGGGGCTTTACTGGAAAACCTTTCCTGCTCCTAGCCTGCATCACGGATAGAGTGCTCGCACTGGAAATGTTTCGATAGGTTTGTATCATTGATTTTACTTTCTGCAGCAGCAAAAAGGTCAAGAAAAAGGGATTGTTCACTTGTCCGAAGAATTTCAAGTCGGTAACTCTACTAAAAAAGCAATCAGACCAGTTGTTAGAGGATAAGCTAGCACATCTAGGGTTGGTACTAGTAAATGATAAGTGGGAATACAACCCTTTCGATGACTTGCCAGAGCCACATATGAGAGTTACCCATGTTTCCCAACCATACTGGGAGAAGCGGCGTAACCCCTGAACGAACAAAGATGAGGATTTTGTTGAATTGGCGCAAATCCCTATGCCGGACACTAGAGGCCCATGGCACAAGTTCTATATTCCTATAGTTGTGGCCCAGGATAATGTCCCCATGGAGCGAGGCATGTACAACAAGTTAAAGAAGGATGAGGAATGGAGTGAGGAGAAAATAAAGGATTTTTGGAAATATCACCAAAAAATAGCATAGTTAGATGCTCCTTACAATCAACTAAGAGATGAAAAGGAATTTGAAAGGTGGTGGAACGAAGACCATCCCATCCTAAGCTCTAGTATTAATAGAAGCAAAGAGGGGGAGGAATCCGAAGAGCAGGAAGAGGAAGCAGTGATATCGACTTCCTCTACGCAAAAGGAGGTCTCTAGGCAGCCCGCCTATATGGCCACAAACGTACATTTTAATATATCAAGGGGCTTGCATACACTCACTTGGGCTACTAAACTAGCCAGACTATCACTTCAGGAAAAAGGAGTTGACTGTCGATGCTAGTAAGATCCCACTTGCGAAACGACAGTGTATTATCGGAGAGGGTTCGCAAAAACCTGCCGAAGGAGTACTTTCCGCTACTCAGGAGTCGGATGTTGCGATGGAGCCTACATTTCTGGAAACACCAACAACTAGTCAACAGGTACAATTTGCTCCTTCTTCTCTTGCATCTCATTCTTTAGTATCTGCCCTTGCCCCATTGCCGACTGGCTCTCTATCCTCTACTTTTAGTTTGACATATCTAGTTGGATTCACCTAGTTTTCGTAGAGCCACCCACTCATAATTACCCCTCTGCGTATGCTTATGCCTGCCGCTGTCGCTCAGGCCTTCCTTGCCCCGATTTTAGAAAGTATTCCTCCTGTGGGTGCCCATTCTTTCTCCACTATGATTATAGATCCTTTTCCATTGCAACTGGCTAATACCCCGTTAACAACCCCCCATTCCCAGCCTATGAGCCTTATGGTTGATTCCCTAGTTTAGTCATTAGAAATGACTAGCCCTGCTGTTGGTTCTCAAACCAAACTATGGAACATGCCTCATTTCTCTCCATAAACTGTCACTCTCCAAAAGAAACAAATACCCGCGCCTATAAAGGTTACCTATCCCTACGCCCTGCCTTCTGGTGCTCCTATTGCAGGTGGACTGGTTTCATCGAAAGCCGAATTCATAGCACAGATAGATTGTGGAAAGAAGGCATGCGTGAGTAGGATGAGGAAACGCAAGGCGAAGGATGACAGTGGTCCCGCCGATCCAAGAGTACAAGCTCTGTACGATGAGGCCCAACAAGAATTAAAGTTCGCAACCATGTACCTGAGGGTAAGCAAGTCTCAGGGAGAAATGCAACTAGAAGACTATGAGATATATGTGGTCGGACTCGACATGAAAGTAGCCCGTCCGCAGGATAAAGTTGAAATCATGGAAGAAACGCAATAGGTAGTCACTTCCGACTTCCTCAAAACTGGTCGCTAGCTAAAGAAGAAGGATGAGCAGTTCAAGGTAGGTAGGGAAAGGGTTAGTTTTCTGGAAAGGAAGGAGAAATCCTTGGAGTTAGATATTGCTCGCATGACCAAAAGTACATTGACAATAGAGGATGAGAGAAATAGGTTTCAAAGTGAAATTGCGAAGATTCAGGTTGCAGACCCTAGGATAATAAAAGAGCTACAAAGCAAGAACCAGGAAGCACAACAAAATCTACAGCTAAAGGATGAAGAGCTTGAGTGCCTCCGCCTTGAGCATAGTTAGGGGATGGCGCAAAAAGGGGAAGAATTGGAACACCAACAGGCTCACTATGAGCAAAGAATACAAAAGAAAGATGCCAAATTTAAAGGTCTAAAGGATCAACTAGAGGAAAAGCTCCGAGAGACAAAAGCTTCTCTAGAGGAGCACTTAGCAAATCACTCCTGAGCTGAACAGACTTGGAATAAATAAATGAGCAACTATGCAGAGCAGCTGGTGTCCGGAAAAGAAAAAATGCAGAATTAGCTAAGGCCCTTATTTCAAGAAATGTAGAGATTACTTCACTTAAAGCCTCTCTCTTGCTTTCCCCTGCTCAATCTGATATCATTCCGCTGGTTAAGCAATTATACATTTCTCATTGGGAGAAAATCAAAACCTTTTGCCTAACGATGTAGCCTACCCTTCGATTTATTGACAAGGTATCAAGGCTCAGCCAGGAGGCCCATGATGCGATTGAACGATTCGCACGTTCCATCTTGGATAAGGTTCCTAGGGCGAAAGACTTGCTCAACAAGCTATACTCTGTCTCTGACGAGCACCTTTCCAGAGCGAGTATTGAGGATCGAGACGCTATTGCTCAAACGACAAACAAATTTATCCATTGCCACTCCGCCTTCTAGGGCACTAAGGTAGCAGTGGCTATTCTGAGTAGGACACTAGATAGCATACGAGGATGTTTCTCTAAGCTAGGCAGGATGAGACTGCCATCCCCATTCCTCGAGGATGGCTCTATTGCCACGATTGCGCAGATTGTGAAACTTATTAAAGAGAAAGAAGGCGACCCAAAGGCTTTCAAGGAATTCAGCCATCCCCCAATGGTAGCCGACATTGAGGCAGTCATTCATCCACTCTCACAACTGCTATTTCATATACGAGCAGGGGCCAGTTTACCTAATGTGCTGCTTCACAAAGAAACTATTGATCTACATGAAGCACATAAAATTTTTTGCAACATAGCAAAGCCGTCCGAAGATGAATGGTCAGCTTTATAGGCGGTTCTTTTCAATCTCTGACTCTATTAGCCCTATGGATAAGGATCTGGTCTGCAAAACCAGATAAATTTTGGGTTCTCCGTTCCTTAATCGAAACACCCCTGTTAGTCGCCAAAAGTTATTAAATAAATATTTGAGCAGCTCCCTTCGGGTTTCTTTTTGTATTGTGTGTGCACTAGCCTGTGCATCACCGAGTTTGCTCGGCTTGTTTTTTTAGCAAAGTTTTGATCTACCGCTTTGCGCATCTACTTTTTGCATTTTCGGGTATCGACTTTCGTTTCAGATCCTAAGAAGTTGTGCGCTGCCTCCACTTGTCGCGGTTATGGGATGTTTTGTTTCTCGTTTCCTTGAAGCCTCATTGGGCTACGAAAGGCTTCCACAAGACCATCATTCTTAAAAGTGTCAGCGGGCCCCACATCTTGTTACGTGGCAACTGTTCAGGAATTTTTCAATGCGGGGATGAAATGGCAACTGTGAGCAGTGAAATGCTGCCACGTGTGTTTTACGCCTGGTTGATGGAGCGTTTCCTTCACCGTGTTAAGTTTCTCAGCCCATTCGACACGTGTTGCAATTTCACAAATCCTCGGCAGCGATGGGAGAAGGGTTCATGCGGGCAATGAAAGGCTGCCACATGCCTAGCAGTTGATCTATTATGCAAGTGATAGGCTGGTTGAATGAAATAATGCTATTGGATGCTGCTTGTCATAATCATTCGCGGCAATGGATGATACTTGTCTGATTGTGCTTGGATAGGACCACCGCCATCATTACGAAGGATGCACCTGTGCCTAGGATGACTGGATGTTGTGTTCTAGCTCGATGCTGTTATAACGACTTTGGGTATATTCTAATTCAGGCATCATTGCATAAAGATGGCGAGATCTTTTCTGTTGCTATTCTCCAAAGCGGTGGGAGTTTTCCTGCTATATATACTTTTTCTATTGAGAGGAAATGGTCTAGAATTTGGGGAAAAAACACACTGATTTTAGCAAAAGACACCAGGCCTCTATTACTATTTTATTTAAATTGTAAAATTTTTAGACTATGCCAATTGTTCGGCCTTTCTATTTTTCATGCTTTGATTAAACTATTAACTGTGCTTGATACTATCTTGACTTTTCATTTGAGGAACTTCTATATATGTTGGATACAAGTTTTCTTATCTAAATCATGTCTAATGACTCTTCTTAGTAGTGAGAATGTATGCAACATTATTTTATGTCAATAAATGAATTATCTCTGCTATAATCTTAAGTTTCTGATGTTTTGGAACACAACAACACTATTTAGGCCCTTAAATCTATGATTTATCATGCCCACCAACAAATCTTGGCACATCGCCTTAGGTTAGACTTCACTTTATTATATCCGCTTCCTTTTCCATTTCCAAAACCCATTATAGAAGAAGTCGATTTCTCTAAAATCTGGAGGTTACTCAGTTTAGCGCAAAAGGTCCCCATTAAATGGAGTTTCCCATAAGACTCTGTTACCTCGTCAAATTTTGGTATCAACATAACATTTTTTAAAGTCAAATATAAAATAAATTGGATATTTGATTCAAATAAGATATACGATTTCAATCGAATATCTGATATTTCTGATAAAAACCTTACTAGCTAGGGTTAGCCTCGGGCTTGCTTTGGAATTTGGCTAGGACATGCCAATCCTAAGAAGTCAACACAAAAACCATTTTTAACAAGTTACCTTACTTTACTAGACTTTTCTTGTGTGGTTGACTTTTTTTACCCAAAATTGATGAAACAAAAAGGGTTTCTAAAGGAGATTCTCAACTTTCCACCGATATAAATTATGCTTTAGTTTGAATTTAATAAATAATTATTATTCATTTTCTATTATAATTACTACCAAAGTTCTGATTGATAGGTTGATTGAAAAAAATCTATAGCTTTCAAATGGTATAACATTTTTTAAATCTGAAACATGCATCACATTCTATACTTTGCATACTATAGGATTAAAATAAATAAATTCATGAAGTTTTGACCAAGTTAAGGTGGTTAGACATGCAAGTTTTTATATCTTTTAAATGTTTTAATAAAAAAATCATAATTAATTATTTACATAGAAAAAAGTTACAAAAAAATATGCATCACATTAGGACATGAGTCCTCTACTTATATATAAAATATTATAAAATTTGAATATCATTATTTTATTGTATTTAGGGTGGTCAGATAGACACCTACTTCTTATTTTTACCTATAATTTAAGTACTACTGCATTGAAATTTCAAAATTTCACTTGGAAATAAGTCTTAAAAAAATAAACAAACCTAGTAGTTTAGAAGATACATTCAATTTTCCACAGATTCTATTCTTACATATTTTTTTAATAATATAGATAATTTATTCAAATTTTTATGTCAAGTTGCCTAACTCCAAGTTTTCTAAATTTTCATTGCCACTTAAGGGCTTGTTTTTTCTATGATGATCTTGCACATACACACTCCATTATAGGTATGGTTTAAAACTAGCGGGTTCTATCCAAGGGGGTTTGATCTAAGGTAGTTTGATAAAACCCTCTTCAATTTGAATGCTTTAAATGGAAATTTTAAAGGCTTAAAACATTATACTTTCTAAAAATATGTGCTTTCAACAAAAATCAGAATCTTCCAGAAATTGTAAACTAGCTTTGTTGGATCACCCATATATATATATATAGAGAGAGAGAGAGATTGATAGAAATGAGAGATAGAGAGATATGTTTTGTCCCACTTGGTTTTCCTTCTCTACCTCTTCATTGCATTTTTACATGGGTACCTAATTAGGCCTTGTTGTTGGGACCCATTCATGCTTTCTTGCATTCATTTTATTTTTCTGTTTATGCATGTTTTTCATTCTCTCCTTTTATAATCATTGGGTTATTGTAATAAATGAACTAAGATAAAGTTCTATCAAGGGGGTTTCTTGCATAATAATCTGATTAGAGTGTGCACGCACTTTGATCTTCATCTTGTTTTTTGATGGCAACTCACATGGATTATATCTAGTTTCTTAGTTTCTTTTGGCCACATATTGCTCTTACTTGACACATATCAGATTCACATTGGTTCACACTTTAGATTGGGATCCTATGGTTATTGATCCACATTGGTTCAGATCCATCTTTGTTTGAGGGCCATGTTTTTATGGTTAATGTTCTAGAGTTTTTATGGTACTTTTTCCCATGGAAGAGTTTTAGTCTCATTTTGGAATCGACATCAAGATACATGGTTTCTAGATTCTATCATCATTTCATCTATTGTTGCTTCATATATTCTAGGGTTGTTCCAGTTTGTGAGTTTCCCAATGTTATGTGGCATCCAGTCTACTGTTGCATTATTATGATTCTACTTGAGCCTTTCAGTGACTATCATTTGGTTTCTTGTAGATAAAAGTATCTTTCCTTTTTTTTCTGGATTGCAGTTCCAGTGTTACTCCATAGTTTTCTTCTAGTGCTTCTTTGCAGTAGGTCATCTCATTGTAGGGGGTTTTTTCCCATTGGGTTTTCCTTCTCTACCCCTTCATTGCATTTGTACATGGGTACCTAATCAGGCCTTGTTTCCAGGACGCATTCATGCTTTCTTGCATTCATCTTAGTTCTAGGTGCATGCTTTTTTAGTCTCCTTAAGTTGCACTTATGGGGGGTTGTTGGTGTAATTAATATTTAATTACTTTTGCATAACTTTACTTAGGTAATATTTTAATTCATAGGTTAATTATTTTCATCCTTATCTTGTTGAGCTATCTTGTTGCTCAAGATAAGATTAGGGCTATGCATACTTTTCTTTTATAAAGCAAATCATCTCATGTAATTATACAATTCCTAAATAATATCAATTTGTATAAATATTTTATTTTAGGAAGGTTTGGTTTGGCGTTGGTTTTAAGTGAAGACATCATCGGCGTCGAGTCGAGATGGAGAATAAAATAAAATAATCTCGTAAAGGATCTCGTCGGGAAAGTCGAAGACGTTGATCCAAAATAGTCGAGAATAAAGATCGAAAACAAAGGAAGGGAAAACAAGGATCGAAATCGAAAGACGTCGAGATCGAGGAAGTCAAAGGTAAAGATAAAGATCGCCGTCGTCCGGAAAGTGTAAAGTCAGGTTTCCGCATCGAAGTAAAGAATAAAGTGTCGAAGCGTCGTCGTCATCGCGTCGAAGATAAAAGTCGAGATAAAATCAAATCGTTTTTAGGGATCTAGAAAGCTTGAGTCAAAAATGTATAATTTTAATGCTAGGTTCAAATCGTTGAATCTAGATGTGAAAGTATCTTTGTTGAATTGGTCTAATTTACTTGGATTTGATCTAGAACAACCAATATTTATATTTTATTAAAAATATATATTTATTCATTATAAAACAAATATAATATTTGAACATTGATGAATTCTTCTCCCACACCAAATGGGTAAAACATAAAACCTATTCAAAAGAATAAGTTGGATCTACTTTAATGACCATTTCTTGCTGAATATTTTCTTTAATATTAGTAATTTCTAATAAATGGAAATCATGATGAGTGAAAATACAAGTATATTATTCAATTTTAAGCAATATAAAATATTAGGTATATCATATTTGTTAATCATTTAATGTGATAGCTCAATTTTTTAAATAACTACTTCAAGTCAAAAGTACTCTCTTCTTAAAAATTTATCTCCATATTCAAATGAAGAAGGGCAAGACAATAGAAATAAAAACAAGACTAAAATTAGTGACAAGTAAAATGTAGTTCACAAGTAGCCCTAGTTATTGTATCATACTTTCCTTTAGGATCCAATCTCCCCTACATCTATTCTATATTTATATTTAATAATTTATATTATGTAAAATACAAAACAATATTAAATGTAATACATTATTGAATTGATTATGCAGCTAGATTTGACTATCAAATTATGTTTGCATGTTTGAAAAATGTGGGCATATATTGTATGGTGTCAGTTTTCATGTGATATAGATTTTAAAATTTTGAGAATGCAAGGTATGTTTCGATAACAATTATAGGTTATATTTTATTGTGAGTCATGCTTACAAATCTTAAGAATGTAGGACGAGTTGTAGTGGGTATGTGGGGATCATCATGCAAAAAGCAGTATAGAATTGTAAAAATTCAGAAAAATGGGTGTTAGGAAACTTGGCGTAAATATTTTAATAAGTTATCTATATTATTTCAAAAATATGTAAGAATAGAATTTGTAAAAATTGGATGTAGTTTCTAAAATGCCGGTTTATTTAAAATAAATAAAATCTATTTGGTGAAAATTTTGAATTTCAATGTGATGAGTACTTAGAATTTGAGGGGGAAAAATAAGAAGTAGGTGTCTTCACGACCACCTAACGTAATAAAATGATAATATCTTTTTGTAAGATTTTATATATAAGTAGAGGACTCATGTCTGGATGTGATGCATATTTTTTGTAATTTTTTTTCCAAGTAAATAATTAATTATAATTTTTTTATTACAAATTTTAGAAAATATAAAACTCATCCCCTATCTGACCATGCTTGGTCAAACTTATGAAATTTATTTTTTCTTTTTAATCCCTATAGTATGTGAAGCATAGAATGTGACATGTTTTGGATTCAAAAATATGATAGGTGTAGAGATATTTTATTGTTTCTCGTCGGGGACTTTAGTCGTAATTCTAATAGAAAATGAATAATAATTATTTATTAAATTCAAATTAAATCATAATTTATATTTTTGGAAATCTGAGAATCTCCTCTAAAACCCCTTTTTGTTTCATTAATTTTGGGTGAAAAAAAAGTCGTCAGCCACATACCCCCATAATATTGCCACTTTTTGGTGCACCATGATCCTGCACATACCTAGTGTATCAATCATGGACTATACTTACCATGTGTGTAGTGTTGTATATTGTCACCCTTGAAAATTTTATAATATGTATTTTCTACCCCTTTAGGGCATGGACCTAATTGAACACCTAATTTCCTAAATTATAAATTCTATAGCCCATTTGAATATTTATCAAGAAAACCCATGTGGAAAACCAATGTACATATTAATATTTTTCTCCCAACACTATACTTTACAAAATAAGGTGAGGGCTAAGTCACCCTAGGCAAATTAGTCCCCTTACTTTACCTCCAAAATTTAATATGTCAAAGGTGGAATTTTATTATTTGAATTTCAAATGTTAGATGTTAGCTATCAAGATTTCATTTTTGGAAAATTATAATAATTACATATATAAATACCAAGTCATTGCATCATTTGAAGGACATATAGAAATTATTAGCAATTTATGATCAAGAGAATTATCAAGAAATTCAAGAGTAGTCAAGAGTAGATTTATTGTAGAAATTCAACATCAAAGCATCATGTCAAAGTGTGTGTGAGTTTGTTCATGTTTATATTATCATAAAATTATTTGTGATATCTAACCCTTGTAGATCTTTAGCAAATCAAGCCAAAAACAATCAAGCCTTGAGGAGATTTGTGCGACTTTAGTCCTTCAAGCAAGCCATTTTTGGGTGGTGAGTTGTATTCCATTATTGATTCATCATTCACATATCATCTAGCCTATATCCCTCAAAAGGATAAGCTCTCTTTCATTGACATTTAAATTGTGGATGTGGAAATACCAGATCATAGTGTTTGAATGAGGAAAGCCCCTATATGGCACAATCCTTTCTCTCTCTCTGAATGTGTAGGTTTCAAATTTGAACAATATTAGAGAAGTTTGAAGATCAATTGTTCATTGTTGCACTCAAACTCTGCACCTTGACAACATACAAAAACTAAGTTATCTTAGCACTCGATGAAGATCCAATAGTGTGACAAGTGGGAAAAGAAGGCTTTGATTTGGATCCAAAGGACTATGAATTTTTGTTTCAATTTTAGTCAAAAGGACACTGTCACCCTTGGCCACATCATCTAGAAAAATCAGGCTCAAATTTGAACCATAGGTTCACAATACTCCACTCAGTCCATTTTCGAAATTCTGAATTTTCCCGTGACATTCCAAATATACATTTTTGCATCAATATAGTCATTTACATCATTAGGATAGTCAAATCCCTTAAGTCCATTTCATATTTAGTCAATGGTCTCATTGACTCACCTTTTAGGTTATAATTCAATCCTATATGTTGTCCAAATTCATCAAACCTTGCTACCTCAAATCTTAAGTGAAATGTTTTGGAAAAGCCACCATTGAAATCCTAGGGTGAAACCCTAGGGTTTCACATTTTCTTCATTTCATTTTTGTGAACTTGACATATTAGCATTGCAAATCTTCTAAAATCTAAAGTAATTCATGGGTATGTGCAGGATCATCATGGAAAAAATAGGCCCTTAAGTGGCAAAAAATTCAAAAAAATCAGAGTTAGGCAACTTGATGTAAAAATTTGAATAAGTTATCTATATTATTTCAAAAATATGTAAGAATAGAATCTATAGCAAATTGAATGTAGTTTCTAAGCTATTAGGTTTTTTTTTTAAAATCTATTTGGGAAAATTTGAAATTTCAATGCAGTGGACTTAAATTTCAAGGAAAAAATAAGGAAGTAGGGTGCAATACCGACCACCCTAACCACAATAAAATAATAATATTTTTTATAATATTTTAGATATAAGTAGAGGACTCATCTTGATGTGAGATTTATATTTTTTGTAATTTTTTCCTAGTAAATAATTAATTATGAATTTTTATTACAACTTTTAAAAAATATAAAAACTTCGATGTCTAACCACCTTAACTTGGTCAAAAATTCATGAAATTCAATTTTCTTTCTTTAATTCTATATATTAAGCATAGAATGTGATGCATGTTTGGATTCAAAAAATGTGATCTTGTTTGAAAGTTATAAATGTTTTCAATTAGCTATCAATCGGGACTTTAGTCATAATTTGTATAGACAATGAATAATAATTACTTATTAAATTCAAAGTAAAGCATAATTTATATTGGTGGAAAGTTGAGAATCTCCTTAAAAATCCCTTTTTCATTTCATCAATTTTGGGTTAAAAAAAAGTCGTTAGCCACATACCCATCATATTGCCACTATTTGGCCCATCATGATCCTGAACATACCCTCATCCTAGATTTAGGTTTGAAAAGTTGCAGTGTTTTGCATTGTTCATTTAGGAATTCATTTTTGCATCATAAAAGGTATAAAATACAATTAAATTGCATATGAAATTGAATTTTAGTGTGCAATAGGGTTAGTTTTAGTAATTATAGGTTAGATCTACATTCCAATTACATTTACAAATCTACATTAGGTCTCTTAAATCTGAAATCAAATCTGAAAGTTTCCATTGCATTCATTTAGGCATCTTGCGCATATAGTTCAAAAAGTGAAAATTTGCATTGCTTTGTTTTTCAAAATCATCACTTCAAGTTATGGTATCTTTGAATCAATAAAATTTTGCATTATAGATCTAGAAATTGCATTTAGAACTATCTTTTATTGCTTCAACATTTTGCAAATTGTGGCACACTTGCATTTTTAATCACATAATCATCAATTGTGCAAATTTTGGAAAACTATTCACTATCACACCTATATACACAAAAAAAATAGGAACATCAAACAATATTGTACTCAAATTTTGAATTTTTTTAAAAACTATATAGGACATAGTCACCCTAGGTGACCTAGTCTAGCCAAATTGAGCCAAAATCTTAGGTGCAGAACATTGTCTCTGGTCTTTACTCAAATCTTGCATCAATATTTGAAGATCGGTCCTATAATTGTCTATTTTGATAAAAACATTGCTAGCTTGATCCATATGACATATCATAATGTTCTCATTGCAAAAATATCGTGTTTTCATAATTCATGTTCTATTGTCAGATATTGATAGGTATTTAAAATAATTGATGTTACAAGCATGTCAAAATGGGCTTATTTCTCCTCTTTTTTTATTCTTCATTGATCCCTCTACCACTATTTTTCCTATGTGAGAGGTTAACTTGGTGCAAGAGAATGCAATCATTGACATTCGAGACAATCATATTTGTTCTTCTCCTAATACCTCACCTACTTGTGAAGAAGGTATATTTTGTTAGAAGATCTAATCATTGAGCATCATGAGGACCTTTTTAGTTTCTCTCTCAATACATCTCCTAATTGGGAAGATATTTTAGGACAATAGGATGAAATCATTGATAAATTTATTTCAAAAGATGATAAGATGGATTGCATAGATGAAGATCCTAAGGTGAAATTAGACCCCCCATCGATAGAAGATCATCAACAAATAGTTAAATCCATTAAGGTTATTAATGTGAAATTTGTTATTAGGTCTTCTTTAATTATTGGACCTCCTAAGTCACCTCTCATTGTAGGACCTCCTAAATCTCATTGCCATATCCCTAAATTTGTAAACCAATTCACTAGTAATCATGTGTCGTAGTAACCGAGTTATAATATTATTGTTGCTCATACATATAACACAAGGAATAACAAGCAACTAAGAAAAATGTATTCCATTTCCTCATCAATACTAGTCCCACAACTTGTATTACCTAGTGCACCTTGTTTACCCCAACATAGTGGAAAGGAGTATGTTCATGTAGAACAACTTCATCCTACTCTTGCTAAGATCTTTTTGTGGGATTTAATTCAAACATCACCTATTTATCATGGAATTCTTCAAAATGATTTGTAGAATTTTTTTGTCCCTCCTAGTGTTCATTCTAGTGATGTAGCATCTTTTCTTGAGGTTATGAATTTAGCTAATGTGGACATTGTCTTTCATCAAAGTCAATTACCCCCTTTGGAAACATACAAAGAAAATGACACCTTGACGATAATGGTTGTTATTAATAAGAATGGGATTAAATGTACCCTTATTGGCAATGGTTTAAGGCTTAAATTGTATAGAGTGTTAATATTTTTAACAAAATTGGAGTGCAAAAGAATAAAATTCAACCAAATACTTTATCTATTCATGGTTCTGACAATGTGGGAAGACAATCACTTGGTGTAATAACATTAGCCATTAAGATTGGTCATGTTGTGTTGTAAACTCCCATCCATGTCATGCCCCATGATCTTTCATATAATCTTCTCTTAGGTAGATCATGGATTCATGAGATGAATGGAGTTCCCTCAATGCTTCATGATTTAATGAAGTGCACATACAACAATAAGGTTTACACAATAAAAGTTGATCCTAAATTTGAAAAGTTTTTAAAAACTAAAACAAGAATGAAAATTCCCTTTAGCACATTGATTCTAACTTCCAAAGTGGAACCTTTACAAATTGAAGACAAATATGATTTCATTTCATTAGTAAAAAAATTTTTGGGTGATGATTGGAGGCAATTAGATTTCACATTGATTATGTGGAAAATAGGGTTTACCAAAATCAAAATGATAAACCACTAATTCTCACCCTAATACTTGTGATTTTGCATGTGATAAGATGCAAATAAAAATAATAAATTGACCCTAACTATTATAACAACCATGAGGTAAGTTTTTAGACCTAAAAATGATGTGTACCTTACTACAAGAATGTTGTTTTTAGGGCACAAAGGACTCATACGCCTTTACTGGTGAATGGGTCCTTATTAGGGTTTCTAAAACTAAGATCCGGGTTTTGTTCCTTGAGTCCTATACTCTTAGATCCTCAATTTTCATCTCTCAAAATCTTGTAACAAATTATGTAGCCTTCTTTCCATGTTCTTGTACTATGAATGACAATTTTGCAACTTGACAACTTTGACAATTTTGCTTCAAACTTGTTCTCCGCTTGATATTGAACCTATAAATCTACAAACACACATTCAAGAAGAGAAAAATATTGTTGATTTTTAGTGAATAGGGGTTTGCCTAAGTCAAACCCCATTTAGATAATTAAGCCAAGTGATGAAATGACTAAATTGAAGCATGAACATGAAAGAATGACATGTTGATACCTTGAAAGTGTTCTTGGAGTATAAATATACAAAATAACATGTAGTGGCCATGAAGAATGTATATCTTGATCTCAAATTAGATGTGTAACAATGCTTGCAATGTAGATATTCAATGCTACATCAACTATCTTAGCTCAACAACATGCATGAACGCACTATGCTATTGAAATGATGAAATGATCTTGAATTGCTACAATAAAATCTTGATAATTTTCCTTTGAATTCCTTCAAAAATTCTCTTGAAGTTCTCTAATGCTTAAAAAATTGAATGCTTAAACCTCCTGTAAACTTGCTAGGAGAAACAATGTGAAGTAACCCCTTATTTATATTAAATCTAGAGATTTACCCTAAAATTCAAATAATTCAAGCTGACACTAGATCTAGAATTAAATGGCATTAGAATCATACCAAAATTAAATTCAAAATAGGGGGTCCTAAGAGAGGAGGACCCATTTTCCACTAAAGGTGAATGGGTCCTAGCACAATTTTCTAGGAAATTGCTTTGGGAGGTGAAAAGTACATCAAAACCCCATTACAAAAATGCATAGAAAGGGGGGGTCCTATATGGAGATGACCCATTCACCACTAAAGGGGAATGGGTCCTAGCACCAATTTCTAGGACCTTGATTTTTCCAAATTTAATGTTATGCCATATCATTATTGGGTGTCGAGATAGATCCTTCAAAAGGTGTCTTTAAGAAGGCTTAAATTTGAATTGAAGGGGCCAATTAAGCTCAATTAACCAAAAATAATTAATGAAATCCTAGATAAGTGTGAAAGTGTACTACAACACTTTATAACACCAAAAATAAGGTACAAATTAAGTACATTTATTTAAAAAGGGTCCTAGATTAATGTGAATATGTACAACACATTACAAAATTGAATCAAGGCATAATTAGGTTAATATTATATCAATTATTCCAAAATTAAGTAAGGAAAAGGGATAATTTTTCTATTACTACATTTTTCCCCCATGACTTGAGTGAGATTTTTCCCCCTTGACAAAATCACACTAAAGTAGACATTCAAGACACTTAAGTATGAAACAATAACAAAGATAAATAACCATACCTTGTGAAAGGCCAAGAAAAATAAAGAAGAACAAAGGATCGAGGACAACCATTCCAACATGATGTGGAATGGGGTTGTTTGTCCATAACATACACTGCTCACTTTGGGGCATTGGAACCTTAGTTTTCCCACTAGGTGAGTTGTCTAAATCATGTATGCTCACTCTGGGGTAGTGGATCCTTAGTCTATCCACTAGGTGTGTTGTCCCAAAGAGGTGGTTTAGTGAGAAAGGCATGCCAGTGTGTTGGTTTGGCCCATTAGGCAAACCATATCAAAGCTATCCTCCTGATAACTTTAGTAAGGCACCACAATGTAATGCTTTTTGTTATTATTTTAAATGTTATGTTGTAATTTTTTGTTAAATAGCATTTTTCTTTATTCATGTGAGGTTTTCTTTTTAGGGAACATTGTGTCTCCAAGAGAGGACAAGTCAAGAATATCAGATCACCACTTATGGGATACCTCTTATTTCACATCATACCATGAAGGTAGATCATATGCTTAAACATATCACACTCTTGGAGGACATCAAACCCAATTACATCACCAAGACAAATGAAATGTCACAAGAAAAAAGAAAATCATGCCATGAAATTATGTCACCAAAAAATGTATAGTTGGGCATTTTTATGCTCACGGAGTTTTTCTTATCGACTTTGGCTTATTTTGCCTAGATTTAATGTTCTAATGTGGAAAACACGTTCACATAGGGTCTTTGACCCTTGAGAATCATTAAGAATTCTAGGTTGTCTTGTAAAAGTGTTGTGAAGTGTTGTAACCCACTTTCACACTTTTCTAGGACACTTTCATTATTATTCACTTAAATAAACCCTTTTTATCACTTACCAAGTCTTATTTCAAATTGTTGTAAAGAGTTGTAACAAACTTTAATGATTTTCTAGACTTGTCATCACTAAATTGAACCCTACTTATGTTTAAATGACCCCTTAATGTACTTTTCAACCTTACTCAAGTGTATTTTTTAGAATATTCCCATTAAACAACATTAAATACACTTTAATTCCCGACACCCAGTAAAATTTCCTTAGTGTGACCAAGTCACCACCTGGGGTCACTTAGTCCCACTAGGCACAAAAATCAAAATAATTTTAATTTTTGGGAGGATTTTATTCTCTTGACCTTAAGGTTGACCTGTAATGTGATTTTTGGGAAATACTAGAAAATAAAGTATAGATAAAGGGTTTTTCATCTCATTTTCCAAGCATCCTAATTCATTATTCAAGGAATTATCAAGCTTTCAAGCACTCTAAGCATCACCAAGTCATCCATTGGAGCACTTGATTGCATATCTTTATATTTCAACATCAAGGGTTTGGTGAGTTTGTGACATTGCATGCTATTTATTCATCATTATCTTTCTATTTCATTTCACTATCTAGGGTTTGATTACCAAATTGGGGTTTGACCAAGGCAAACCCCTATTCTCTAACCCTTAACCCTTTTCCCCCTCTTTGCATGTGTGTTTGTAGGTCTTGTATGTAGATTTGTCAAATATTTTGGTGTTAAAAAGTGGTAAAAAATCCATCAAAGTCATTCAAGTTAACAAATCCCTAAGTGAAGCTTGGAGACCTCTTTGAGCCCATTTTCCCCAGTTTCAAAACCAAACACTTGTCAGGAATGTAAGTGTAGATTGAAAGCTATAGATTCCCGCCACAAATTGATTGAGATTCCTAGGTGGACTAAGTTTCCATTTGTGGTGAATTAGTCCCATTTCTAGGCCTAGAAAGTGGTTTCTGCAATTTTGAGTACACATTTGGAAAATTCCTATTTTGGCAGAATTTCCCAAAAACTAGACTAAGTCATCGAGCTTGGCATAAGCATCCTAGTCAACTTTTATATTCAACTCTACATTATTCCAAAGCTTCTCTACATCAAACTTCAGATTCTAGGTGCACCTCTTCAGTCTTGTTTAATTTTGTTATTGTTTACTTGCATTCTTAGGTGTTTTTGCATACATCACTGTGTTTTCAAACACTTTGCATTTCTTAGGTTTTACATTAATAAATCATTCCTTTTATAAATTTTTGCATTTATAAATTGCATTTAGGCATATTTAATCCATCCTTGCATTGATATTGAGTGTAGGCATTACAAATTTTGGTCCCATTTCTCTCCTTTTAGGTGAAAAACCCTAGAAGAGTTAGAGAACCCTTGGATACCAAAATCGATGTCCACATTTTGGTGAACCCAACTTTTGAACATTTTACTTTTGATTTCAAGTGCATTTGCATCCTAGGTTTAACTTGCATTAACATTGCATTAGGGCTTGTATTGTTTAATTTGTATCCTAGGGTTTTAAAAATTGCATTAGTGACAAGCTCATACAACTTACATTTTTGCATTATATTTCATTCCAAAATAATAAAATTCTACATTTTCACACTATAGCTAAAATTGTGCATTTGAAAAACATAAAATTGCATTTAAAATTTCTAAAACATATCAAAAAAGATATCACTGGGACTAATTAACCACATTAGGCAACTTAGTCCTGCCATTTTGCACTATAATTTCTTTCATTTTCTACACATTTTCAGCATTTCTGTTCTCTGTTATAGTTTCTAGAATTGTAGTTATCATATTTTTATTACTCCTATTTTACATTACATTCCAAGCCACCCGCATTTAGAAAACTTTGCATGAGTGTTTGGTGTCCTATTTCTAATACCTTAGTGAGAAGAAGCTCAAGACTCATGTTATCCTGTGATAATACACTCATTGTGGATCTTGGATTGTCTAATGCTTCCACTCCTAATATTGCAACTAGTACACTAGGAATGGATCCTACCTTTAGCAATGCTTTTCCTTCCCATAACATGCAAATTGACACATCAAATGATCACATGCCAGAAGACATAGTCATTAACATTCATGAGGACTTAACACATCTTCAACATAACTTGTGCCTTGAAAACATTTGAACCACTGCAGTTCCTACTATAGAAAATATACATCGGTTGATTGAAAGTGATGAAGGCCTAAACATTATGAAACGAATTGCTAAGATATACCACAAACATGCTCCTTCCACCTCTAGTACATCCCAACCAGCAAACACTGTGGTTAGTCAAGGAGGACCTAACTCTCCTCCTCCTTCAACAGTAGCATACATACCGACTTATACTACCCCTCAAGTCACAACCAGAATGCAACAGGTTAGCAATGTAATTCCTTCCTTGACTATTCCTGCTAGCATTTCTAAATCTTATGTGGCATCACATGTTCTCTCCCCTTCTACCATACCATCTATAACCATTCCATTCACTTGCCCTACCACTACATACACTCCATCACCACTTTCCCTTCCACCTCATACCACTTACACTAACACTCTCATAACACAAATTTTCAAAACTGTCCCCTCCATGAAAAATAAAATATCCACCATCAACCTGAAACATAGATTTTTGGGACCTTATGGACTACTCTTGCACTTCTAGGGTTTCTCACCCAAAAGGAGAGAGATAGGCCCAAAAATGCCTATGTATCACTCAAATCAAGTTGTGTGCAATGTTGTTTTATGTAAATGGACTTAAATAAATATAATGGATTAATCTATATGACTGAAAATGAATGCAAGGCTAAGATTTATGTAATGTTTGAAAACACAATGTTGTTTGCAAAAACACTAAAATAATAGACAAAAATGCAACTTTTAATCAAATAGAAAGCTATTTCTCAAAATGTGTGCACCTCAAAAGCCGTAGAGGATTGGAGAACAATTTGGAAAGCTGATGAAGTTTGAACTTGGGCTGACTGGGACTCATTTACCACCTTGGGCGAATCCGTCCCTGGTCAGGACATTTATGCTCTGAACCTATTTTCTGATAGCTGAAGATCTAAAACAACAACTAACTCAAATCTACATATTTAGGTGGGACTCATTCGCCAAGCATGGCGAATCAGTCCACTTTCTAATTCCTAGAAACTCAAAACTCAGATTTGTACTTTGACACCTACATAGTAAATTTTAATGGAGACCTAGTTCTAGATCTCAAAAAATCCCTTCAAAATACCTTAAAAGAGTTGGTCTAATGGGGGGTTTTCCTTGGTCAAACCCCTAGGTAGGAAATTAAACCTTGAATAGAGAAAATTTTGCATAAATCCTGGCCTTAGATGTATTAAAGATTAGGAAAGGATGAAACATAAGAAGGACCTCCTATTCTATTGCTCTACAACAAGACATGCAAGATTGACTGAAATGATGCAAGATCTCTACCATGGAAACCTTACAACACATAAAACATGGATATAAAATGACATGCAAATGCTAAATAAACGTAATGCAAACCTTAATATGAAGATAGAGTGATAATGGAAGATGAAATAAATAGGAAACCAAATCCTTATGCATGATTTGGTGGCTAGTTGCACCTTTTCACCCTATATTTCTCCATGATTCACCATAAGCATCCATCAACAAACCTTTTCAATGTTGAATCTTGACAAGATTAGTGAGCTGCAAGACCTGCAAAAACTTTAGTTTGCTGTCCTAAAACTTCAACTTTTGATGATAAAACTTATTGTAGAATTCTTTGCTTTTCGAATTACTGTTGAAGAATGATAATGAGATCATAAGGGATGAAATAGATTGTGTAAAAAGCCTTAAAATATGTATTTATAAGAAATAACAAATTATTTTCCCATTAACTAGACCGAAGAGGTCGACATTCACCAGAAACAAAAGTTAAATTGATTGAATTTCCATTTGATTATGATTTTTTCCTCAAAGGGGACTCATTTTCCCAAGGTGGCGAATGGGTCCCACTACTACTGTTTGAAGGTGGGTTGTTGGGGTATGATGTTATTAAAATTTTTTGTCTGGTTTTATGTGATTTCACATGTGAATAGGCCTCTAGATCAAAATTAATAGGTCTAAGGGGCCTATAAATGTCATTTTGAAGGGAAATGATGTCAAGGGACTCATAAGTGGGTCTAATTATGCAAGAAATTATCTCTTTTCTCAAGAGGGTCCAATTTTTTGTGGCACATTTAGCCCCCACTTTAGTGCCCATATGACTCTATGTGCATATGTAAGCTAAAGGACTCTAAACAATGCACCTTGCTACATAAAAGGATAAATATTCAAAAAAGATGGGAGAATGAATCCCCAATGTAGTTATCTGCATAACTACATCATTAGGAATTGCATCTTGCATCACAAATTCATTAATTTCCCAAAATCCTTTAATCCAACTCCTAGGAATCCAATTCGAGGGTAGATGTATGCCCCCCTTGATTCCACTTGCTTTATGAAGGTGGAATCAAGGTAGAAATCTAGCCACATCGAACAAAAAATATCATATCTTAGGGAATTTCTAAGTACCATGCCACATAACGATAGATAAATGGTGATGTCAGGTGCAGAATCACGATTCCAATGCATCAAATGGTGTCACAAATGGATTACCCTAGCATTCGTTATGTCGATTTGAAGAATATCTACATTATAAGTTTTGGAAAAGATGGTAACCATATAGGAATGGGTAAAAGTAAAAAGAGATGAAAAGTGATGAAAAGAAAGGGAAGAAAGTAACTTGTCACTTACTATTCATTTTACCTTCGTGCAGCTTGAAAGCAATGAGTGAGAGAGGAATATGCCGAGCAGATGGGATTACACACCTTCGCAGCTGGATGATCTTCATGAGCAGGTGGCATGTAGTGATTTGTATCATGAGGTGAGTCGATTCTATAATGTTCGCCTTGTGATTTTATAATGATTTAATGATTTTTATGCATGGATAGGTTAATTTAGGGTTCTTGGAAAAAAGTTCACAAAGTGTCCCGATTTCTTTGTGAAATGTTAAAAGGGGTTCTAAAATGTCTAGGGACATTAGAGAGCACACTA
>VDFB02271358.1:932659452-932693737 GCA_007258455.2 Sequoia sempervirens | reverse complement strand
TATATATTTATACATTAACTAAAATATAGAAATAATATTTAAATATTATAGATAATAATATAATATATTATATTTTAAATGCATTATTTCGTAAGAGATTATCATAAATTATATATTATATATTAAATTATAAACTATATTTTATATTATAAACTAGATGTATTAAAATAAACTATAAACTATTTATTGCATTTTTTAAATCATATATTATAAAATGTATAATGTTAGATGAATATTTGAGCAGCCCCCTTCGGGTTTCTTTTTGTATTATGTGTGCGCCGACTTGTGCATCACCGAGTTTGCTAAGATTATTTTTTTAGAAAAGTTTTGATCTGCCTCTTTGCGCATCTACTTTTCGCATTTTCATGTATCAGCTTTCCTTTTGGATCCAGAGAAGCTGTGTGGTGCCTCCATGTGTCGTGGTTACAGGATGTTTTGTTTCTCGTTTCCTTGAAGCCTCATCAACATGCGAAAGGCTTCCACGAGACTGTCATTCTTGAAAGTGTCAGTGGGCCCCACATCTTGCTACGTGGCAACTGTTCGAGAATTTTTCAACACGGGGATGAAATGGCAACCGCAGGCAGCTAAATGTTGCCATGCATCTTTTACGCCCGGCTGATGGAGTGTTCCCTCCACCATGCTAAGGTTCTCAGCCCATTTGACACGTGTTGCATTTTCGCAAATCCTTGGCAGCAATGGGAGAAGGTTTCATGCGGGCAGCGAAAGGCTACCATGTGCCTAGCAGCTGATCTGTTATGCAGGCGATAGGCTAGTTGAATGAAATAATGCTATTAGATGTTGCTTGTCATAATCATTCACGGCAATGGATGACACTTGTCTGATCATGCTTGGCTGGGACCACCATCATCATTACGGAGGATGCATATGTGCCTAGGATGACTGGATGTGTTCTGGCTCGATGTTGTTACACCGACCTTGGGTATATTCTGATTCAGACATCATTGCATAAAGATGGCGAGATCTTTTTTGTTGTTGTTCTCCAAAGTGGTGGGAGTTTTCCTGCTATATATACTTTCTCTGTTGACAGGAAATGGTCCAGAATTTGGGGAAAAAACATATTGGTTTTAGCAAAAGACACCAGGCCTCTATTACTATTTTATTTAAATTGCAAAACTTTCAAACTATGCCAATTGTTCGGCCTTTCTATTTTTCATGCTTTGATTAAACTATGAACTGTGCTTTATACTGTCTTGAATTTTTATTTGAGGAACTTCTATATATGTTGGATATAATTTTGCTTACCTAAATCATGTCTAATGACTCTTTTTAGTAGTGAGAATGTATGCAACATTATTTTATGTCAATAAATGAATTATCTTTACTATAATCTTAAGTCTCTGATGTTTTGGAACATAACACCACTATTCAGGACCTTAACTCTATGATTTATCATGCCCACCAGCAAATCTTGGCACATCGCCTTAGGTTAGACTTCACTTTATTATATTTGCTTCCTTTTCCATTTCCAAAACCCATTATAGAAGAAGCCGGCTTCTCTAAAATCCGGAGGTTACTCAGTTTAGTGCAAAAGGTCCCTCTTAAACTGAGTTTCCCATAAGACTCTGTTACTTCATCAAATTTTGGTGTCAACAGTTTTTTTTTTTTTGGCACACCTGGTAGGACCTGAATTTAATGCAATTGCATTATAGAAGGGTGTATGAGCCATCAGCATGTAACTAGATCCCAAATTCCAGGTGACTTAGGTTTACTAGTACCTCCGCTAGGGACAATCCAGGTCACAAATTAGCTGGTAACCATTCCATTTCCACCACCCTTTCCTCTCACCATGTTGCCAGCCACTAAGAAAAACTATGTAGCATGGGATGCTGGAAGTCCCTTGGTAGCCCTAGTAGCGCCTACTGTCTGGGGCGCTATCTCAGTTTCGGCCATGAAAGCTATTCCCAAATTTTCCAGAGACAACTCAAAAATGCCAGCAGAATATTTGCAGGATGTAGTGGACGTATGTCTAGTACACGGTATTGCAATGCAAAATGTAGCCCTGAGGCTCCTTGCTATGTCTTTCAAAGGCAAGGCTCTGGATTGGTACCGAATGCTAACTCCTAATTCAATTCGCACCTGGGATGAGTTCAGAGATCCATTCTATGAAAGGTTCTCAAACGACGAAGATCGTTCTTCATTATATTATTAGCTATCCGTCATAAAACAAGCCCCCTAGGAGGCTCTAACAGACTTCAATGTCTGATTTCACACAAATTGGCAGAGGATCCCTGTTACTATCTGTCCAACTCTTGAGTTGGCCGTTATATTTTATTTGAAGTCTATCAATCCTGACATTTTTGTGATGATCAAGTCTTTGGGTGGTGCCACTCTACCAAATGCTTATGGTACTGCTATCAAAGTTGACAATCATTTGATAGATTGTGGAAAATTTCCTTCTTGACCTATTATGCCAATATTTCTTGAAATATCAATCTCCACGCAAGACATCACATTGACTAGTGCACCCGCAGCTGCCCAGTCAATGTACTCATATGTAGCTACTCTTGAAAATGTGGCTTCTACATCAACTTCTTCCAAGGGTGAAATAAGTGACCTCAAGGAGATGCTGCGAAACATGGAAAATGATATAACAACTCTCAAGCAGAACCAAGAAACACCCCCACGACCAGCATATCAAAACTATCAAGGCGAGCAGTCTACTTATCAACAAAATCAATATCAGGGTGTGCCTCACACTAATCCACCCATGCCGACTGCAAACCAAATGGTGCCGGTGCCTTCTCCACTGATGAGTGCATCACCAAGCTTGAGTAGGGAATTAATCATAGGGTAGAACAACCTTATCGATGAGTTAAATCCATGGTGTTTCCCCCGTAGTGATGCACATATGCCCTGAAACTGTCCATGTGGAAACTTACAACAGAAGGTGGTAGAGCAACGCAACCAAGGCACGACAATGAAAGATGGGGGTTATGTATATGCCTCACCGCAAATGGAGAGTGTGGTCTTTACCACATAAATGCAAGGAATGTCTTTAGAATAAGAATCAAATATTGCTCCTAATCATGCACTTTTCTCCTGGAGGGAAGAAGAAGAATTAGTGTTTACCAATGACACATTCATATCCAAAACACCGTAGGTGCAATCTGACTATAACACACGCTCAAAGAGGAGATTCACGGGTGAGCCTATTATTTCACATCTGGACAACCCACAACTCAAAGGTGTGTTCGATCAAATTCCTAGTGCTTCGACCGTCCCTTCACCTTCTCAACCATGGAAGGAGATTATTATAGCAAGAACCAAGGAGTAGAAATCTCTGAGTTTTCCACCTTTTAATGTGGTAGAGCAATTGAATAAATCATCTGCTAATGTGTCTTTGTGGGACATTCTAGCCATCCTGGAACAAAAGACGCTATTACAGAAGGTGCTTCAAGAAGAGGTCAACCCGTCATCAGCAGAACCATCTGCCAGTGTAGAAGTTATTTGTCACATACCGCCAGTAAGGTTCTTACAAATAATACGAAGGAATCTCCTGCCGAAGGTAGAAGTAGGTTGAAACCTCAGCCCTTCTTCTTGACTCTCATTGTAGGAAAGAAGCTATTACACAACGCTATGATTGATTCTGGGGCTAGTACAACAATTATGCCTAACAGATAGCCGAAGCTTTGGGACTCATATAGGACACAGTGATCATAGATGTTCCTCCTATGTTTGGTCTTTGTCTATTCCAAGAATTTACTTCAAAGGTGGGTGGATACCTGTCCTTGGACTGGTCACATTTGATTCTCAAGACTAGGAATGACGCAAAAATGAAGATAAAATTAGAGGTTCTACATTTTGAACATGTCACGGATGAGGCCTTGATCAATTTTGAAGTGGCGCATACCTCTATCACCAAGCAAGAAATGTACTGCGTTAATTTTCTAGAAGAAGAGAAGGTGAGCAAAGATCAGAATGATAAAGAAGATGCTTTGTTGAGTGAACACATAAACAATGATCCTTTCAACAATTATCATGCTACAGGATTGGGCACGTATGTAATTTATGATGAAGACCAGGTGCTTCCAAGGGTTACCAAAGAATCCAAAGGTAACCAAGCAAATGAGCTATGGACATTATACTTTGATGGAGCAAGAAGCAAAGTAGGTGCTGGAGCAGGGATATATCTAATATCCCTGCAAAATAAAAAATGGCTAAGGCATTTCCGCTTTCATTTCGCTTGTTCAAACAATGAGGCTGAATATGAGGGGTTAGTCCAAGGTTTAAGCCTTGCAGAACAAATGGGAATTAAGTAATTAATTATGTTCAAAGATTCTGAACTAGTAGTTAACTAGGTCCGAGGAATTTTGGCAGCAAAGAATGTCTGCATGAGATTCTATCGGCACCGAGTCTGGGACCTGATTGAGGGTTTTGAAGCTTTCAACATCTAGACTATTCCCCAAAGACAAAATAGTGATGCAGATCACATGGCTGTGATTGGTGCTCAGTTTGATCCTGTCTCTGACTTTCTTCATAATGAACATTCAATACAAGTACTAGTCCGACCAGTAATCTTCGGCAATGATTAGAGTTGGAAAGTCTTTGAAAGTGATGAACATATCGCCTTGTTTATCTAACATGCAGGGGAATTCGCCGATCAGTTTCAACCAAAGATTGGTGAGGCTTATGAAGGAAAAATTATGCAACTCAAATCTAATAAACTTCTGAAAGAATTGGTTACTCTTGAAAACTTTTTCGATTGTAATGATGCCCGAAATGATAAGAGGAAGTTCGTGGCAGACAAAAGTGATTATGAAGACCTTCGGGTCTCTGATGGTAGGAATCCCTGAGTCAGAAAAAATGTCCTGCACCAGGATAAGGAAAGGCTCATCATTTTTTGCAAAAAATATGGAGTAGTAGCCTGGTCCTACGATGATCTAGAGGGTTACGATCCTAGCATCATTCAGCACACTATTGTGCTAACAGAAGGTGCAAAACCAGTCTGACAGAAATAGAGGCCAGTTAACCCTAAAATTGAGGCCCTAATGGCACATGAGCTAACCAAGCTCATTGAGTCATGCATTGTCTTCCCAATTAAACATAGTACCTGGGTATCGAATCTGGTCCCAGTCTGAAAGAAGAACGGGGATATTCACTTGTGTGTGGACTTCCGAGATCTGAACAGAGCATCTCTAAAAGACCACTATCTGTTGCCCCTTATGGAATCAATCCTACAAACCATGGCAGGATTGGAAATATTTTCTCTTCTGGATGGTTTCTTTGGCTACAACCAGATCTGAGTTAAAGAGGAGGATAGCACAAGACTACGTTCACCACAAAGTGGGGAACATTTGCATATGCTAAAATGCCTTTTGGTTTATCTAATGTAGGGGAAACATTCTAGCAGGTGATGGACATCGCATTAAGTGAACTAATCAATAAGTTTATTCTAATCTATTGGGATGACCTTACCGTGTTCTCTAAATCTAAGGATGATCATTTTGACCATTTGGAATTAGTTTTTCAGAAGTGTCAGGAGTTTGGAGTTTCCTTGAATCCAAAGAAATGTGTATTCAGAGTACCATAGGGTAAGTTGTTTGGGGCATGTTGTGTCTAGAGAAGGTGTTTCGATTGACCCTGAACAAGTAAAGGCTATCAAAGAGCTTCCCCTTCCGGTAAATAAGAAAGGTGTCTAGTCTTTCCTGGGCAAAGTAAATTTCATCCGCAAGTTTATTTTTGATTTCACGGGAATGATTAGGCCAATCACCCTAATGCATAAGAAAGATCAAACATTCAAGTGGACAACCAAAGCCCGGGAGGCTTTTGAAAGAGTCAAGGAAGCTATTTCCACAACCCCAGTGCTGGTTAATCCGTATCTATCCAAATATTTTATAATGTATGTTTTTAGTAGTAGGTCCAATATTGGTACTGTTCTAACCCAAAAGGATAACGAAAAAAAAGGCGAACATCCAGTGGCGTTCTATTCCCGGACCCTAAAGGAATATGGGGTGAATTATAATTTTGTCTAAAGACAAGCCTTTGCAATAGTAAAAGGACTTAAGAAGTTGTGCCATCTAATTTCCTACAACAAGGTGCTGGTGTATGTCGCACATTCTAGTGTACATGAATACATTATAGAAGGGGAGATCACAAAGAAAAGGGCTAATTGGATCACTAAGATTCTTGAATACGACATTGAAGTCAAGCCTACTAAGACTATTAAAGGAAGAGGACTATGTGAGTATATGGCACAGAACGAGGAGGTACCTATCACGGAGGAGCAGCTAGAGCTCATCTTGATAAATGAATTAGAATCGAAAGGCGGTTGGCTGACTAATATAATGACATTATGCAAACCGGAAAGTATTCGCCAGACCTCTCTTCCCAAAAAAGGAGGTATTATCTGTTGCAGAATTGCAGGTATACGCAAATAGAAGGAGTCATTTTCAAAAGGAATTTCAATGGTGTTCTCTTGTGATGCATTACTTCGGAACAGGCGAAGAGGATCCTTGACACATTCCACAATAGCATTGCAGGTGGACATTTCTCTACCAAAACCATTGCGATTAAAATCATGCGTCCTGACTATTATTGGCCCACACTTTTCAGTGATTCCCACTCTCTGGTAAGGGCTTGTAAAAAATGCCAATTCTTCGCTGATAGAAGGAAGAATTCCACAATGCCCCTCATACCTATTGTGGTGGATGAACCATTTGTGCAATGGGGCTTGGACTTCATTAGAATGATCAACCCGATTTCTAGTGCCAGACACAAATGGATTATAACCGCTACAAACTATTTCACAAGGTGGACGAAGGTTGTTCCCCTTAAAGGCGCAACAGAAACAAAGATTGTAGATTTCCTCAAGGAATTAGTGACAAGGTTTGGCCCTCCAAAAACTATCATTTCGGACAATGCCATAGCATTTCAAGGTACAAAGGTATGTCATTTTGCATTAAAGAATGGCATATTCCTTAAAACATCATCAAACTATTATCCACAGGGAAATAGTCTAGTAGAGTCAACAAAAAAAAGCTTAGTCTGACTTCTTAAAAAATTGGCTCAGAACACCAGAGGGAATGACATAAAAACCTCCAAACAGCTCTCTGGGAAAACCGCATAACTCCTAAGCAAGTCCTTAAGACTTTTCCTTATGAGTTGGTATATAGGAAAGAAGTGTTGTTACCTATCTCCATGGAGATCTTGACAATACAATTGTTGAAATCTCTTGAGATAGAATAAAATGAAGCCATGGAGGTTCGGCTCGACGAACTGTTGGAAGTACAAGAAAAAAGGGAGAATTCCCTAACAGTGATGACAAGCCCTCAATAGGTGGTCAAACGATGGTTTGACAAGAAGGCTTCTGACCAGGGTCTAAAATGTGGAGACTTAGTGCTAAAGTATGATAGCAGGGCTGCAAAGCCAGGTCAGCATGGTAAATTTGACAGCCTCTGAGTGTGTCCTTTTAAAGTCATTCGGTGCAAAGAATACAATGCTTTTGAAGTAGAGAATATGGAATAGGAACTGTTGGGAATCCCGATCAATGGGATTCATCTTAAGCTGTTCCACTAGGCATTAAGCTCTACTTTGTACATATGTAAAAAACACTTTTATTTTATTTTCATTTCTTTGGCCGGTCTTTTTCTATGTCAGTTTGTTCTTCTATGGAATTAGCCCATTATTATTGGCGGGTGGAACACCAGAGTTGCTTTACACAAAACACACCCATGTGCAGAGAAATAGCATATAAAAGTTGCAAGCCCAGAAAAGCTTAAATATAGAATAAAAAGAAAGAGCATGGATTTTCTTTAAAATGATAGGTATCTATTCATATATGTTCTTTTCATTACAAAAGTGGATAGGAAGCCATATTTCAAAATTTACAAGCATATTGAGCTATTATATATATGATAGCCTTTTTGTCAGGCTTATATACAACTATGGAGAGACATATTTTTAGCAGGCAGGGAGACAGTTCGAGCAACAGGCAAGGGCTTTTTATCCAAAGGCATGGCTGGTGGCAATTGATGCATTAACTATAGTGTCCACTTCTTCCTCATCCACGGGTTCCTCGGTAGCACTAGCAGCATCATTTGGCACAACCGCCATTGGTAGGGGAAACACCAGGTTCTTGAAGTCAGTATACTAGTCTACGTCGTAGAAAGGTATCACGTTGTAGCTGCGAAACAAGAAGTGTAGGGCCTGAGTAACCCTCTACTGGTGCTAGTCATAGGTCTATAGGTGGAATCTACTGAGGAACGATAGCCAAACGATGATAGCTTCTTCCTCAATGAAGTGACGCAGGTCGCTAGTTGACAGCAAACCTACCCTATAGGCAGCATGTGCAATGACCTCACCGAGACCATTCAAGTATATTTTTTGGGGAAGATTTCTTTAACTAGTTTCAAGATAAGTGGTCGGAGAACGCTAATGTCTAGCATGGACACTACAAAGTTGGAGCACACGTCGGTATTCACCCGATACCTATTCTCATATTCTATACAATCTTTGCCTAAAATGCACTTTATAGCTACCAAGACCAAAGAATGTTAGTTCTTAGTCATTCTTTTTAGTCTCCTAGTTGAAATCTCCCCTAGAAATGCCTTCTAACTTATACGAGATCAAGCGAATTGGGGTATCAATTGCTCTGACACTATCCCTAGAATTCTAAGCTAATGCCGAACTTATCTACCACCTAACCTATTAAAAGGCTTGCTTAAGACTTTGCTACTTACCTATCACTTCTCAAATGCTAAGTATATTTTTCTCACTACTTACTAGCCTATTTATAGAAAATTGACAAGACACATGCTAATCTGCTTCAAAAAAAATGATATTATGCTAGTTGCTATTTTGAAAGGAGAGCCTGTGTTTGCTCACATTTTTGGGCTAGTTACATCTGTGATAGCACAGCTCAATGCATACTTAATTAATGAAGCCGATTAATTAGCTTTAAAAAGGTGGCGGTTGTTGGTAGTGAGATGTATGGTAATAGGCTATTGTGTCATCTCTCAAGTGCATCCTAGAGCCCAAGGAAATATTCATATCTTTTCAGGCCATGATCGTTTGCTTGGCATAATCATTCCGGCCGGGATATTAATTACTAGCACATGTTAACACAGGGTTAGCAAGCCAATTGCCGACTTAAGTTCCAATGGGATCAGAGCATACCACATGATCACCCAAATGCAATAATGAACTCCAGCCACCTCAAAATAGCAATTAGTTCATTTTGCACAATTTGCAAGATTAATGGTACATGCCGAATTAAATGCAAAAGACTTGCTTTTGCCTACCACTTTGAGAAAGGTTGCTATTATTGTATGAAAAGGCTTAATATTTTGAAGTATTTTTACAAGTGCCAAGGATAAGTGTAGAGTTTTTTTCTGTCTATCTATCTAGAGCCGAGCATAGTCGCAGCCAACAGGAACTTACATAAATCTTCAGAGAAGGAAAATGTCAAAATCTTCAGTTCCACCAATGCAAGAGGAAATTAGCCAGGAGCTATTTATGGCTATTTGTTCTTTGGTAGAGGTATATGTCTATGAGGATGTGGCATACGCTACGCCTAGTATACCCAGCAAAACAAGGAGGGCCTACACAGAGGCGCTGAATAGACCCAAGAAATGGAGAAACCAGAAAAAGGTTGAGAAAAAGTGGGACATTATCTACGACCCAAGGCTTGCGAAGAACCCGAAGTCACTCAGAGAGGCTACTTGTGCTAAGTTATCAGCACCAAAGGCAGACCAATCTATAGTGAGTAGAGTTTGGTACAGCGGTCTTCCTCAATACATGGTACCATTGGTGCACTATTGCCCAGAAGTGGTTGATGCTACTATTACCGTTATAATCTTGATACCCACTACATTGAAGGCTGCAACTTAAGGGTGCATATCATTCTAGAGGCCATCTGGCACATGTTATGTATCCCAGATCCAAGTAAGAGGAAGGAGACTATCGAGCCTTTTCACTCGAGCAAATGAGAGAAAATATGGAGGAAGATGAAAACTAGCTTGGAGTTCTTGTTAAAGGAGACTGGTAAGAAAGGCATCTTAGCCACTAAAGCGCCAAGTATTTCGTTGTCTCACGGTGCATTTCATGATGATCTCTAGGACGCCATGTCCATGCTAGCCTTTGTATGCAGCCGAGACTTCGATGAGAAGATAGAGGCCTTTTAGCTGGGACCGACAATGCAATTTCACAAGCAACATGAAATCTTCTGGTATGATTTTGCTGAGTCTATAGTTGAAGAAATGAAACAAAAAATTGAGAATTATCAGGGAAAGAAATTTTAGGTTTCTTTCCTTCTTGGTCCACATGTTTCTACATCAGAACCTAGATTTTTCTTTGCCCGGTATTTTCCACTATCAATTTTTGATGAGCAAAATAAAAGGAAGTCGGTATCCACATGGACACCTTTTCTTTCCGCATCATACAATTATTATGCATTTGCAGACTATTTCATAGCCCTGGTCTTGAATAATTTGATCAGAGAGGGTGATATTATTCGACTTGATAAGGAGCAGGCTAGATTTATGCAAAGCATCACCCTTGCTTGTGACTGGTTCTTGGGCAATGATTACAATCCTTCAAATGCGGGGCTTTACTGAAAAAACTTTCCTGCTCCTAGCCTGCATCACGGATAGAGTGCTCGCACTAGAAATTTTTCTACAGGTTTGTATCATTGATTTTACTTTCTGCAGCAGCAAAAAGGTCAAGAAGAAGGGATTGTTCACTTGTTCGAAGAATTTCAAATCGGTAACTCTACTAAAAAAGCAATCGGACCAGTTGTTAGAGGATAAGCTGGCACATCTAGGGTTGGTACTAGTAAATGATAAGTGGGAATACAACCCTTTCGATGACTTGCCAGAGCCACATATGAGAGTTACCCATGTTTCTTGACCATACTGGGAGAAGCGGCGTAACCCCTAAATGGACAAAGATGATGATTTTGTTGAATTGGCACAAATCCCTACACCGGACACTAGAGGCCCATGGCACAAGTTCTATATTCCTATAGTTGTGGCCTAGGATAATGTCCCCATGGAGCGTGGCATGTACAACAGGTTAAAGAAGGATGAGGAATGGAGTGAGAAGAAAATGATTTCTGGAAATATCGCCAGAAAATAGCACAGTTAAATGCTCCTTATAATCAACTAAGAGATGAACAGGAATTTGAAAGGTGGTGGAACGAAGACCATCCCAGTCGGAGCTCTAGTATTAATAGAAGCAAAGAGGGGGAGGAATCCGAAGAGCAGGAAGAGGAAGTAGTGATATCGACTTCCTCTATGCAAAATGAGGTCTTTAGGCAACCCACCTATGTGGCCACAAACGTACGTTTTAATATATCAAGGGGCTTGCATACACTCACTGGGGTTGCTAAACTAGCTAGGCTATCACTTCAGGAAAAAGGAGTTGACTGTCGATGCTATAAGATCCCACTTGCAAAATGACAGTGTATTATCGGAGAGGGTTCGCAAGAACCCGCCGGAGGAGTACTTGCCCCTACTCAGGAGTCAGAGATTGCGATGGAGCCTTTGACATCTCTGGAAACACCAACAACTAGTCAGCAGGTACAATTTTCTCTTTCTTCTCTTGCATCTCATTCTTTAGTATCTGCCCTTGCCCCATTTCCGACTGGCTCTCTATCCTCTACTTTTAGTCTGACATATCCGGTTGGATTCACCTAGTTTTCACAGAGTCACCCACTCATAATTACCCCTCCGCGTATGCTTATGCCTGTCACTGCCGCTCAGGCCTTCCTCACCCTAATTTTAGAAAGTATTCCTCCTGTGGGTGCCCATTCTTTCTCTACTATGATTACAGATCCTTTTCCATTGCAACCGACTAATACCCCGTTAACAACCCCCCATTCCCAGCCTATGAGCCTTATGGCTGGTTCCCTAGTTTAGTTATTAGAAATGACTAGCCCTGCTATTGGTTCTCAAACCAAACTATGGAACATGCCTCATTTCTCTCCACAAACTGTCACTCTCCAAAAGAAACAAATTCCCGCATCTATAAAGGTTACCTATCCCTGTGCCCTGCCTTCTGGTGCTCCTATTGCAGGTGGATTGGTTTCATCGCCAGCCGAATTCGTAGCACAGATAGATTGTGGAAAGGAGGCACGTGCGAGTAGGATGAGGAAATGCAAGGCGAAGGATGATAGTGGTCCCGCCGAGCCAAGAGTACAAGCTCTGTACGATGAGGCCCAACAATAATTAAAGTTCGCAACCATGTACCCGAGGGTAAGCAAGTCTCAGGGAGAAATGCAACTAGAAGACTATGAGATATATGTGGTCGGACTCGACATGAAAGTAGCCCGTCCACAGGATAAAGTTGAAATCATGGAGGAAATGCAACAGGTAGTTACTTCCGACTTCCTCAAAATTGGTCGCCAGCTAAAGAAGAAGGATGAGCAGTTCAAGGCAACCAGGGAAATGGTCAGTTTTCTGGAAAGGAAGGAAATCCTTGGAGGTAGATATTGCTCGCATGACCAAAAGGACATTGACAATAGAGGATGAGAGAAATAGGTTTCAAAGTGAAATTGTGAAGATTCAGGTTGCAGACCCTAGGATAATAAAAAAGCTACAAAGCAAGAACCAGGAAGCACAACAAAATCTACAGCTAAAGGATGAAGAGCTTGAACGCCTCCACCTTGAGCATAGTTAGGGGATGGCACAAAAAGGGGAAGAATTGGAACGCCAATAGGCTCACTATGAGCAAAGAATACAAAAGAAAGATGCCAAATTTAAAGGCCTAAAGGATCAACTAGAGGAAGAGTTCTGAAAGACAAAAGCTTCTCTAGAGGAGCACTTAGCAAATCACTCTCGAGCTGAACAAACTTGGAATAAAGAAATGAGCAACTATGTGGAGCAGCTGGTGTCCAGAAAAGAAAAATGCAAAATTAGCTGAGGCCCTTATTTCAAGAAATGTAGAGATTACTTCACTTAAAGCCTCTCTCTTGCCTTCCCCTGCATAATCTGATATCATTCCACTAGTTAGGAAATTATACATTTCTCACTGGGAAAAAATCAAAACCTTTTTCCTAATGCAGTAGCCTACCCTTCGATTTATTGACAAGGTATCAAGGCTTAGCCAAGAGGCCTATGATGCGATTGAGCGATTCCCACGTTTCATCTTGGAGAAGGTTCCTAGGGTGAAAGACTTGCTCAACAAGCTATACTCCATCTCTGACGAGCACCTTGCCAGAGTGGGTATTGAGGATCGGGACGCTATTGCTCAAATGGCAAACAAATTTATCCATTGCCACTCCACCTTCTAGGGCACTAAGGTAGTAGTGGCTATTCTGAGGAGGACACTGGATAGCATACGAGGATGTTTTTCTGAGCTAGGTAGGATGGGACTGCCATCCCCATTCCTCGAGGATGGCTCTATTGCCACGATTGTGCAGATTGCGAAACTTATTAAAGAGAAAGAAGGCGACCCAAAGGCTTTCAAGGAATTCAGCCATCCCCCAATGGCAGCTGACATTAAGGTAGTCATTCATCCTCTCTCACAACTACTATTTCATATACGAGCAGGGGCCGGTTTACCTGATGCGCTACTTCACAAAGAAACAATTGATCTACATGAAGCACATAAAAATTTGTGCAACATAGCAAAGTCGTCTGAAGATGAATGGTCACCTTTATAGGTGGTTCTTTTCAATTTCTGACTCTATTAGCCCTATGGATAAGGATCTGGTCTGTAGAACTAGATAAATTTTGGGTTCTCCATTCCTTAGTCGAAACACCCCTGTTAGTCACCAAAAGTTATTAAATAAATATTTGAACAGCTCCCTTCGGGTTTCTTTTTGTATTGTGTGTGCACTAGCCTGTGCATCACCGAGTTTGCTCAGCTTGTTTTTTTAGCAAAGTTTTGATCTACCACTTTGTGCATCTACTTTTCACATTTTCGGGTATCGACTTTCCTTTTGGATCCTGAGAAGCTGCGTGCTGCCTCCACTTGTCGCAGTTATGGGATGTTTTGTTTCTCGTTTCCTTGAAGCCTCATCGGGCTACGAAAGGCTTCCATGAGACCATCATTCTTAAAAGTGTCAGTGGGCTCCACATCTTGTTACGTGGCAACCGTTTAGGAATTTTTCAATGCAGGGATGAAATGGCAACCGTGAGCAGCGAAATGCTAGCACGTGTGTTTTATGCCTGGTTGACGGAGTGTTCCCTTCGCCGTGTTAAGGTTCTCAGCCCATTCGACACGTGTTGCAATTTCACAAATCATCGGCAGTGATGGGAGAAGGGTTCATGCAGGCAATGAAAGGCTGCCACATGCCTAGCAGCTAATCTGTTATGTGAGTGATAGGCTGGTTGAATGAAATAATGTTATTGGATGCTGCTTGTCATAATCATTCGCGGCAATGGATAATACTTGTTTTCTTGTGCTTGGATAGGACCACCGCCATCATTACGAAGGATGCACCTGTGCCTAGGATGACTGGATGTTGTGTTCTAGCTCGATGCTGTTATAATGACTTTGGGTATATTCTAATTCAGGCATCATTGCATAAAGATGGCGAGATCTTTTCTGTTGCTGTTCTCCAAAGCGGTGGGAGTTTTCCTGCTATATATACTTTTTCTATTGAGAGGAAATGGTCCATAATTTGGGGAAAAAGCACACTGATTTTAGCAAAAGACACCAGGCCTCTATTACTATTTTATTTAAATTGTAAAAGTTTTAGACTGTGCCAATTGTTCGACCTTTCTATTTTTCATGCTTTGATTAAACTATTAACTGTGTTTGATACTATCTTGAATTTTCATTTGAGGAACTTCTATATATGTTGGATACAAGTTTGCTTATCTAAATCATGTCTAATGACTCTTCTTAGTAGTGAGAATGTATGCAACATTATTTTATGTCAATAAATGAATTGTCTCTGCTATAATCTTAAGTTTCTGATGTTTTGGAACACAACAACACTATTTAGGCCCTTAAATCTATGATTTATCGTGCCCACCAGCAAATCTTGGCACATCGCCTTAGGTTAGACTTCATGTTATTATATTCGCTTCCTTTTCCATTTCCAAAACCCATTATAGAAGAAGTCAATTTCTCTAAAATCTGGAGGTTACTCAGTTTAGCACAAAAGGTCCCCATTAAACTGAGTTTCCCATAAGACTCTGTTACCTCATCAAATTTTGGCGTCAACATAACATTTTTTAAAGTCAAATATAAAGTAATTGGATATTCGATTCAAATAAGATATCCAATTTCAATCGAATATCTGATATTTCTGATACAAACCTTACTAGCTAGGGGTTAGCCTCAGGCTTGCTTTGGAATCTGGCTAGGACATGCCAATCCTAAGAAGTCAACACAATTTTTTTTTTAACAAGTTACCTTGCTTTACTAGACTTTTCTTGTGTGGTTGACTTTTTTTACCCAAAATTGATGAAACAAAAAGGGTTTCTAAAGGAGATTCTCAACTTTCCATCGATATAAATTATGCTTTAGTTTGAATTTAATAAATAATTATTATTCATTTTCTATTATAATTACGACCAAAGTCCTGATTGATAGGTTGATTGAAAAAAATCTATAGCTTTCAAATGGTATAATATTTTTTAAATCTAAAACATGCATCACATTCTATACTTTGCATACTATAGGATTAAAAAAAAAAAATTCATGAAGTTTTGACCAAGTTAAGGTGGTTAGACATGCAAGCTTTTATATCTTTTAAATGTTTTAATTAAAAAATCATAATTAATTATTTACATAGAAAAAAGTTACAAAAAAATATGCATCACATTAGGATATGAGTCCTCTATTTATATATAAAATATTATAAAATTTAAATATCATCATTATTTTATTATATTTAGGGTGGTCAGACATACACCTATTTCTTATTTTTACCTATAATTTAAGTACTACTGCATTGAAATTTTAAAATTTCACTTGGAAATAAGTCTTAAAAAAATAAACAAACCTAGTAGTTTAGAAGATACATTCAATTTTTATATATTTTTGAAATAATATAGATAATTTATTCAAATTTTTATGTCAAGTTGCCTAACTCCAAGTTTTCTAAATTTTCATTGCCACTTAAGGGCTTGTTTTTTCCATGATGATCTTGCACATACACACTCCATTATAGGTATGGTTTAAAACTAGCAGGTTCTATCCAAGGGGGTTTGATCTAAGGTAGTTTGATAAAACCCTCTTCAATTTGAATGCTTTAAATGGAAATTTTAAAGGCTTAAAACATTATACTTTCTAAAAATATGTGATTTCAACAAAAATTAGAATCTTCAAGAAATTGTAAACTAGCTTTGTTGGATCACCTATATATATATATATAGAGAGAGAGATTGATAGAAATGAGAGATAGAGAGATATGTTTTGTCCCACTGGGTTTTCCTTCTCTACCTCTTCATTGCATTTGTACATGGGTACCTGATTAGGCCTTGTTGTCGGGACCCATTCATGCTTTCTTGCATTCATTTTATTTTTCTGTTTATGCATGTTTTGCAGTCTCCCCTTTTATAATCATTGGGTTATTGTAATAAATCAACTAAGATAAAGTTCTATTAAGGGGGTTTCTTGCATAATAATCTGATTAGAGTGTGCATGCACTTTGATCTTCATCTTGGTTTTTGATGGCAACTCACATGGGTTATATCTAGTTTCTTAGTTTCTTTTGGCCACATATTTCTCTTACTTGACACATATCAGATTCACATTAGTTCACACTTTAGATTGGGAGCCTATGGTTATTGATCCCCATTGGTTCAGATCCATCTTAGTTTGAGGGCCATGTTTTTATGTTTAATGTTCTAGAGTCTTTATGGTACTTATTCCCATGGAAGATTTTTAGTCTCATTTTGGAATCGACATCAAGATACATGGTTTCTAGATTCTATCATCATTTCATCTATTGTTGCTTCATAGATTCTAGGGTTGTTCCAGTTTGTGAGTTTCCCAATGTTATGTGGCATCCAGTCTACTGTTGCATTATTATGATTCTACTTGAGCCTTTCAGTGACTATCATTTGTTTTCTTGTAGATAAAAGTATCTTTCTTTTTTTTCTGGATTGCAGTTCCAGTGTTACTCCATAGTTTTCTTCTAGTGCTTCTTTGCAGTAGGTCATCTCATTATAGGGGTTTTTTTCCCACTGGGTTTTCCTTCTCTACCCCTTCATTGGATTTGTACATGGGTACCTGATCAGGCCTTGTTTCTAGGATGCATTCATGCTTTCTTGCATTCATCTTAGTTTTAGGTGCATGCTTTTTTAGTCTCCCTAAGTTGCACTTATGGGGGGTTGTTGGTGTAATTAATATTTAATTACACTTGCATAACTTTACTTAGGTAATATTTTAATTCATAGGTTAATTATTTTTATCCTTATCTTGTTGAGCTATCTTGTTGCTCAAGATATGATTAAGGCTATGCATACTTTTCTTTTATAAAGCAAATCATCTCATGTAATTATAAAATTCCTGAATAATATCAATTTTTGTATATCTTCTTGCAATAGCTTTGTATTTTTCTATTTTTCTCTTTTGCGGAAGGTTTTTTGGTTTGCATATTTGACGTTGGTTTTTAACAAGATATATATAACTTGGGAAAGATAGAGGGGGTGAGAGAGATAAATATATAGAGAGGGAGAGATGGAAGGAGATAGGAAGAGGGAGAGGGAGAAATATAAAAAGAAAGATAGAGACAATTAGAGAGGGCGAGATGGAGAGATAGAAATATAAATATATAGGAAATGATATATAAAGGTAGAGAGAGGGATATATAGACAGAATAGGAGAGATAGAGGGAGAGATAATAAGATATTGATCAAGAAAGATATGCATGGATGGGAAGATGAGATAGAGGGAACGAGAGATATAAAGGAGGTGATAAGCACAAGCAATAGGGAGAGAGGGGGATAGAGAGATAGAGAGAGATATAGATAGAGATAGGGAGGGAGAAACATGGAGTGTGTGTGTGAGAGAGAGATATTTATAGAGAGATAGAGATAGCATGGAGGGAGAATTAGGAAGAGAGTGTGTATGTGAGAGAGAGATATGGAGATAGGGACAAAGAGAGGGAGATATACATACATAAATAGAGTGAGAGAAGTAGAGAGATATATATTAAGAGGGAGTGATAGGGAGAGAGGAAGAGAGAGGCAGATATATAGATAGATATAGTGAGAAAGATAGGGGGAAGAGAGAGGGAGATGTCGGGAGCAGTAAAGAAATAGATAGAGATGGGGATGAAGATATATAAAATTAAATTATCTTAGTTATTTTAGGGTTCTAGAAAGCTTGAGTCAAAAATATATAATTTTAATGCTAGGTTCAAATTGTTTAATCTAGATGTGAAAGTATCTTTGTTGAATTGGTCTAATTTACTTGGATTTGATCTAGAACAACCAATATTTATATTTTATTAAAAATATATATTTATTCATTATAAAACAAATATAAGATTTGAACATTGACGAATTCTTCTCCCACACCAAATGGGTAAAACATAAAACCTATTCAAAATAATAAGTTGGATCTACTTTAATGACCATTTCTTGTTGAATATTTTCTTTGATATTAGTAATTTCTAATAAATGGAAATCATGATGAGTGAAAATACAAGTATATTATTCAATTTTAAGCAATATAAAATATTAGGTATATCAATTTGTTAATCATTCAATATTCAAATGAAGAAGGGCAAGACAATAGAAATAAAAACAAGACTAAAATTAGTGAGAAGTAAAATGTAGTTCACAAGTAGCCCTAGTTATTGTATCATACTTTCCTTTAGGATCCAATCTCCCCTACATCTATTCTATATTTATATTTAATAATTTATATTATGTAAAATACAAAACAATATTAAATGTAATACATTATTGAATTGATTATGTAGCTAGATTTGACTATCAAATTATGTTTGCATGTTTGAAAAATGTGGGCATATATTGTATGGTGTCAGTTTTCATGTGATATAGATTTTAAAATTTTGAGAATGCAAGGTATGTTTTGATAACAATTATAGGCTATATTTTATTGTGAGTCATGCTTACAAATCTTAAGAATGTAGGACGAGTTGTAGTGTATCAATCATGGACTATACTTACCATGTGTGTAGTGTTGTATATTGTCACCCTTGAAAATTTCATACTATGTTTTTTCTCCCCCTTAAGTGCATGGACCTAATTGAACACCTAATTTCCTAAATTATAAATTCTATAGCCCATTTGAATATTTATCAAGAAAACCCATGCACATATTTAATATTTTTCTCCCAACACTATACTTTACAAAATAAGGTGAGGACTAAGTCACCCTAGGCAAATTAGTCCCCTTACTTTACCTCCAAAATTTAAAATGTCAAAGGTGGAATTTTATTATTTGAATTTCAAATGTTAGATGTTAGCTATCAAGATTTAAATTTTGGGAAATTATAATAATTACATATATAAATACCAAGTCATTGCATCATTTGAAGGACATATAGAAATTATTAGCAATTATGATTAAGAGAATTATCAAGAAATTCAAGAGTAGTCAAGAGTAGATTTATTGTAGAAATTCAACATTAAAGCATCATGTCAAAGTGTGTGTGAGTTTGTTCATGTTTATATTATCATAAAATCAAGCCAACAACAATCAAGCCTTGAGGAGATTTGTGCGACTTTAGTCCTTCAAGCAAGCCATTTTTGGGTGGTGAGTTGTATTCCATTATTGATTCATCATTCACATATCATCTAGCCTATATCCCTCAAAAGGATAAGCTCTCTTTCATTGACATTTAAATTGTGGATGTGGAAATACCAGATCACAGTGTTTGAATGAGGAAAGCCCCTATATGGCACAATTCTTTCTCTCTCTCTGAATGTGTAGGTTTCAGATTTGAACAATATTAGAGAAGTTTGAAGATCAATTGTTCATTGTTGCACTCAAACTCTACACCTTGACAACATACAAAAACTAAGTTATCTTAGCATTCGATGAAGATCCAACAGTGTGACAAGTGGGAAAAGAAGGCTTTGATTTGGATCCAAAGGACTATGAAAACAAATTTCAATTTTAGTCAAAAGGACACTATCACCCTTGGCCACATCATCTAGAAAAATCAGGCTCAAATTTGAACCATAGGTTCACAATACTCCACTCAGTCCATTTTCAAAATTCTGAATTTTCTTGTGACATTCCAAATATACATTTTTGCATCAGTATAGTCATTTACATCATTAGGATAGTCAAATCCCTTAAGTCCATTTCATATTTAGTCAATGGTCTCATTGACTCACCTTTTAGGTTATAATTCAATCCTATATGTTGTCCAAATTCATCAAACCTTACCTCAAATCTTAAGTGAAATGTTTTGCAAAAGCCACCATTGAAATCCTAGGGTGAAACCCTAGGGTTTCACATTTTCTTCATTTCATTTTGGCGAACTTGACATATTAGCATTGTAAATATTCTAAAATCTAAAGTAATTCATGGGTATGTGCGGGATCATCATGGAAAAAATAGGCCCTTAAGTGGCAAAAAAATTTAAAAAATCAGAGTTAGGCAACTTGATGTAAAAATTTGAATAAGTTATCTATATTATTTCAAAAATATGTAAGAATAGAATCTGTAGAAAATTTAATGTAGTTTCTAAACTATTAGGTTTCTTTTTTAAAAAAATTTATTTGGGGAAAATTTGAAATTTCAATGTAGTGGTACTTAAATTTCAAGGAAAAATAAGAAGTAGGTGTCTGTCTGACCACCCTAACCACAATAAAATGATAATATTTTTTATAATATTTTAGATATAAGTAGAGGACTCATGTCCTGATGTGATTCATATTTTTTTGTAAATTTTTTCCAAGTAAATAATTAATTATGAATTTTTTATTACAACTTTTAAAAAATATAAAAAACTTGTATGTCTAACCACCTTAACTTGGTCAAAAATTTATGAAATTCAAATTTTCTTTCTTTAATCCTATATTATGTGAAGCATAGAATGTGATGCATGTTTTGGATTCAAAAAATGTGATATTGTTTGAAAGTTATAAATGTTTTTCAATTAGCCTATCAATCAGGACTTTAGTCATAATTTGTATAGACAATGAATAATAATTACTTATTAAATTCAAAGTAAAACATAATTTATATTGGTGGAAAGTTGAGAATCTCCTTAAAAAACCCTTTTTCATTTCATCAATTTTGGGTTAAAAAAAAGTCGTCAGCCACATACCCATCATATTGCCACTATTTGGCCCATCTTGATCCTGAACATACCCTCATCCTAGATTTAGGTTTGAAAAGTTGCAGTGTTTTGCATTGTTCATTTAGGAATTCATTTTTGCATCATAAAAGGTATAAAATACAATTAAATTGCATATGAAATTGAATTTTAGTGTGCAATAGGGTTAGTTTTAGTAATTATAGGTTAGATCTACATTCCAATTACATTTACAAATCTACATTAGGTCTCTTAAATCTGAAATCAAATCTGAAAGTTTCCATTGCATTCATTTAGGGATCTTGCGCATATAGTTCAAAAAGTGAAAATTTGCATTGCTTTGTTTTTCAAAATCATCACTTCAAGTTATGGTATCTTAGAATCAATAAAATTTTGCATTATACATCTAGAAATTGCATTTAGAACTATCTTTTATTGCTTCAAAATTTTGCAAATTGTGGCACACTTGCATTTTTAATCACATAATCATCAATTGTGTAAATTTTGGAAAACTATTCACTATCACACCTATATACACAAAAAAAATAGGAACATCAAACAATATTGTACTCAAATTTTGAATTTTTTAAAAAACTATATAGGACATAGTCACCCTAGGTGACCTAGTCTAGCCAAATTGAGCCAAAATCTTAGGTCCAGAACATTGTCTCTGGTCTTTACTCAAATCTTGCATCAATATTTGAAGATCGGTCCTATAATTGTCTATTGTGATAAAAACATTGCTAGCTTGATCCATATGACATATCATAATGTTCTCATTGCAAAAATATCGTGTTTTCATAATTCATGTTCTATTATCAGATATTGATAGGTATTTAAAATAATTGATGTTACAAGAATGTCAAAATGGGCTTATTTCTCCTCTTTTTTAATTCTTCATTGATCCCTCTACCACTATTTGTCCTATGTGAGAGGTTAACTTGGTGCAAGAGAATGCAGTTATTGACATTCGAGACAATCATATTTGTTCTTCTCCTAATACCTCACCTACTTGTGAAGAAGGTATATTTTGTTAGAAGATCTAATCATTGAGCATCATGAGGACCTTTTTAGTTTCTCTCTCAATACATCTCCTAATTGGGAAGATATTTTAGGACAATAGGATGAAATCATTGATAAATTTATTTCAAAAGATGATAAGATGGATTGCATAGATGAAGATCCTAAGGTGAAATTATACCCCCCATCAATAGAAGATCATCAACAAATAGTTAACTCCATTGAGGTTATTAATGTGAAATTTGTTATTAGGTCTTCTTTAATTATTGGACCTCCTAAGTCACCTCTCATTGTAGGACCTCCTAAATCTCATTGCCATATCCCTAAATTTGTAAACCAATTCACTAGTAATCATGTGTCGTAGCAACCAAGTTATAATATTATTGTTGCTCATACATATAACACAAGGAATAACAAGAAACTAAGAAAAATGTATTCCATTTCCTCATCAATACTAGTCCCACAACTTGTATTACCTAGTGCATCTTGTTTACCCCAACATAGTGGAAAGGAGTATGTTCGTGTAGAACAACTTCATCCTACTCTTGCTAAGATCTTTTTGTGGGATTTAATTCAAACATCACCTATTTATCATGGAATGCTTCAAAATGCTTTGTAGAATTTTTTTGTCCCTCCTAGTGTTCATTCTAGTGATGTAGCATCTTTTCTTGAGGATATGAATTCAGCTAATGTGGACATTGTCTTTCATCAAAGTCAATTACCCCCTTTGGAAACATACAAACAAAATGACACCTTGACGATAATGGTTGTTATTAATAAGAATGGGATTAAATGTACCCTTATTGGCAATCGTTTAAGGCTTAAATTGTATAGAGTGTTAATATTTTTAACAAAATTGGAGTGCAAAAGAATAAAATTCAACCAAATACTTTATCTATTCATGGTTCTGACAATGTGGGAAGACAATCACTTGGTGTAATAACATTAGCCATTAAGATTGGTCATGTTGTGTTGTAAACTCCCATCCATGTCATGCCCCATGATCTTTCATATAATATTCTCCTACGTAGATCATGGATTCATGAGATGAATGGAGTTCCCTCAATGCTTCATGATTTAATGAAGTGCACATACAACAATAAGGTTTACACAATAAAAGCTGATCCTAAATTTGAAAAGTGTTTAAAAACTAAAACAAGAATGAAAATTCCCTTTAGCACATTGATTCTAACTTCCAAAGTGGAACCTTTACAAATTGAAGACAAATATGATTTCATTTCATTAGTAAAAATTTTTTTGGGTGATGATTGGAGGCAATTAGATTTCACATTGATTATGTGGAAAATAGGGTTTACCAAAATCAAAATGATAAACCACTAATTCTCACCCTAATACTTGTGATTTTGCATGTGATAAGATGCAAATAACAATAATAAATTGACCCTAACTATTATAACAACCATGAGGTAAGTTTTTAGACCTCAAAATGATGTGTACCTTACTACAAGAATGTTGTTTTTAGGGCACAAAGGACTCATACGCCTTTAGTGGTGAATGGGTCCTTATTAGGGTTTCTAAAACTAAGATCCGAGTTTTGTTCCTTGAGTCCTATACTCTTAGATCCTCAATTTTCATCTCTCAAAATCTTGTAACAAATTATGTAGCCTTCTTTCCATGTTCTTGTACTATGAATGACAATTTTGCAACTTGACAACTTTGACAATTTTGCTTCAAACTTGTTCTCCGCTTGATATTCAACCTGTAAATATACAAACACACATTCAAGAAGAGAAAAATATTGTTGATTTTTAGTGAATATGGGTTTGCCTAAGTCAAACCCCATTTAGATAATTAAGCCAAGTGATGAAATGACTAAATTGAAGCATGAACATGAAAGAATGACATGTTGATACCTTGAAAGTGTTCTTGGAGTATAAATATACAAAATAACATGTAGTGGCCATGAAGAATGTATATATTGATCTCAAATTAGATGTGTAACAATGCTTTCAATGTATATATTCAATGCTACATCAACTATCTTAGCTCAACAACATGCATGAATGCACTATGCTATTGAAATGATGAAATGATCTTGAATTGCTACAATAAAATCTTGATAATTTTCCTTTGAATTCCGTCAAAAATGCTCTTGAAGTTCTCTAATGCTTGAAAAATTGAATGCTTAAACCTCCTGTAAACTTGCTAGGAGAAACAATGTGAAGTAACCCCTTATTTATAATAAATCTACAAATTAACCCTAAAATTCAAATAATTCAAGCTGACAATAGATCTAGAATTAAATGGCATTAGAATCATACCAAAATTAAATTCAAAATAGGGGGTCCTAAGAGAGGAGGACCCATTTTCAACTAAAGGTGAATGGGTCCTAGCACAATTTTCTAGGAAATTGCTTTGGGAGGTGAAAAGTACATCAAAACCCCATTACAAAAATGCATAGAAAGGGGGGGCCCTATATGGAGATGACCCATTCACCACTAAAGGGGAATGGGTCCTAGCACTAATTTCTAGGACCATGATTTTTCCAAATTTAATGTTATGCCATATCATTATTGGGTGTCGAGATAGATCCTTCAAAAGGTGTCTTTAAGAAGGATTAAATTTGAATTGAAGGGGCCAATTAAGCTCAATTAACCAAAATTAATTAATGAAATCCTAGATAAGTGTGAAAGTGTACTACAACACTTTATAACACCAAAAATAAGGTACAAATTAAGTACATTTATTTAAAAAGGGTCCTAGATTAATGTGAATATCTACAACACATTACAAAATTGAATCAAGGCATAATTAGGTTAATATTATATCAATTATTCCAAAATTAAGTAAGGAAAAGGGATAATTTTTCTATTACTACATTTTTCCCCCATGACTTGAGTGAGAGTTTTCCCCCTTGACAAAATCACACTAAAGTAGACATTCAAGACACTTAAGTATGAAACAGTAACAAAGATAAATAACCATACCTTGTGAAAGGCCAAGAAAAATAAAGAAGAACAAAGGATCGAGGACAACCATTCCAACATGATGTGGAATGGGGTTGTTTGTCCATAACATACACTGCTCACTTTGGGGCATTGGAACCTTAGTTTTACCACTAGGTGAGTTGTCCCAATCATGTATGCTCACTTTGGGGTAGTGGATCCTTAGTCTATCCACTAGGTGTGTTGTCCCAAAGAGGTGGTTTAGTCAGAAAGGCATGCCAGTGTGTCGGTTTGGACCCATTAGGAAAACCATATCAAAGCTATCCTCCTGATAACTTTAGTAAGGCACCACAATGTAATGCTTTTTGTTATTATTTTAAATGTTATGTTGTAAGTTTTTGTTAAATAACATTTTTCTTTATTCATGTGAGGTTTTCTTTTTAGGGAACATTGTGTCTCCAAGAGAGGACAAGTCAAGAATATCATATCACCACTTATGGGATACCTCTCATTTCACATCATACCATGAAGGTAGATCATATGCTTAAACATATCACACTCTTGGAGGACATCAAACCCAATTACATCACCAAGACAAATGAAACATCACAAGAAAAAAGAAAATCATGCCATGAAATTGTGTCACCAAAAAATGTATAGTTGGGCATTTTTATGCTCACAGAGTTTTTCTTATGGACTTTCACTTATTTTGCCTAGATTTAATGTTCTAATGTGGAAAACACATTCACATAGGGTCTTTGACCCTTGAGAATCATTAAGAATTCTAGGTTGTCTTGTAAAAGTGTTGTGAAGTGTTGTAACCCACCTTCACACTTTTCTAGGACACTTTCATTATTATTCACTTAAATAAACCCTTCTTATCACTTACCAAGTCTTATTTCAAATTGTTGTAAAGAGTTGTAACAAACTCTGATGCTTTTCTAGACTTGTCATCACTAAATTGAACCCTTCTTATGTTTAAATGACCCCTTAATGTACTTTTCAACCTTACTCAAGTGTATTTTTGAGAATATTCCCATTAAACAACATTAAATACACTTTAATCCCCGACACCCAGTAAAATTTCCTTAGTGTGACCAAGTCGCCACCTGGGGTCACTTAGTCCCACTAGGCACAAAAATCAAAATAATTTTAATTTTTTTGAGGATTTTATTCTCTTGACCTTAAGGTTGACCTGTAATGTGATTTTTGGGAAATACTAGAAAATCAAGTATAGATAAAGGGTTTTTCATCTCATTTTCCAAGCATCCTAATTCATTATTCAAGGAATTATCAAGCTTTCAGGCACTCTAAGCATCACCAAGTCATCCATTGGAGCACTTGATTACATATCTTTATATTTCAACATCAAGGGTTTGGTGAGTTTGTGACATTTCATGCTATTTATTCATCATTCTCTTTCTATTTCATTTCACTATCTAGGGTTTGATTACCAAATTGGGGTTTGACCAAGGCAAACCCCTATTCTCTAACCCTTAACCCTTTTTCCCCTCTTTGCATGTGTGTTTGTAGGTCTTGTATGCAGATTTGTCAAATATTTTGGTCTTAAAAAGTGGTAAAAAATCCATCAAAGTCATTCAAGTCAACAAATCCCTACGTGAAGCTTGGAGACCTCTTTTAGCCCATTTTCCACAGTTTCAAAACCAGACACTTGTCAGGAATGTAAGTGTAGATTGAAAGCTATAGATTCCCGCCACAAATTTCTTAAGATTCCTAGGTGGACTAAGTTTCCACTTGTGGTGAATTAGTCCCACTTCTAGTCCTAGAAAGTGGTTTCTACAATTTTGAGTACGCATTTGGAAAATTCCTATTTTGGCAGAATTTCCCAAAAACTAGACTAAGTCATCGAGCTTAGCATAAGCATCCTAGTCAACTTTTCTATTCAACTCTACATTATTCTAGAGCCTCTCTACATCAAACTTCAGATTCCAGGTGTACCTCTTCAGTCTTGTTTAATTTTGTTATTGTTTACTTGCATTCTTAGGTGTTTTTGCATACATCACTGTGTTTTCAAACACTTTGCATTTCTTAGGTTTTACATTAATAAATCATTCCTTTTATAAATTTTTGCATTTATGAATTGCATTTAGGCATATTTAATCCATCCTTGCATTGATATTTATTGTAGGCATTACAAATTTTGGTCCCTTTTCTCTCCTTTTAGGTGAAAAACCCTAGAAGAGTTAGAGAACCCTTGGATACCAAAATCGATGTCCACATTTTGGTGAACCCAACTTTTGAACATTTTACTTTTGATTTCAAGTGCATTTACATCCTAGGTTTAAATTGCATTAACATTGCATTAGGGCTTGCATTGTTTAATTTGTATCCTAGGGTTTTAAAAATTGCATTAGTGACAAGCTCATACAACTTACTTTTTTGCATTATATTTCATTCCAAAATAATAAAATTCTACATTTTCACACTATAGCTAAAATTGTGCATTTGAAAAACATAAAATTGCATTTAAAATTTCTAAAACATATCAAAAAAGATATCACTGGGACTAATTCACCACACTAGGTGACTTAGTCCTGCCATTTTGCACTATAATTTCTTTCATTTTTTGCACATTTTCAGCATTTCTATTCTCTGTTATAGTTTCTAGAATTTTAGTTATCATATTTTTATTACTCCTATTTTACATTACATTCCAATCCACCCACATTTAGAAAACTTTGCATGAGTGTTTGGTGTCCTATTTCTAATACCTTAGTGAGAAGAAGCTCAAGACTCATGTTATCCTATGATAATACACTCGTTGTGGATCTTGGATTGTCTAATGCTTCCACTCCTAATATTGCAACTAGTACACTAGGCATGGATCCTACCTTTAGCAATGCTTTTCCTTCCCATAACATGCAAATTGACACATCAAATGATCACACACCAGAAGACATAGTCATTAACATTCATGAGGACTTAACACATCTTCAACATAACTTGTGCCTTGAAAAAATTTGAACCATTGCAGTTCCTACTATAGAAAATATACATCAATTGATTGAAAGTGATGAAGGCCTAAACATTATGAAACAAATTTCTAAGATATACCACAAACATTCTCCTTCCACCTCTAGTACATCCCAACCAGCAAACACTATGGTTAGTCAAGGAGGACCTAACTCTCCTCCTCCTTCAACAGTAGCATCCATACCTACTTATACTACCCCTCAAGTCACAACCACAATGCAACAGGTTAGCAATGTAATCCCTTCCTTGACTATTCCTACTAGCATTTCTAAATCTTATGTGGCATCACATGTTCTCTCCCCTTCTACCATACCATCTATAACCATTCCATTCACTTGCCCTACCACTACATACACTCCATCACCACTTTCCCTTCCACCTCATACCACTTACACTAACACTCTCATAACACAAATTTTCAAAACTGTCCCCTGCATGCAAAATAAAATATCCACCATCAACCTAAAACATAGATTTTTGGGACCTAATGGACTACTCTTGCACTTCTAGGGTTTCTCACCCAAAAGGAGAGAGATAGGCCCAAAAATGCTTATGTATCACTCAAATCAAGATGTGTGCAATGTTTTTTTATGTAAATGGACTTAAATAAATATAATGGATTAATCTATGTGACTGAAAATGAATGCAAGGCTAAGATTTATGTAATGTTTGAAAACACAATGTTGTTTGCAAAAAGACTAAAATAATAGACAAAAATGCAACTTTTAATCAAATAGAAAGCTATTTCTCAAAATATGTGCACCTCAAAAGCCATATAGGATTGGAGAACAATTTGGAAAGCTGATGAAGTTTGAACTTGGGCTGATTGGGACTCATTTACCACCTTGGGCGAATCCGTCCCTGGTCAGGACATTTATGCTCTGAACCTATTTTCTAATAGTTGAAGATCTAAAACAACAACTAACTCATATCTACATATTTAGGTGGGACTCATTCACCAAGCATGGCGAATCAGTCCACTTTCTAATTCCTAGAAACTCAAAACTCAGATTTCTACTTTGACACCTACATAGTAAATTTTAATGGAGACCTAGTTCTAGATCTCAAAAAATCCCTTCAAAATACCTTAAAAGAGTTGGTCTAATGGGGGTTTTCCTTGGTCAAACCCCTAGGTAGGAAATTAAACCTTGAATAGAGAAAATTTTGCATAAATCCTGGCCTTAGATGTATTAAAGATTAGGAAAGGATGAAACATAAGAAGGACCTCCTATTCTATTGCTCTACAACAAGACATGCAAGATTGATTGAAATGATGCAAGATCTCTACCATAGAAACCTTACAACACATAAAACATGGATATCAAATGACATGCAAATGCTAAATAACCATAATGCAAACCTTAATATGAAGATAGAGTGATAATGGAAGATTAAATCAATAGGAAACCAAATCCTTATGCATGATTTGGTGGCTAGTTGCACCTTTTCACCCTAGATTTCTCCATGATTCACCGTAATCATCCATCAACAACCCTTTTCAATGTTGAATCTTGACAAGATTAGTGAGCTTCAAGACCTGCAAAAAATTTAGTTTGCTGTCCTAAAACTTCAACTTTTGATGATAAAAATTATTGTAGAATTCTTTGCTTTTGGAATTACTGTTGAAGAATGATAATGAGATCATAAGAGATGAAATAGATTGTGTAAAAAGCCTTAAAATATGTATTTATAAGAAATAACACATTATTTTCCCATTAACTAGACTGAAGAGGTTGACATTCACCAGAAACAAAAGTTAAATTGATTGAATTTCCATTTGATTATGAATTTTTCCTCAAAGGGGACTCATTTTCCCAATGTGGCGAATGGGTCCCACTACTACTGTTTGAAGGTGGGTTGTTGGGGTATGATGTTATTAAATGTTTCTTGTCTGGTTTTATGTGATTTCAGATGTGAATAGGCCTCTAGATCAAAATTAATAGGTCTAAGGGGCCTATAAATGTCATTTTGAAGGGAAATGATGTCAAGGGACTCATAAGTGGGTCTAATTATGCAAGAAATTATCTCTTTTCTCAAGAGGGTCCAATTTTATATGGCACATTTATCCCCCACTTTAGTGCCCATATGACTCTATGCGCATATGTAAGCTAAAGGAATATAAACCATGCACCTTGCTACATAAAAGGATAAATATTCAAAAAAGATGGGAGAATGAAGCCCAAATGTAGTTATCAGCATAACTACATCATTAGGAATTGCATCTTGCAACACAAATTCAATAATTTCCCAAAATCCTTTAATCCAACTCCTAGGAATCCAATTCGAGGGTAGATGTATGCCCCCCCTTGATTCCACTTGCTTTACAAAGGTGGAATCAAGGTAGAAATCTAGCCACATCAAACAAAAAACTATCATATCTTAGGGAATTTCTAAGTACCATGCCACATAACGATAGATAAATGGTGATGTCAGGTGCAAAATCATGATTCCAATGCATCAAATGGTGTCACAAATGGATTACCCTAGCATTCGTTATGTCGATTTGAAGAATATCTACATTATAAGTTTTGGAAAAGATGGTAACCATATAGGAATGGGTCAAAGTAAAAAGAGATGAAAAGTGATGAAAAGAAAGGGAAGAAAGTAACTTGTCACTTACTATTCATTTTACCTTCGTGCAGCTTGAAAGCAATGAGTGAGAGAAGAATATGCCGAGCAGACGGGATTACACACCTTTGCAACTCGATGATCTTCATGAGCAGGTGGCATGTTGTGATTTGTATCATGAGGTGAGTCGATTCTATAATGTTCGCCTTGTGATTTTATGATGATTTAATGATTTTTATGCATGGATAGGTTAATTTAGGGTTCTTGGAAAATTGTTCACAAAGTGTCCCAATTTCTTTGTGAAATGTTAAAAGGGGTTCTAAAATGTCTAGGGACATTAGAGAGCACACTAGATAAACTTTAGTACACTTGCATGATGAGAATTATGAAAAATTAAAGATATTAGATGAAATTTAGAGCATTTTTTGATGTTTTTAATAGGTTCTCACTTGGTCATGATAGTGGTTAGGGGTAAGATAGTTGAATTTTTTTAGAGATCATGCGCTAGTGCTATGAGTGGTAGAGGTGGAGCATTTACAGTTAGTGGGTATCTATTGGGCATATCTGATGCCACCTCTGAGATACCATGACACCATGATGATGGATCTATGTGAGCATTGGGATTCAAATACTTGTACCTTTCATCTTCCAACTATTGAAATGACTATCACACTCGAGGATGTGCACCATATTCTTCGAGTTCCTATTCAAGGAGCATGATGATATTTCCATGGGGATCAATAATTCTGGGAGAAGATGAGAGATGTACAATATTGTTTGGATTGACCTATACATGATGAGATGGTTAGAGTGTGGATCAAGCTTCCCATGTTGTTGTACTCATGAGCTCCTTTAGTTATATGGATTATGATGCACATAGTGGCACTGGTTCTCAATCCATATGGACAAGCAACACATTTGGATGGGGGACTGGTACACCTGATACGAGGGATGTACAAGTAGAGGATAGTCTATGCCTCAAGCCGCTGCATTCTAGCACACTTGCATTATGATCTTGGTTGGTTTTTATTTTGAGAGATTGATAGTATGGTCCATTGTACACTTCTACAGGTGTGGTGTACCAGGCCTATTAGATACCCTCATACTATAGCAGTAGGATACCCATGAGCGTTCGGCTATCCTTTGCGATGGTTATGGTAGTATAGTGATTTACACTTTTAGAAGGTGAGATTCAACCAGCAAGTGGCAGATGAGCAACTTATAGCCATTGGATGAGTACAGGCTCTAGAGTATGCAATGAGACTCAAAATTTCATGATCACGGTTGTACATGACCACCTCATGACATCCATGGATTGGATTGCAAGCACCAAATCCCAAGGGGTCTAGCTCTCGCAGACCATTTTGATATTATATACGATTTTGAGATGAATATAAAGCTTTGATATATATATAGACATGCATCTTGATATTATGATGATGTATCTTTTGGAATTCAAATGTTAAATGCTATGTGATTAATTAAATGACTTATGGAAAAAAAATATTTATTTAATTTCTTCATGATTTAACAAGAATGGTGTGATCTAATATAAAACATATTTTAGTTTTATCATAGATACAACATTGATAAATGAAAAAGAATATGCGGGTAAGTGCACCAAGATGGTTCCCAAAAAGGCGTCTTAAGTGGCCACTTTTTTTTTGAAATCAGGAAATGCTGACCTTGGACGTGAAATTCAGGATAGTTACACTAAAAATTTTGAGATGGAGAAAAAACAAGGATCGAAGTGCTTCGAGTCTACTTTCTAAACTACTAATTTATTTTGAAAATGGTTGAGATTAAGGGGTTCAAAAGAGGGATGTACACAAATTGGTGTTGTTTTTGTCAGAAAAACATAACATAGCAACTCTTGTACGACCTGAGCATGTAGTATTTTTAAAATCACTATAGTCAGAAGTTAGCTAACAACATCTAGTTGATGCACAATTTTTTTGATAATTTTTTAATGAATATTTGAATTTTTACTAATTTTCTAAGTGGGAATTTCCTGAAAAGAAGAATTTTGGCCGTGCTCCCCCTAAATTTTTTTGAAACTAATTGAATTTTTTTTCTATTTTTTTTTTTTAAAATTTGTAGAATGGAGTCTAGTTTCTAAAATGTAATTTATTTGAAATTTTGATGAACAGTTAATTTATAATAAAAAAACACCAAACACTGCTTTTTAGCAAAAAATAGACATACAAACAAAAGAAATTATGGATGAAAGGCTTAACATTGTCAAAAAGTGAAAAAAATTACATCGTTGGATAGCTAAGAGAGAACCTAACATTACCCATGTTTTTGATTTTTTTGATATTTAACTAGATGCAATCTTGATGGTGAGCCTAAACCGGTTATGTAGAGAAAAATTGCTTAGAATTGCAAAACATGTGTCTAAGCCTTGTTGGGAATGCCCTCAACCTTTGGGTTGTTATTCCAAGGCAAATAATTTCATTTTTTTCTTTTTTTTAAAAGCGAAATAACGCGAGCGCATTTTGTAAAAAAAAATTCAAAAGTGGCCAGAAAATTGGTACACAACTTCATGCACCCGCCCATGCTAAATTAAATATACTAATAAAGATTTAATTTAACATAACAAGAGGGTGAATAGTATGAAGCCTAAAGTAATATAAAATAAAATTTAAATAATTACCCTACTATTCAAGACATACAAGAATTTAGTTGTAAAAAATAGAGCAATGTGAAAGTTATAACATCAAATAAATTTAAACAACACTGCTATAGCACTTATACTATTCAAAGGGGATTAGAGATAATATCGACACAAATGTGTGGCATTAATAGGTTCTTTAAGTGGTGTTCCATCAAGTTGTGTTAAGAGATAAGCACCAAACCCATAATTAGTAGCAACTACGTAAGGTCCCAACCAATTATGGCTGAACTTATCTTTGTCTTCGTTGTCAGCACTAAGAGTTCTTTGATTTTCAATAAGAACAAAATCTCCCTTAGGAAATGATCTAGGAATAACATGAATTTTGTGTTTGTGTTGTAATTGTTTGATGTGAACTTGGAGATGTTCGAGAGTGCTAATATGATTTTCATCAAGCATCTCAAGTTGATGTAATTGTTCTTCTGTATAAGTGTTATTGTCAGAAAGGTCTTAGAGAGAAACTCACAAAGTAGGACTTTCTAACTCCAAGGGCATAATCACATTAGTACCATATATGAGGCTATAAGGGGTATTTCCTATGGATGATCAAACATTAGTTCTATAATCCCAAAGCACATAAGATAGTTGCGTATGCCAGTCTTTATTATTATTGTGAATAGTTTTCTTAAGGATTTGTTCAAGAATTTTATTGGTATTTTCAGCTTGTTCATTGGATTGTGGATAATACAGTGTAGAGAAATGATGTTGAATGTTAAATGTTGAAAGAAAATTTTTAGCTTCGCTATTCTTAAATGATGTTCCATTGTCTAAAAAAATTGCAGAAGGGAGTCCAAAGCGAGCAATTATGTATTCTAATATGAATTGATAAATTACTTTAGCAGTTATTGAATGAAGAGGGATAGCGTCTACTCATTTTGTGAAATAGTCAGTTGCAGTTATGGTAAATTTATGTCCAGTTGAAGAAGGGGGGAAATTTTTCCAATAAGATCTAAACCCCATACT
>VDFB02271358.1:932639389-932659352 GCA_007258455.2 Sequoia sempervirens | reverse complement strand
ATATGTAAAAGCGAAAAGAATGAATATTATATGTTAATGAATGAATGTGAATATGTTAATTAATGAATGTTATATGTTATTAATGGATGAATGAATGAATGTTATATGTTAATGAATGAATGTGAATATGTTAATTAATGAATGTTATATGTTAATAATGGATGAATGAATGAATATTATATGTTATTGATGAATCAATGATTAATGTTATATGATTGGGTATGGGGAATTGAGAGTGATGTGATGGGGGGGAGGGGCCAAATGAGCTTCCATCATCACTTGGTTGGCCTTGTTAAGTAGAGAATATTAAACTATAATCAAAACAAAGAGAAGCTCAATAAGGTAATGCACTTTTCAATACAAGAAATGCATCGTTTGAAGCATCAAACCAATATGCAGTCTGTATGTATGATCAGTTGTCAGTCTCTGCAATGGTACATTTCCATGATTATTTTTTTGTTTTTTTTAATTTTGCTTCTTCGTCGCAATTTCGACGACACTAACTAATGAATCAACAGAAAGGCTTGACGAAGTTGCTATAGCTGTGACGACGATTTCATTGTAACACCCTACCCATTTCGTCACACTTTCGATGAACTTTTGGTGTTCTTCTAATTCTACTCCTTGCTAATTTCGTCGCACTTTCGACAAACTTTTAGCATTCTCCCCACGCTACTCCTTGCTAATTTCATCACACTTTCGATGCACTTTTGAAATTCTTCTGACGCTACTCCTCACTAGTTTCATCGCACTTTCGACGAGCTTTTGGTGTTCTTTCGGTGCTACTCCTTGCTAATTTTGTCACACTTTCGACGAACTCTTGGTGTTCTTTCGACGCTACTACTTGAGTATGTTGTCACAATTTCGATGAATGTCTTCTATTGTCTCGACACTACTGCTTGCCCATTTCGTCGAACCAGCAATGAACTTCTGGTGTAATTTTTTGGTGGATAAACAAAGTTTTTGTCCATATTCCGACAAAATCTCGAGGTATTTCACGATGCCGTCGACCGACGATTCTTCGCCATTATTTTGACATTTAATTTGTCGTCGGCCTTGCAACGAAAAAAAAGTGATGGAAAGATTTTCGCCATTGCGTTGCTCTTCCAACAAAGATTTATCGAACAACCGACAAAATCCCATCGGAAAATGGTGTCAAATCTAGTAGTGTGTCTTCTAGTTTTTTCATATTTGCATCACAATAGTTCATTTTTATAATTAGTGAGCCATATCATTATATTTCATAGAAAATCCAAATCCAAACTTAACCAAACTTAGATCTTAGGGTTGATTGACTCACCTTTAAACTTACAATTCAATCTCATATCCTCACTAATATAGAATTTTAAATGGTAAGGTTGTCTTGAAAAGGCCTTAAGATCCTAAGGTGAATTCCTAGTTTTTCACTTTTCCACCATATCAAGGAGATTTAGTTAATTATTGCAAAGGTCATATACTTTTTGCTTATAAGAAAATGCCTTTGGAAAAGATAACATTGAATTAGGAAACATAATTCTTGCTAAAGAAAATGGCATCAATAATTTTATCCTTAATGATGAATATAAAATCATCATTGGCATTTTCAACACTAATGATGTTACTCATTTGTCATATAGAAATATCATTGATGATATAAATGAGACCCTCATGTATTTTAAAAAAATAAAATGAATCATGCCTATTTAGGGAAGGAAATACCTCATCAAGCCTACTAGCCAATTTGGGAGGAATTATAAAAGTTTTTTAATGTTGCAATATTGAGGGTACAACCCCTACAAAGATTTAAAAAATCTCAACAAAGAAGCAAGGGTTAGAGATTCAACCCTACTCATTGTCATTAGATTGATAGAGTGATGATATGATAATATTTAACAAAAATGATGTCAAATATTATGTCTAATCTATTCATATGTATATAATAATAAAGAGAAATTATTCCAAAATTGAACCCACTAGTACTAGAAAGAGTTTTCGAAGAACCAAAATTTTCCTAGCTTCTAAAATTTGTAGCATATATTTTGTATCTAATTACTCACAAAACCCAACAAAAGGTAGAAACCTCAATAGAATTATGACCACAAATTATGAGAGTAAAAACTAATATGAAGGTGTGGGATATTTTATCATGGTAAACCTCTCATGCTACCTTGAAGGCATCAATGTACATCATAATGTGATTTCCAAGGAATTCACCTACTCATGGAAATTTTGTTTATTTTTTCTTAGGAGAATGTTATTTGAGGTCTTGGAAGATTTGATCTCTAAGGCTACTAGGCTCAAGATGGAAGTGAGAAAAAAATAGAGGATGATAAATAATATTGACAATGATGAAATGAAAATACTAATCACACTAGGAAAAAAAATTCATTGATTCCAAAATGGCTTTAGTAGGGAAAATTTTTTGGGTGCTAGAAGGATGTGGTAGAGACCCTAATTTATAAATTATATGGTAAATAATTGATACCCTAAAATTTTGTCTTACAATTTCAAGGGATTTTCCACATTTTCCATATCATTAAACTTCAAGATTGAATAGGATATGAAATTGTATAGCAACCTAAAAGGTGAGTCAATCAATCTAGAGATCTAAATTTGGGGACTTTAGAATGAATATTATATGAAATGAAATGATATTAATAACCATGAAAATTAACTATTCTAATGGAAATACTAAAAAACACGAAACAAACAGTCAAATTTAAGGACAAAAAATGGAAACAATAGACATGTGTGCACCTATAGTTTGAATTTGAACTGAATTTGGGTATACAAGATTGCAAGGATTCCCTAATATAGGTGTATAAAATAAAATATGATTTTACAAGCCATAGGCACCCAATACATAGCTTCTATCTTCTAGATCTTGTTGCAAGATCCTTGTTTGTTGATGAGATATTGTAGTTTTCATATCTTGTCAAGATTTAGGGTTAGAATACATTAATGATTAAATTGCCTCCAAATATTCCTTCAATCCTCTTCAAATATATACCTACACATTCAAAAGAATAGGAAATTTTGTTTCATATAGGGGATTTCCTCGATCAAAACCTCTATTGGTGCTCCCACCTCCATAATGGACAAATTGATTATAGAGAGCTTATCCTCTTGAGGTATAGAGGCTAAAATGACAAATTAATGATGAATCAACAATGGACTACATCTCACCACTCAAATATGATTTTGTTGAAGGACTAAAGCCATGCACATCTCTTCAAGGCATGATTGTAATATTTCTTCAATTTTTTTGAAGACCTACAAGTGTTTTTCCTCACAAACCTAATTTATGCATAAACGTGAACAAGCTCACATAAAATTGGACATAGTGCTACCATTTTGAAATGGTGGAATAATATTCTAAATTCTACTCTTGAATTGACAATATTTTCTTGATAATGCTTCTTGTTTTACAACTCTTGCTACACGATTTCACTTCTTGATCATACATCCTTTTTCAAATGATGAAATGAATAGGTATTTATATGAAATTTCTCTAATTTCTCAAATAATAAATCCTAATGAGCAAGAATCAAAATTTGAATTTTAAATATTAGTTTACTACCATGAATACTTTGAATTTTTGGGCCACATTAAGGGGACTAGGGTGCAATGATGCAACCCCTTACCATGAGTTAGCTTATGTGATAATCTTTGTCTTGTTTTTTGCATTATATTTGGGGCAACCCCTTACCATGAGCTAGATTTATTTGGAAACATATCATTGACATAGGGATTTCCAAATAAAATCTTATGAACTCATCATATTGCATTTGTCATTTTTCTACCTTAAATAAATTGTTTACAACATTGTGTTTAACAATTAATTTAAGGTGGGGGCATACATTCTATTATGTGGTTTACTTTGATCACATGCACTGGACATAGTGATGTGTTGGATTAGCATTTTAATCACTTTTGTAGCACCTTATCCGAGTTATTGGGACTATAACTCTTTGTATGGTTGACATGGATGCACATGCCATAAAAACTGGTCCTCACTAGTCCTTGTGTGTTTCTCATTTTTCAACTACTTTTGAAAGGCTCACCTAGTTAACATAAAACTTCACTAGTCCATGGATCCATTAGGTCATGGTTCACCTAGCAAATATTCAATTTTTCTAGTTTGTGAGTCATGAATACCTTTGGGTACAGATCCTAGTAATATTTATATGAAGCTTGCTAGTCCTTGATTGTCATTTGCTTCTTTTTCATTTTCATTTGCATTTTGTGCAATCCTCCTAGATTCATAGTCATTGTATCTCCTCAACATTTAGATCTAATCAAACCCCTATTGACATATTTTCTACTTTAGCTTTATTTTGAGTGTAATTTCATACTCTCAGTAAAGTTAGCGATAAATAGCATCATAAATTGTCACCCTTCAAAATAACACAATATTTTTTTCTCCCCCCCAAGTGATTTGACCTAATTGTGACCCTGATTTTTTAAATTATTCATTGTATGGCCCGTTATAACATTTATGAAGAAATAAATGTGCAAGATCCAAGTAAACATTTAATATTTTTCTCTTAGCACTTTGGATACCAATGTTTAAGAGATTTGGACTAGGGCATCCTTGTCTCCCAGTCCCCTTAATGTGGCCCCAAAATTGCAAATGTTATCACAATCTAACAAGTCTTGCATAAATCTACAAACACACAAGACAAGAAGAGGAAATGTTGAATGTTAGGGCATGGGGGTTTGCCTTGGTCAAACCCCGTTTAGGTGATTAAACCAAAATGATGAAAGAAAGGAATGAAACATGCAAGAGAGGAATCGATTACCTTACCATGATGAATGATCTTGAAATTCTACAACATAACATGTATAATCTTCCCTTGAATGTCTTAGGAAGCTTAATAAATGGCTTGCAATATGAAAACCCTAGCTTGTTTGAGAAGATAGATGGTGAATGATGAAGAATGGATGAGTGAATTGATTGGAGATGAAGATGTTAAAATGAGGTGAAAACACTTATTTATACAATTCTTGTGCCTCAGTATATGTTCATACCTCATCATAGGTAGGCATCAAATGACTTTGAATAAAATCCCAAAAGGAAATTTGAAACATTTTGAATTTGGGGCCAAGGGGGACTCATTTTCCACCCATGGCGAATGAGTTCCACCTAGGACCTAAAAAAATGTGTCGGGAAAAGTGTTGTATTTAATGTTATTTATTAGGATAGCATTCAAAAATACACTTAATTACAACTTATGAGGGCATAAAGAGACCAAATAAAGCATGAGAAGGGTGTAAATAGTGAAAACATGCTTAGAAGAGTGCAAAAGCTTGTTACAAGACTTTACAACACTCCAAAATAGAACTTGTTGATGAGTAAAAAGGTGATATTTAGGTAAATTGCATTAAATAGAGTCTAGAAGAATGCAAAAATGTCTTATAACACTTCATAACACCTTCACAAGACATCGTTAAATGTATTTTATTTAGTTTTCAATGGTCTAAGACCTAGTTTGGATGTATAAAATTCCTCACAACATCTAGATCAACACTTCATTATTCCATTTAATCATGAATTATTCCCATGTCAAGAAAAGGGTACTTTTTCTACAACACATTTAGCCCCCAGTTTAGTGAGAGGATGAGCCTATTTCAAACTCACACTAAAGTATCCATTCAAGAGAGATCCACATGTAGGTCAAGCCCTCAAGATACAAAATCATGTGAAGACAAGATCCAAAGGTAAGATGGTGTACTCACTCTAGGCCGACGATTATCCGCTGGGTGAGAAAAGCCAAAAGGTATATTGACTCTAGGGCCACATAACTAGTTGTCCATGGGGTGATAATACCCAAAAAGGTAAGATACATATGATAGTTGGTATGCACTCAAAAACACAAAGGTGGCTATGGGGAGAAGTCATGCCACTAGGTGGGCTTCCCGCTCAACCATGTAAAATTTATACCTATTGATAACTCTAACAAGGCACCACAAAATAAAATGAAATGATTTGAAACTTATAAGTATTGTTAAATGAAAAATAATGTAAGGATTGTTCAAATGGATTTTTTTCATGCAATGTCTCACCTTAGGGAACACTATGTTCAATGTCTCCAAGAGAGGATAAGTGCAAATGATCTCATCTTGTTTCTAAGAGAGGACAAGTGCAAGTTCTCATCCTAAACACCATTGTACCTAATACATCCAAGAGAGCACATCACAATAAAATCACACCATGAAATGTGAGTGGTGATGTATTCCCCCACTTTAAAGTAATTGCAAGCACCCGTATTGTGAGGAATTTCTTTAAAGTAGAAAAGAAAGAAGAATACATGAGAGCTTATTCAGAAAGACATATGCTAAGTCATATGTTTCCAATAAGCTATGTCATGAAAAAGAGAAGTATGTCATATGTGAGCCAACTTAAGGCATGTCGTCCACATCCCAAGCTTGTTCTTATGTATTCATGAAATGTTAACGACTAGACAAAGAAGGCAACCAAAAGTGACATATGAGGACATGGCTATCTAACCCCTTACACCCACTTAGTGCAAGACAAGAGTGAGCTGAAAGGATTGATGAAATGCATGCTAGAGTGAAAACCAAGAACAATTAAAGGAATTAGATGCCCCTACATAGGGTAAAAGCACAAAGTTGTGTCACACTTTTATTAATAATGAATTTAAGTATTTCTAACTAAAAATCAATTTTGGTCAAACATATGATCTAGTAAGATTCATTCTAGCTAAGTTAGATACTTCCACAACTTTTTCAACTAAAATTGTTGGCTAAAAATTTATGGAGCACCACTTTGAGTCCAATTTACCAAAAAAATAAAATTATTTGAAAAACTTGAAGTTTCAATAACTCCTACTAATGTAAAAACATTTTTTAAAAAATAAAAAATACCCTTTTGTAGATCCATAAGTGTAGTTTTCAAAAATATATTTATTTTAATAGTTTAATTATTTTTTATATTTTACATTTTACTTTTTACTAAAAGTAGGTTATCAACAAAAATATTAGGTTGATTACTATGCCAAGGAAAAATACTAAAACTTATTAAAAAAAATTGAAAAAATATGATGCACTAGATAAAAGAATCTATTTTAAGATGGTATAATTTTGTTTCCATTTTAGATAAATATTTAATATAAAAGTTGACGTCCGATGAAAACAGTTGTTTTTTTGATTCACGCACATTTTAATATTTATTTAAAAATATATATTTATCAAAATTGGAAAAAAATATATCCATGCACTAAAATTTCAAGTTATAAATACACCCAAAAAATTTGAAAGAAAAAAAAATTACTATAAAAAGTTTGACGTCCCATGCAACTTCATTTTTCAGCATTTTATCAGCAACTAAATTATAGTTTTAATTTATTCAAAACTAGTTTAAAATTATTTTTTTTTTTTTTTTTTTTAAATACAAACATAAAATATACTAAAAAATACATATTTTACTAGTTTACATCATTTCAAAATTCAAAACATATATGCCACTTTTTAGTGATTCAAGTTTAAAAATTGGATCTGTTGCCATTTCCTTTATAAAGTGTGACATAGCTTTGTGCTTTTACCCATAGGGAAGCATACAAACTCCTAAAAAATGTTGTATTTTATGACTCAAAGCATGACATCCATTAGTAGAGTGACCATAAATTCTATGATAGGCACAAAAGAAAGTCTTTTCACAACATTTCTTTCAAGTTCACGGAGGGAGGGTGATTAAATTATTTTAGAGAAGGATGGATAAAATACTCTCTTGATCAATGGTAGAAGCTTGTGCAATGGTAGATATAAAAGATTCATCCTGCATAGTAGTGGGTGTCATACTTATGCAAGACTTGTTAGATTGTGATAAAATGACTAAATTTAGATAATTAAGCCAAGTGATGAAATGACTAAATTGAAGCATGAACATGAAAGAATGACATGTTGATACCTTGAAAGTGTTCTTGGAGTATAAATATACAAAATAACATGTAGTGGCCATGAAGAATGTATATCTTGATCTCAAATTAGATGTGTAACAATGCTTGCAATGTAGATATTCAATGCTACATCAACTATCTTAGCTCAACAACATGCATGAACGCACTATGCTATTGAAATGATGAAATGATCTTGAATTGCTACAATAAAATCTTGATAATTTTCCTTTGAATTCCTTCAAAAATTCTCTTGAAGTTCTCTAATGCTTAAAAAATTGAATGCTTAAACCTCCTGTAAACTTGCTAGGAGAAACAATGTGAAGTAACCCCTTATTTATATTAAATCTAGAGATTTACCCTAAAATTCAAATAATTCAAGCTGACACTAGATCTAGAATTAAATGGCATTAGAATCATACCAAAATTAAATTCAAAATAGGGGGTCCTAAGAGAGGAGGACCCATTTTCCACTAAAGGTGAATGGGTCCTAGCACAATTTTCTAGGAAATTGCTTTGGGAGGTGAAAAGTACATCAAAACCCCATTACAAAAATGCATAGAAAGGGGGGGTCCTATATGGAGATGATCCATTCACCACTAAAGGGGAATGGGTCCTAGCTCCAATTTCTAGGACCTTGATTTTTCCAAATTTAATGTTATGCCATATCATTATTGGGTGTCGAGATAGATCCTTCAAAAGGTGTCTTTAAGAAGGCTTAAATTTGAATTGAAGGGGCCAATTAAGCTCAATTAACCAAAAATAATTAATGAAATCCTAGATAAGTGTGAAAGTGTACTACAACACTTTATAACACCAAAAATAAGGTACAAATTAAGTACATTTATTTAAAAAGGGTCCTAGATTAATGTGAATATGTACAACACATTACAAAATTGAATCAAGGCATAATTAGGTTAATATTATATCAATTATTCCAAAATTAAGTAAGGAAAAGGGATAATTTTTCTATTACTACATTTTTCCCCCATGACTTGAGTGAGATTTTTCCCCCTTGACAAAATCACACTAAAGTAGACATTCAAGACACTTAAGTATGAAACAATAACAAAGATAAATAACCATACCTTGTGAAAGGCCAAGAAAAATAAAGAAGAACAAAGGATCGAGGACAACCATTCCAACATGATGTGGAATGGGGTTGTTTGTCCATAACATACACTGCTCACTTTGGGGCATTGGAACCTTAGTTTTCCCACTAGGTGAGTTGTCTAAATCATGTATGCTCACTCTGGGGTAGTGGATCCTTAGTCTATCCACTAGGTGTGTTGTCCCAAAGAGGTGGTTTAGTGAGAAAGGCATGCCAGTGTGTTGGTTTGGCCCATTAGGCAAACCATATCAAAGCTATCCTCCTGATAACTTTAGTAAGGCACCACAATGTAATGCTTTTTGTTATTATTTTAAATGTTATGTTGTAATTTTTTGTTAAATAGCATTTTTCTTTATTCATGTGAGGTTTTCTTTTTAGGGAACATTGTGTCTCCAAGAGAGGACAAGTCAAGAATATCAGATCACCACTTATGGGATACCTCTCATTTCACATCATACCATGAAGGTAGATCATATGCTTAAACATATCACACTCTTGGAGGACATCAAACCCAATTACATCACCAAGACAAATGAAATGTCACAAGAAAAAAGAAAATCATGCCATGAAATTGTGTCACCAAAAAATGTATAGTTGGGCATTTTTATGCTCACGGAGTTTTTCTTATGGACTTTGGCTTATTTTGCCTAGATTTAATGTTCTAATGTGGAAAACACGTTCACATAGGGTCTTTGACCCTTGAGAATCATTAAGAATTCTAGGTTGTCTTGTAAAAGTGTTGTGAAGTGTTGTAACCCACTTTCACACTTTTCTAGGACACTTTCATTATTATTCACTTAAATAAACCCTTTTTATCACTTACCAAGTCTTATTTCAAATTGTTGTAAAGAGTTGTAACAAACTTTAATGATTTTCTAGACTTGTCATCACTAAATTGAACCCTACTTATGTTTAAATGACCCCTTAATGTACTTTTCAACCTTACTCAAGTGTATTTTTTAGAATATTCCCATTAAACAACATTAAATACACTTTAATTCCCGACACCCAGTAAAATTTCCTTAGTGTGACCAAGTCACCACCTGGGGTCACTTAGTCCCACTAGGCACAAAAATCAAAATAATTTTAATTTTTGGGAGGATTTTATTCTCTTGACCTTAAGGTTGACCTGTAATGTGATTTTTGGGAAATACTAGAAAATAAAGTATAGATAAAGGGTTTTTCATCTCATTTTCCAAGCATCCTAATTCATTATTCAAGGAATTATCAAGCTTTCAAGCACTCTAAGCATCACCAAGTCATCCATTGGAGCACTTGATTGCATATCTTTATATTTCAACATCAAGGGTTTGGTGAGTTTGTGACATTGCATGCTATTTATTCATCATTATCTTTCTATTTCATTTCACTATCTAGGGTTTGATTACCAAATTGGGGTTTGACCAAGGCAAACCCCTATTCTCTAACCCTTAACCCTTTTCCCCCTCTTTGCATGTGTGTTTGTAGGTCTTGTATGTAGATTTGTCAAATATTTTTGTGTTAAAAAGTGGTAAAAAATCCATCAAATTCATTCAAGTTAACAAATCCCTAAGTGAAGCTTGGAGACCTCTTTTAGCCCATTTTGCCCAGTTTCAAAACCAAACACTTGTCAGGAATGTAAGTGTAGATTGAAAGCTATAGATTCCCGCCACAAATTTATTGAGATTCCTAGGTGGACTAAGTTTCCATTTGTGGTGAATTAGTCCCACTTCTAGGCCTAGAAAGTGGTTTCTGCAATTTTGAGTACACATTTGGAAAATTCCTATTTTGGCAGAATTTCCCAAAAACTAGACTAAGTCATCAAGCTTGGCATAAGCATCCTAGTCAACTTTTCTATTCAACTCTACATTATTCCAAAGCTTCTCTACATCAAACTTCAGATTCCAGGTGCACCTCTTCAGTCTTGTTTAATTTTGTTATTGTTTACTTGCATTCTTAGGTGTTTTTGCATACATCACTGTGTTTTCAAACACTTTGCATTTCTTAGGTTTTACATTAATAAATCATTCCTTTTATAAATTTTGCATTTATAAATTGCATTTAGGCATATTTAATCCATCCTTGCATTGATATTGAGTGTAGGCATTACAAATTTTGGTCCCATTTCTCTCCTTTTAGGTGAAAAACCCTAGAAGAGTTAGAGAACCCTTGGATACCAAAATCGATGTCCACATTTTGGTGAACCCAACTTTTGAACATTTTACTTTTGATTTCAAGTGCATTTGCATCCTAGGTTTAACTTGCATTAACATTGCATTAGGGCTTGCATTGTTTAATTTGTATCCTAGGGTTTTAAAAATTGCATTAGTGACAAGCTCATACAACTTACATTTTTGCATTATATTTCATTCCAAAATAATAAAATTCTACATTTTCACACTATAGCTAAAATTGTGCATTTGAAAAACATAAAATTGCATTTAAAATTTCTAAAACATATCAAAAAAGATATCACTGGGACTAATTCACCACATTAGGCAACTTAGTCCTGCCATTTTGCACTATAATTTCTTTCATTTTCTGCACATTTTCAGCATTTCTGTTCTCTGTTATAGTTTCTAGAATTGTAGTTATCATATTTTTATTACTCCTATTTTACATTACATTCCAATCCACCCGCACTTAGAAAAATTTGCATGAGTGTTTGGTGTCCTATTTCTAATACCTTAGTGAGAAGAAGCTCAAGACTCATGTTATCCTGTGATAATACACTCGTTATGGATCTTGGATTGTCTAATGCTTCCACTCCTAATATTGCAACTAGTACACTAGGCATGGATCCTACCTTTAGCAATGCTTTTCCTTCCCATAACATGCAAATTGACACATCAAATGATCACATGCCAGAAGACATAGTCATTAACATTCATGAGGACTTAACACATCTTCAACATAACTTGTGCCTTGAAAACATTTGAACCACTGTAGTTCCTACTATAGAAAATATACATCGGTTGATTGAAAGTGATGAAGGCCTAAACATTATGAAACAAATTGCTAAGATATACCACAAACATGCTCCTTCCACCTCTAGTACATCCCAACCAGCAAACACTGTGGTTAGTCAAGGAGGACCTAACTCTTCTCCTTCAACAGTAGCATACATACCGACTTATACTACCCCTCAAGTCACAACCACAATGCAACAGGTTAGCAATGTAATTCCTTCCTTGACTATTCCTGCTAGCATTTCTAAATCTTATGTGGCATCACATGTTCTCTCCCCTTCTACCATACCATCTATAACCATTCCATTCACTTTCCCTACCACTACATACACTCCATCACCACTTTCCCTTCCACCTCATACCACTTACACTAACACTCTCATAACACAAATTTTCAAAACTGTCCCCTGCATGCAAAATAAAATATCCACCATCAACCTAAAACATAGATTTTTGGGACCTAATGGACTACTCTTGCACTTCTAGGGTTTCTCACCCAAAAGGAGAGAGATAGGCCCAAAAATGCTTATGTATCACTCAAATCAAGATGTGTGCAATGTTTTTTTATGTAAATGGACTTAAATAAATATAATGGATTAATCTATGTGACTGAAAATGAATGCAAGGCTAAGATTTATGTAATGTTTGAAAACACAATGTTGTTTGCAAAAAGACTAAAATAATAGACAAAAATGCAACTTTTAATCAAATAGAAAGCTATTTCTCAAAATATGTGCACCTCAAAAGCCATATAGGATTGGAGAACAATTTGGAAAGCTGATGAAGTTTGAACTTGGGCTGATTGGGACTCATTTACCACCTTGGGCGAATCCGTCCCTGGTCAGGACATTTATGCTCTGAACCTATTTTCTAATAGTTGAAGATCTAAAACAACAACTAACTCATATCTACATATTTAGGTGGGACTCATTCACCAAGCATGGCGAATCAGTCCACTTTCTAATTCCTAGAAACTCAAAACTCAGATTTCTACTTTGACACCTACATAGTAAATTTTAATGGAGACCTAGTTCTAGATCTCAAAAAATCCCTTCAAAATACCTTAAAAGAGTTGGTCTAATGGGGGTTTTCCTTGGTCAAACCCCTAGGTAGGAAATTAAACCTTGAATAGAGAAAATTTTGCATAAATCCTGGCCTTAGATGTATTAAAGATTAGGAAAGGATGAAACATAAGAAGGACCTCCTATTCTATTGCTCTACAACAAGACATGCAAGATTGATTGAAATGATGCAAGATCTCTACCATAGAAACCTTACAACACATAAAACATGGATATCAAATGACATGCAAATGCTAAATAACCATAATGCAAACCTTAATATGAAGATAGAGTGATAATGGAAGATTAAATCAATAGGAAACCAAATCCTTATGCATGATTTGGTGGCTAGTTGCACCTTTTCACCCTAGATTTCTCCATGATTCACCGTAATCATCCATCAACAACCCTTTTCAATGTTGAATCTTGACAAGATTAGTGAGCTTCAAGACCTGCAAAAAATTTAGTTTGCTGTCCTAAAACTTCAACTTTTGATGATAAAAATTATTGTAGAATTCTTTGCTTTTGGAATTACTGTTGAAGAATGATAATGAGATCATAAGAGATGAAATAGATTGTGTAAAAAGCCTTAAAATATGTATTTATAAGAAATAACACATTATTTTCCCATTAACTAGACTGAAGAGGTTGACATTCACCAGAAACAAAAGTTAAATTGATTGAATTTCCATTTGATTATGAATTTTTCCTCAAAGGGGACTCATTTTCCCAATGTGGCGAATGGGTCCCACTACTACTGTTTGAAGGTGGGTTGTTGGGGTATGATGTTATTAAATGTTTCTTGTCTGGTTTTATGTGATTTCAGATGTGAATAGGCCTCTAGATCAAAATTAATAGGTCTAAGGGGCCTATAAATGTCATTTTGAAGGGAAATGATGTCAAGGGACTCATAAGTGGGTCTAATTATGCAAGAAATTATCTCTTTTCTCAAGAGGGTCCAATTTTTTGTGGCACATTTAGCCCCCACTTTAGTGCCCATATGACTCTATGTGCATATGTAAGCTAAAGGACTCTAAACAATGCACCTTGCTACATAAAAGGATAAATATTCAAAAAAGATGGGAGAATGAATCCCCAATGTAGTTATCTGCATAACTACATCATTAGGAATTGCATCTTGCAACACAAATTCATTAATTTCCCAAAATCCTTTAATCCAACTCCTAGGAATCCAATTCGAGGGTAGATGTATGCCCCCCTTGATTCCACTTGCTTTATGAAGGTGGAATCAAGGTAGAAATCTAGCCACATCGAACAAAAAATATCATATCTTAGGGAATTTCTAAGTACCATGCCACATAACGATAGATAAATGGTGATGTCAGGTGCAGAATCACGATTCCAATGCATCAAATGGTGTCACAAATGGATTACCCTAGCATTCGTTATGTCGATTTGAAGAATATCTACATTATAAGTTTTGGAAAAGATGGTAACCATATAGGAATGGGTAAAAGTAAAAAGAGATGAAAAGTGATGAAAAGAAAGGGAAGAAAGTAACTTGTCACTTACTATTCATTTTACCTTCGTGCAGCTTGAAAGCAATGAGTGAGAGAGGAATATGCCGAGCAGATGGGATTACACACCTTCGCAGCTGGATGATCTTCATGAGCAGGTGGCATGTAGTGATTTGTATCATGAGGTGAGTCGATTCTATAATGTTCGCCTTGTGATTTTATAATGATTTAATGATTTTTATGCATGGATAGGTTAATTTAGGGTTCTTGGAAAAAAGTTCACAAAGTGTCCCGATTTCTTTGTGAAATGTTAAAAGGGGTTCTAAAATGTCTAGGGACATTAGAGAGCACACTAGATAAACTTTAGTACACTTGCATGATGAGAATTATGAAAAATTAAAGATATTAGATGAAATTTAGAGCATTTTGTGATGTTTTTAATAGGTTCTCGCCCGGTCATGATAGTGGCTAGGGGTAAGATAGTTGAAATTTTTTAGAGATCATGCGCTAGTGCTATGAGTGTTAGAGGTGGAGCATTTACAGTTAGTGGGTATCTATTGGGCATATCTGATGCCACCTCTGAGATACTGTGACACCATGATGATGGATCTATGTGAGCGTTGGGATTCAAATAATTGTACCTTTCATCTTCCAACTATTGAAATGACTATCACACTCGAGGATGTGCACCATATTCTTCGAGTTCCTATTCAAGGAGCATGAGCATATTTCCATGGGGATCAATAATTCTGGGAGAAGTAGAGAGATGTGCAATATTGTTTGGATTGACCTATACATGATGAGATGGTTAGAGTGTGGATCGAGCTTCCCATGTTGTTGTACTCATGAGCTCCTTTAGTTAGATGGATTATGATGCACATAGTGGCACTGGTTCTCAATCCATATGGACAAGCAATACATTTGGATGGGGGACTGGTACACCTGATATGAGGGATGCACGAGTAGAGGATATTCTATGCCTCAAGCCGCTACATTCTAGCACACTTGTATTATGATCTTGGTTGGTTTTTATTTTGAGAGATTGATAGTATGGTCCATTGTACACTTCTATACGTGTGGTGTACCGGGCCTATTAGATACCCTCATACTATAGCAGTAGGATACCCATGAGCGTTCGGCTATCCTTTGCGATGGTTATGGTAGTATAGTGATTTACACTTTTAGAAGGTAAGATTCAACCAACTGGAGGAGGACGAGGTCCTATGGAGGGCTTATGTACTCACTCAATAGTGGACAAATCCCACCAGACATTTACAAAGGATGCAAATGGATAGGTATCTAGTAGGGAGGCATGACTAGTCTCTGACATTGATGATGTCGGTAGCACAAACAAGTAGGAGTGGTGGTCATATGCATGATCAACTCCTATGTTCCCCATGGATTTTCCTCTAGGTGATGCAGAGCTAGCAACATATGAGGGTGATGAGGAAAAGGAGAGAGTAGAGGAGGTATAGTATAGGCCAACAGATATTTTTACAGATATTATCGATGAGGAGTACTAGTTTGAGGCTGATCCTGATTATGAGGACTAGGATGTAGGAGAGGAGGAGGAGGAGGAGGATGGGGATTATGAGGATTATTATTATGAGGAGGAGCCACCATTGAGTGAGGGTAAAGAGGTAGCTATTGAGGATCGGTATGATCATGGAGATTCGTCACATGCTTACAAGACAAGATCACGAGCAGTAGCTACAATAGTCATTAGCAAACATGGTCAGAGAGAGGCTAGCACATCCTCCATGCCCCCCAGAGATGAGGAGGTTGACATTCCTCATGCATCTGGAGACATAAGTGATGACATTTGATTTGTTGCATGTTGTTTAGTGATTTATACTATTTGTTTATATATATGTATCATGATGTGTTACTAATTGTGTACATGTTCTATCTTGCAGGAGTGACAAGATACTGGCGAGAGTTTTATTGTCAGGCAACCACAAAGATAGTGCCAGCATACCTCAAGGAGGATTAGATAGATCCTGACTATGTGCCCCCACTGATCATGGAGGAGGAGCCAGAGTCACTTAGACCATTCGTGAGGTTGTGGGCAGCGTACAAGAGTATGAGGAGGTGACTCTATTGGGATGAGAGTGCACTACAGTCAGCATAGACCTCGGCAAAGGTAGAGAGACTGTAGGAAGAGCTAGCACATACACGAGCAGAGAGGGACCAAGTGGTAGATGAGCAACTTATAGCCATGGGATGAGTACAGGCTCTAGAGTATGCAATGAGACTCAAAATTTCATGATCACGGTTGTACATGACCACCTCATGACATCCATGGATTGGATTGCAAGCACCAAATCCCAAGGGGTCTAGCTCTCATAGACCATTTTGATATTATATATGATTTTGAGATGAATATAAAGCTTTGATATATATATAGACATGCATCTTGATATTATGATGATGCATCTTTTGGAATTCAAATGTTAAATGCTATGTGATTAATTAAATGACTTATGGAAAAAAATTATTTATTTAATTTCTTCATGATTTAACAAGAATGGTGTGATCTAATATAAAACATATTTCAGTTTTATCATAGATACAACATTGATAAATGAAAAAGAATATGCGGGTAAGTGCACCAAGATGGTTCCCAAAAAAGGGGCTTAAGTGGCCACTTTTTTTTTAAAATCAAGAAATGCTGACCTTGGACGTGAAATTCAGGATAGTTACACTCAAAATTTTGAGATGGAGAAAAAACAAGGATCGAAGTGCTTCGAGTCTACTTTCTAAACTACTAATTTATTTTGAAAATGGTTGAGATTAAGGGGTTGAAAAGAGGGATGTACACAAATTGGTGTTGTTTTTGTCAGAAAAACATAACATAGCAACTCTTGTGGCTGTAAGTATTTTAAAATCACTATAGTAGAAGTTAGCTACTGACATCTAGTTGATGCACAAGATAATTTTTTTAATGAATATTTTAATTTTTTACTAATTTTCTAAGTAGGCACTACAAAGGTAATTTTGGACGTGCTCCTAAAATTTTTGAAAATAATTTGATTTTTCTATTTTTGAATTTGTAGAATGGATTCTAGTTTCTAAAATTGTAATTTATTTGAAATTTTGATGAGCGGTTAATTTATAACGAAAAAAACAACAAACACTACTTTTTTCCAAAAAAGAGACACACAAACAAAATAAATTATGGATGAAAGGCTTAACATTGTCAAAAAGTGAAAAAAATTGCATCGTTGGATAGCTAAGAGAGAACCTAACATTACCCATGTTTTCGATTTTGTCGATATTGAACTAGATGTAATCTTGATGGTGAGCACGGACCCGATTATGTCAAAAATTATAGAATTTGCAAAAACATGTCACGGACTTGTTGGGAATGCCCTCCAACCTTTGGGTTGTTATTCCAAGGCAAATAATTTCATTTTTTTCTTTGTTTTTAAAGCGAAATAACGCGAGCACGTTTTGTAAAAAAAATTTCAAAAGTGGCTAGAAAATTGGTACCCAACTTCATGCACCCGCCCATGCTAAATTAAATATACTAATAAGGATTTAATTTAACATAAAAAGAAGGTGAATAGTATGAAGCCTAAAGTAATTATAAAATAAAATTTAAATAATTACCTTACTATTCAAGAAAAACAAGAATTTAGTTGTAAAAAATAGAGCAATGTGAAAGTTATAACATCAAATAACTTTAAACAACACTGCTATAGCACTTATACTATTCAAAGGGGATTAGAGATAATACCGACACAAATGTGTGGCATTAATAGGTTCTTTAAGGGGTGTTCCATCAAGTTGTGTTAAGAGATAAGCACCAAACCCATAATTAGTAGCAACTACGTAAGGTCCCAACCAATTATGGCTGAACTTATCTTTGTCTTCGTTGTTAGCACTAAGAGTTCTTTGATTTTCAATAAGAACAAAATCTCCCTTAGGAAATGATCTAGGAATAACATGAATTTTGTGTTTGTGTTGTAATTGTTTGATGTGAACTTGGAGATGTTCGAGAGTGCTAATACGATTTTCATCAAGCATCTCAAGTTGATGTAATCGTTCTTCTGTATAAGTGTTATTGTCAGAAAGGTCTTACAGAGCAACTCACAAAGTAGGAATTTCTAACTCCAAGGGCATAATCACATTAGTACCATATATGAGGCTATAAGGGGTATTTCCTATGGATGATCAAACATTAGTTCTATAAGCCCAAAGCGCATAAGATAGTTGCGTATGCCAGTCTTTATTATTATTGTGAATAGTTTTCTTAAGGATTTGTTCAAGAATTTTCTTGGTATTTTCAGCTTGTTCATTGGATTGTGGATAATACAGTGTAGAGAAATGATGTTGAATGTTAAATGTTGCAAGAAAATTTTGAACTTCGCTATTCTTAAATGATATTCCATTGTCTAAAAAAATTGCAGAAGGGAGTCCAAAGCGAGCAATTATGTATTCTAATATGAATTGATAAATTACTTTAGCAGTTATTGAATGAAGATGGATAGCTTCTACCCATTTTGTGAAATAGTCAGTTGCAGTTATGGTAAATTTATGTCCAGTTGAAGAAGGGGGGAAATTTTTCCAATAAGATCTAAACCCCATACTGAAAATGACCGAACGGGAACATTGGCGCTTAGCTCAATAGTAGGAGCGTGAATCAAATTGCTATGTTCTTGGCACTTGTGGCATCATTTAACATAGGAAAAAAAATACTTTTCCATATGTCTCTAATAATAAGCCATACAAATAAGTTTTTGTAGTAACAAACGACCTCCAAAATGACCTCAACAGGCACCAGAATGAGCCTGTTTGAGCACTAAAGGGATTTTGGAATCTTTAAGACAATGTAATAGGAGACAATTGAAAGATCTTCTATACAATGCGTCAGCAAGAATGACATATTTACCTGCAAGTTTAAATAAGCGCTTTCGAGTATTTGTTGTGATAGGTTCAGGAATGGTACCATCGTTTAAGTAGGTGTATATTGTATCATACCATTCACACAAAGTTGCTTGAGTTATTGTCAAAATATCTTCTAACGAAATATTGATGGAAGGTTTCAAGATGGGGTGGATAATGAATGTGAAATCTATACAAGGATCATGTGGGGATATGAGAGAAGTGGCACTCGCCATTGCATCTACATGGCTATTATCTTTGCGTGGGATGTTATCAATGGTAAATGAGTCAAATTTGTCTAATAACTTCATTATGAGATCATTGTATCATTATAATTTGTCATGTTTAGTTTTATATGAACCATTGATTTGTTTTATGACCAATTGTGAATTGCCAAAGATCTTAATATGTTTAACATGAAGAGATAGAACAACTTGCAAACCTGCAATCAATGCCTCATACTAAACTACATTATTTGTACATAGGAAATTTAAATGATAGGATAAGGGAATAGGCTTTTCGTCAGGTGAAATTAGGACTACTCCAGCACTGAAACTTGTATGACACTTAGATCCATCAAAAA
>VDFB02271358.1:932540461-932639289 GCA_007258455.2 Sequoia sempervirens | reverse complement strand
ACCATGATGATGGATCTATGTGAGCATTGGGATTCAAATACTTGTACCTTTCATCTTCCAACTATTGAAATGACTATCACACTCGAGGATGTGCACCATATTCTTCGAGTTCCTATTCAAGGAGCATGATGATATTTCCATGGGGATCAATAATTCTGGGAGAAGATGAGAGATGTACAATATTGTTTGGATTGACCTATACATGATGAGATGGTTAGAGTGTGGATCAAGCTTCCCATGTTGTTGTACTCATGAGCTCCTTTAGTTATATGGATTATGATGCACATAGTGGCACTGGTTCTCAATCCATATGGACAAGCAACACATTTGGATGGGGGACTGGTACACCTGATACGAGGGATGTACAAGTAGAGGATAGTCTATGCCTCAAGCCGCTGCATTCTAGCACACTTGCATTATGATCTTGGTTGGTTTTTATTTTGAGAGATTGATAGTATGGTCCATTGTACACTTCTACAGGTGTGGTGTACCAGGCCTATTAGATACCCTCATACTATAGCAGTAGGATACCCATGAGCGTTCGGCTATCCTTTGCGATGGTTATGGTAGTATAGTGATTTACACTTTTAGAAGGTGAGATTCAACCAGCAAGTGGCAGATGAGCAACTTATAGCCATTGGATGAGTACAGGCTCTAGAGTATGCAATGAGACTCAAAATTTCATGATCACGGTTGTACATGACCACCTCATGACATCCATGGATTGGATTGCAAGCACCAAATCCCAAGGGGTCTAGCTCTCGCAGACCATTTTGATATTATATACGATTTTGAGATGAATATAAAGCTTTGATATATATATAGACATGCATCTTGATATTATGATGATGTATCTTTTGGAATTCAAATGTTAAATGCTATGTGATTAATTAAATGACTTATGGAAAAAAAATATTTATTTAATTTCTTCATGATTTAACAAGAATGGTGTGATCTAATATAAAACATATTTTAGTTTTATCATAGATACAACATTGATAAATGAAAAAGAATATGCGGGTAAGTGCACCAAGATGGTTCCCAAAAAGGCGTCTTAAGTGGCCACTTTTTTTTTGAAATCAGGAAATGCTGACCTTGGACGTGAAATTCAGGATAGTTACACTAAAAATTTTGAGATGGAGAAAAAACAAGGATCGAAGTGCTTCGAGTCTACTTTCTAAACTACTAATTTATTTTGAAAATGGTTGAGATTAAGGGGTTCAAAAGAGGGATGTACACAAATTGGTGTTGTTTTTGTCAGAAAAACATAACATAGCAACTCTTGTACGACCTGAGCATGTAGTATTTTTAAAATCACTATAGTCAGAAGTTAGCTAACAACATCTAGTTGATGCACAATTTTTTTGATAATTTTTTAATGAATATTTGAATTTTTACTAATTTTCTAAGTGGGAATTTCCTGAAAAGAAGAATTTTGGCCGTGCTCCCCCTAAATTTTTTTGAAACTAATTGAATTTTTTTTCTATTTTTTTTTTAAAATTTGTAGAATGGAGTCTAGTTTCTAAAAATGTAATTTATTTGAAATTTTGATTAACGGTTAATTTATAACAAAAAAAACACCAAACACTGCTTTTTGGCAAAAAAATAGACATACAAACAAAATAAATTATGGGTGAAAGGCTTAACTTTGTCAAAAAGTGAAAAAAATTACATCGTTGGATAGCTAAGAGAGAGCCTAACATTACCCATGTTTTCAATTTTTTTGATATTTAACTAGATGCAATCTTGATGGTGAGCACAAACCCGGTTATGTGAAAAATTGTAGAATTTGCAAAAACATGTCTCTGGCCTTGTTGGGAATGCCCTCCAACCTTTGGGTTGTTATTCCAAGGCAAATAATTTCATTTTTTTCTTTTTTTTAAAAGCGAAATAACGCGAGCGCATTTTGTAAAAAAAAATTCAAAAGTGGCCAGAAAATTGGTACACAACTTCATGCACCCGCCCATGCTAAATTAAATATACTAATAAAGATTTAATTTAACATAACAAGAGGGTGAATAGTATGAAGCCTAAAGTAATATAAAATAAAATTTAAATAATTACCCTACTATTCAAGACATACAAGAATTTAGTTGTAAAAAATAGAGCAATGTGAAAGTTATAACATCAAATAAATTTAAACAACACTGCTATAGCACTTATACTATTCAAAGGGGATTAGAGATAATATCGACACAAATGTGTGGCATTAATAGGTTCTTTAAGTGGTGTTCCATCAAGTTGTGTTAAGAGATAAGCACCAAACCCATAATTAGTAGCAACTACGTAAGGTCCCAACCAATTATGGCTGAACTTATCTTTGTCTTCGTTGTCAGCACTAAGAGTTCTTTGATTTTCAATAAGAACAAAATCTCCCTTAGGAAATGATCTAGGAATAACATGAATTTTGTGTTTGTGTTGTAATTGTTTGATGTGAACTTGGAGATGTTCGAGAGTGCTAATATGATTTTCATCAAGCATCTCAAGTTGATGTAATTGTTCTTCTGTATAAGTGTTATTGTCAGAAAGGTCTTAGAGAGAAACTCACAAAGTAGGACTTTCTAACTCCAAGGGCATAATCACATTAGTACCATATATGAGGCTATAAGGGGTATTTCCTATGGATGATCAAACATTAGTTCTATAATCCCAAAGCACATAAGATAGTTGCGTATGCCAGTCTTTATTATTATTGTGAATAGTTTTCTTAAGGATTTGTTCAAGAATTTTATTGGTATTTTCAGCTTGTTCATTGGATTGTGGATAATACAGTGTAGAGAAATGATGTTGAATGTTAAATGTTGAAAGAAAATTTTTAGCTTCGCTATTCTTAAATGATGTTCCATTGTCTAAAAAAATTGCAGAAGGGAGTCCAAAGCGAGCAATTATGTATTCTAATATGAATTGATAAATTACTTTAGCAGTTATTGAATGAAGAGGGATAGCGTCTACTCATTTTGTGAAATAGTCAGTTGCAGTTATGGTAAATTTATGTCCAGTTGAAGAAGGGGGGAAATTTTTCCAATAAGATCTAAACCCCATACTGAAAATGACTGAATGGGAACATTGGCGCTTAGCTCAATAGTAGGAGTGTGAATCAAATTTCTATGTTCTTGGCACTTGTGGCATCATTTAACATAGGAAAAACAATACTTTTCCATATGTCTCTAATAATAAGCCATACAAATAAGTTTTTGTAGTAACAAACGACCTCCAAAATGACCTCAATAGGCACCAGAATGAGCCTATTTGAGCAATAAAGGGATTTTGGAATCTTTAAGACAATGTAATAGGAGACCATTGAAAGATCTTCTATACAACGCGTCAGCAAGAATGACATATTTATCTGCAAGTTTAAATAAGTGCTTTTGAGTATTTGTTGTGATAGGTTCAGGAATGGTACCATCGTTTAAGTAGGTGTATATTGTATCATACCATTCACACAAAGTTGCTTGAGTTATTGTCAAAATATCTTTTAACGAAATATTGATGGAAGGTTTCAAGATGGGGTGGATAATGAATGTGAAATCTATAGAAGGATCATGTGGGGATATGAGAGAAGTGGCACTCGCCATTGCATCTACATGGCTATTATCTTTGCATGGGATGTTATCAATGGTAAATGGGTCAAATTTGTCTAATAGCTTCATTATGAGATCCTTGTATCATTATAATTTGTCATGTTTAGTTTTATATGAACCATTGATTTGTTTTATGACCAATTGTGAATTGCCAAAGATCTTAATATGTTTAACATGAAGAGATAGAACAACTTGCAAACCTACAATCAATGCCTCATACTCAACAACATTATTTGTACATAGGAAATTTAAATGATAGGATAAGGGAATAGGCTTTTCGTCAGGTGAAATTAGGACTACTCCAGCACTGAAACTTGTATGACACTTAGATCCATCAAAAAATAAATCCCATGGTTTAATATCAACATTTAAGACATGATCACCAGGAAATAAATCATTAGTAGGGAAAGCAAAGGGAGAAGGTGCATCGACTAAGTGATCGGTTAAGGCTTGACCTTTTATTTCTTTTGGTGAAAAATATTTAAGATCAAGCTCAGTTAACATCACCCACTTAGCTAAGCATCCTGAGAGATTGGTTTTGTTGAAAAGATATTTAAGAGGATCAAATTTTGTGACAACTTATACTTCAACAATTAGTAAATAATGTCACAACTTACTAGTAGTGAATACAAGAGCCAAACATTGTTTTTCAATTGGTGAATAACATGTTTCATAATCAATTAAAGTATGACTAATGTAGTAAACATGGTGTTTGTTACCATGATCATCATGTTGAGCAAACAATGTTGCAAAGGAATGGGCAGATGTGGCAATGTACAAGATAAATAGTCGATGTGGCACGATAGGTTTTAAAACAGGTCAACTAGCTAAATATTCCTTTAGACTCTCAAAAGTTTGTTTACAATCCTTATTCCAATTGAAAGGGACACCCTTTTTAAGGAGATCTATGAAAGATATGGTGTGATCGGCTAAAGATGCAACAAAACAATGAATAGATTGAATTTGACCTTGTAACGTATGCAACTAAGAAATATTTTAAGGAGGTGGCATGTTAACGATGGCATCAATTTTATTTGTGTCCAATTCAATGCCTCTATGAGATATGACAAACCCAAGAATTTGACCACTATCTATGCCAAAGACACATTTTTTTGGATTTAATTGCATGTTGTATTGTTTTATACATTTGAAGATTTTATGGACATTCACATTGTCTTGTCATGTTAATGATTTAGCGAGGATATCATTGACATGATCTTCTAAAATTTTGTGAATATAATCATGGAATATTAATGTCATTGCAAGTTGATAAGTTGCACCAACATTCTTTAAACCAAAGGGCATCACAACCCAGCAAAATGTACCCCAAACAGTTGTAAAGGTGGTTTTGTATTGATCCTTAGGATTAATAAGGATTTGATTATAACCATAAAATCCATCTATGAATGACAACAAAGCATGTCCGACAGTTGAATGCATGATCATGTCTATATTAGGAAGCATAAAATCATCTTTTAAAGAGGCTTTATTGAAGTCTAAAAATTTTGTGCATATCCTAATACTATTATCGGATTTTGGAATTGTGAAAATGTTTGAGATCCAAGGAGAATAATCAATAGGTTTAATAAATCCTACATCAAGAAGTTTCTCTAGTTCTTCTTTAACAAGCAAGGCTACGTTAGGGTGCATTTTTTGAATCTTTTGATGGACAGGTTCAACATTTGGAGCAAGGACAATGTTATGTGTCACAATTTTTGGGTCAATTCCTGGCATATTAGAATATTTCCAAGCAAAGATTTCGGGAAAATAATGAAGTAAAGTGGTCATATCTTCTTGTTCTTCATCATCAAGGAACTTCCCAATTTTAATAATTTTATTTGTATTTTGAAGGTCCATAAGCACATCAATTATATCGCCTAATGGGAGTGCATTGGATTTAGGACTTTTAGATTTAGAGAAATCTTCAATGATATCACTTGCTTCTTGCTCAGTAACATTTAAAGCATGGGAAATGTGTTTCATATAAATATGTGAGGATGGGGTATCGAAAACACTTAGTAGATGTTTCAAAGCCTCATCGCTATTAGCATACGTCAATGAAGGGGGTAAGGTTATATCCAACAAATCAGGATGTTTTATTGTGAGTCTATGTTGTGGGTGACATGTTATAACATTAATGTTTAAAGATGGTCATTGGGTATCATTGGTCATTTTAGAAAAAGAATATCCTAATCCTATTTTCATTTCCTACCTATTAGTTTCATTAGGGACACAAATACCTTGTTCATGTTTTCCACACCCTTTTCCAATATAACCTAATTGTTTTAAAAATTTATAACCTTTCCCATAAATTCTTTCCATTTCATATGAGGTAGGTAGGGATTGATAATCTATCTCTTCAAAATTTGTTGTGTATGTTGCATTTCGTCCATATTATAAGAGATAGATGTTTGAGTTGATTGTTTAGAATTTTGAGTGGACATAATTGTTGGTTGGTCATCTTTCTCATCTTTCTTTTGTGTAAGTATGTATTCACCCATGAACAAGGGTGTGAATTATAAGGATCCCCAATCATCATGAAATAATTTAGAGGCTAATTCCATATCGTTGTGTTAAATTTAAAGAGGGTCAATGTTAGAAGTGGAAATTTCAATGTTTTTAAAGGACTTGTAACCCCCTTTTCAAGTTGCAAGAAACTTTCAGGCTTATGGTATATTTCAATTTGATATATATGATTGTTGTAAATATACTTCATGATATGGTGAAGGGTAGAAGGCATTGTATTCATCTCATGAATCCATGGTCGGCCTTAAAGGAGATTATATGAAAGGTCATAAGGTATGACATGCATAGGAGTCTGCACAGTAACCACTTCAACCGTAATAGGTAAAGTAATTATCCCAAGCAGTTGCTTTGTTATATTATCAAATTCGTGAATAGAAATAGAATCATGTATTATTTGTGATCTATCAACTTTTAAGCGATCAAGGAGACTCACACTACACACATTAAGGGTAGAGACATTATATATGAGAGTGCATTTAATACCTATGTGATGGAATTGAGCAATGATCATAAGGGCATCATGTTTCTTTCATAACTTCAAAGGAGGGAGCTCATGTTGATGGAAAGTAATATCAAGACTATGTTTTTGAACAAGAGCTGCTACACCATTAAGAGTGGTTCCAAGAGGAATGGTGAGTTTTTCTTAATTGGTTTGAAGAATGGTGTTGTAAGTAGGTGAAGTTTGAAGTAAATCCCAAAGAGATATTTTTGCAGGAGTATTCTTTAATCGTTCGACAATATCATACTCCTTTGCAAGTGGGTTATATTGAGGAGCACTAGGCGGATTAGGTAAAGGTAATGATGGTGGAATCGATTGTGGCATGTGTGGGTTATTTCGTGTGTTATATATATGAGCAACAATATCATCACTAGATTGTTGTGATAAATTAGTGATGGGTGGGTATATAGTGTGGCGTAGGTGATTAGAGGGATGAAGTGGATGTGACGGTGGGTAAAGGATAAGTTTAGGTTGAAAAAAATTAACATCCTTGATTTTAGAGGTATCATGACAAAACATAGTGGATGAGTTGGATGAGATGAAGTCCTAAAGAGACTCATCTAACAAATGCAAATCATCACTACTAAAAGGTGTGAAGGGTAAACGATTGTCAACTAGTGTAGGATGTTCAAGGAAATCATTAGAGGTAGGAATGGTGGTTATATCAAGTTGGTGACCACAAGCCTTAGTGGATGAATTATTCGAGATCAAGTCTTGGATGGCTTCATCTAACAAATCAAAGTCATCGTAAGCAAAAGTTTTGAGGAAGGATTGATCATTATGGGTATTAGGTTTCTCATGACAAGCATTAGAGGATGAAGTGAGTGAGATGATGCTTTGAATGGAATCATCTAACTAATCAACATCATCACCACTAAGTGGCTTGGATGAGATGGTTTTTTGAATTTGAATCATGTGTTTAATTGGATCATTGGATGTGGTGTGTGATTGGTTTTGAATATTTACTAGAGTTTCCTCAATGTAAGTTGATATAAAAGGAACACGAAATATGACTGAAAATGGAACTTGTAAAAGCCTAAGACTATCCATAAATTATGTGAAAATAAATAAACTTTATGCTAAGGAAAATTGAAATAACTTAACAAACATAAAGGAAATGACAGAAAAAAGAAAGATGCAATGTAGGAAATGAAAATCTAGAAATGCTAATGAAAAATGTAAGGGTGGGTGCGTGAAGTTGGGTACCAATTTTCTGGCCACTTTTGATTTTATTTTTTTAAACGCGCTCGTGTTATAACTCGCACGCGTTATTTCGCATTTTAAAAAAAAAGAAAAAAGTTAAAGTACTTGCCTTGGAATAGCAACCCAAAGGCTTGGAGGGCATTCCCAACAAGGCTAGAGACGTTTTTTTGCAAATTCTACAATTGTTCACATAATCGGGTCCATGCTCACCATCAAGATTGCATCTAGTTCAATATTGACAAAATTGAAAACATGGGTAATGTTAGGTTCTCTCTTAGCTATGCAACGATGTAATTTTTTTCACTTTTTGACAATGTTAAGCCTTTCATCCATAATCTCTTTTGTTTGTATGTCTGTGTTTTGCCAAAAAGTAGTGTTTGGTGTTTTTTTTGTTATAAATTAACCGTTCATCAAAATTTCAAATAAATTACATTTTTAGAAACTAGACTCCATTCTACAAATTTGAAAAAAAAGAAAAAAAACTCAATTATTTTCAAAAATTTGTAGGTGGAGCACAGCCAAAATTCTACTTTTCAGGAAGTGCCCACTTAGAAAATTAGTAAAAAATCAAATATTCATTAAAAAATTATCAGAAAAATTGTGCATCAACTAGATGTTCTTATCTAACTTCTGATCGTAGTGATTTTAAAAATACTACAAAAAAGTTCACCATGCTCAGGTCGTACAAGAGTCACTATGTTATATTTTTCTGACAAAAACAACACCAATTTGTGTACATCCCTCTTTTGAACCCCTTAATCTCATCCATTTTCAAAATAAATTAGTAGTTTAGAAAGTAGACTCGGAACACTTCGATCCTTGTTTTTGTGCCATCTCAAAATTTTGATTGTAACTATCCTCAATTTCGTGTCCAAGGTCAACATTTCCTGATTTCAGAAAAAAAGTTGCCACTTAAGCCCCCTTTTTGGGAACCATCTTGGTGCACTTACCTGTAAAGGGATTGATTTTCCGTAGGTGGTGATTGAGTCCTAGGCGATGAATTTTTTAATTTTTTCTGATTTTTTTGGTGTTTTCTATGAAATTTCAACTCTATATGATGCAAACACAGAATGCAAAAATAGAGATGCAAGATAATGGAATGAAATAAAGTAAAGAATGCTTTCAGTAATGCACTACTTTAAAGAATCCTAAAACAATGCAAGAGCATGAAATAGTGAAAACCTAAGATGCAATTAGATGTAAATCAGAATTTTATGTTCAAAAGTTGGGTTCACCAAAATGAAACATAGATTTTTGGGACCCTATGGACTACTCTTGCACTTCTAGGGTTTTTCACCTAAAAGGAGAGAGATAGGGCTAAAAATGATTATGTATCACTCAAATCAAGGTGCATGCAATGTTTTTTTATGTAAATGGACTTAAGTAAATACAATGAATTAATCTATGTGACTAAAAATGAATGCAAAGCTAAGATTTATGCAATGTTTGAAAACATAATGTTCTTTGTAAAAAGACTAAAATAATAAACAAAAATGCTACTTTTAATCAAACAGAAAGATTTTTATCAAAATATGTGCACCTAGAAAGTTTTAGAGGACTGGAGAACAATCTATAAAGTTGATGAAGTTGGAAATTGGGTTGACTGGGACTCATTCGCCAGCTTGGGTGAATTAGTACTGGGTCAGGACTTTTCTACACATAACCTATTTTCTGGCAACTAGAGAGCTGAATCAACATCTAACTCAAATCTTCATCTTTAGGTGGGACTCTTTCACCAAGCATGGTGAATCAATCCACTTTCTGATTCTTGTAAACTCAAAAATCAGATTTCTACCTTGACACCTGCACAACAAATTATGACAGAGACCTGGTTCTAGATCTCAAAAAATCCTTGCAAAATAGCTTAAAAGAGCTAGTCTAATGGGGAGCTTGCCTTGGTCAAACCCCTAGGTAGGTAATTAAACCTTGAATAGAGAAAAAATTGCATAAACCCTTGCATTAGATGTATTAAAGACTAGGAAGGGTTGAAACATAATAAGGGTTCTATTCTATTGCTCTAGAACAAGACATGCAAGATTGATTAAAATGATGCAATATATCTACCCTAGAAACCTTACAAAACATGAAATGTGGATATGAAATGACATGAAATTCTAAATAAACATAATGCAAGCCTTAATTTGCAGATAGAGTGAAAGTTCCGGGTGATCCCACAATAGTGGTTTACAATTTTTGGCCAAGCTGGACACTGATATATTTTTTTTAAACACAATCTCCACATTCAGGCACCTATAGCGATTAAACCGTAAAGAATTTGAAGATGATGTAAACTAGAGTCTTGTCATATTTTGTCTATAGATTCTAAAAATACTTTTTTCAATTTTTTTTGAATTAGATTGCACTTCTTTTTCTATCTCCCACGAAAATTGGTTTTTTTCAAAAAATAGCATTTTTAAAAAGTGACGCACACCGTATAACGCATAACTTTTTTTCCTTGGAAGATAAAATTCCAATTCTTTCAAATTTAGATTTGTAACTCTAATATCTAGTGCTTCCACTTGGTTAGATAGTTTTTTATTGAATATTTTTTCTTTAATCAAGTTTTAAAGTCAAATCAATTACAATTCAAACATAACATGACCATATAACGCATAACTTTTACTGTATATATCAAATTTTTTTTTTTTTTTGGTTGGATCAAAGACTCCAATATTTGGTGCACTCATATTTTTAAATATTTTTTTTGATAATCTTCTATTTTTCCACTTGTGCAGAATAGAGAGTTTTGTTTTCAGTGAAAAACCTATATTTAATAAAAGTTAAAAAATAGATAGATAATATAATCAAAACATATTAAAATTATATTCGTTGGATAGCTCGTTTTGAGGGGAATCTTATACTAGTTGGGTTTTTGAGATCTCCTCCATTTTCATTCTCAAATCGAGCTTCGAAACACAAAATTTTGAACAATTCTGGTGCCTTAGGAAGCAAGGATGAAAAAAAGGGGGTTCAGCCGAACAGGTGTTCGGTCGAACATCTGGGTATGTGCAGGATCATGGTATGCCAAAAAGTGGCAATATTTGTAGGGTATGTGGCTGATTACTTTTTTTTCACCCAAAATTAATGAAAGCGAAAAGGGTTTTAGAGGAGATTCTCAGCTTTCCAAAAATATAAATTATGATTTAATTTGAATTTAATAAATAATTATTATTCATTTTCTATTAAATTACGACTAAAGTCACGTCGATAAGTGATTGAAAAACATCTATAACTTTCAAGCGGTATCATATTTTTGAATCAAAACATGAGTCACATTCTATGCTTTACATACTATAGGATTAAAAATAAAAATAAATTTCATGAATTTTTGACCAAGTTAAGGTGGTAGAGCGAGTTTTATATTTTCTAAAAGTTGTAATAAAAATTCATAATTAATTATTTACTTGGAAAAAATTACAAAAATATGCATCACATCGGACATGAGTTCTCTACTTATATATAAAATATTACAAAAATATTTATCATTTTATTATGGTTAGGGTTGAAGGACACCTACTTCTTATTTTTCCACGAATTTAAGTACTCTGCATTGAAATTTCAAATTTTCACCAAATAGATTTTATTTATTTTAAATAAACCTAGTATTTTAGAAACTACATTCAATTTTCTACAAATTCTATTATTACATATTTTTGAAATAATATAGATAACTTATTCAAATATTTACGTCAAGTTTCCTAACACTGATTTTTCCGAATTTTTTGCCACTTAAGGGCCTGTTTGGCATACCATGATCTTGCACATGCCCATCTTGGAAAGGTTCAGTTGAACAGGGGTTCGACCGAACCCATGTTCGGCTGAACCACCAATACATGCAATAAAAAAAAGAAATTAGTCATATTTAGGGGGTTCGGTCGAACTTGGATTTGGCCGAACCCCCTAAATATTGTTTTTTATTGGGGCGGTGATTGGTTCGGCCGAACCCTATGGTTCAACCGAACCAATTAAATGGTTCGGTCAAACCATAGGGTTCAGCCGAACCCATTTGATATGAGGAATGGGAAAATGGCGAATTTTCCTTCCTCTTAGAAAGTGTAAACCACTTATGTGGCTTCACCCTGCCAGAAGATGGAATCAATAGGAAACCAAGTCCTTAGGCATGATTTGGTGGCTAGTTGCACCTCTTCACCCTAGATTTCTTCATGATTCACCATAGGCATCCATCATCAACCCTTTTCAATGTTGTATCTTGACAAGATTAGTGAGCTTCAAGACTTGCAAAAACCCTAGTTTTCTATCCTAAAACTTCAACTTTTGATGATAAAACTTATTGAAGAATGCTTTTATTTTTGAATTACTCTTGAAGAATGATAATAAGATCATGTAAGAGATGAAAAAGATTGTTAAAAATGACTAAAATATGTATTTATAAGCAATAACACCTTATTTTCCCATTAATTAGACCTAAGAGGCCGACATTCACTAGAAAAAAAAGTTAAATTGATTGAATTCCTGCTTGATTTTGAATTTTCCTTCAAAGGGGACTCATTCACCACCCTTGGAAAATGGGTCCCACTAGAGGGGAGTCATTCACCCAAGGTGGTGAATGGGTCCCACTACTACTATTTGAAGGTTGGTTTTCAATGTATGATGTTATTAAATGTTGTTTGTCAGGTTTTATGTGATTTCACATGTGAAATGGGCATCTAGATCAAAATTAATAGGTCTAAGGGGCCTATAAATTTCATTTGAAATGAAAACGATGTGAAGGGACTCAAAAGTGGGTCTGATTATGCAAAAAATTGTCTCGTTTATCAAGAGGGTCAGTTTTCTATGGCACACAACCAAAACTAGAATGGACCACACACCTATTATGTTCATAGTATCCCACCATCCCTAGAAATACTATGAGCACCAATGCCACAAGGAATAGAAATTCCTAGATTTGAGAAGTATGGAGGGAATGGTGATCCTTCTAACCATGTTAATGCTTACACTACCTTATGTACTGACTTTGTTCTAGATGACAAATTGTTAACTAAACTATTTCCTAGGACTTTAAAAGATGATGCCTTAGATTGGTTTTCATCCTTACTAAACAATTTAATTTGTTCATTCAATGAACTAGTTGATGCATTTATAAATCACTTCCAAGTGCATATGAATCCAAAGAAGACCTTGGCCTATTTGATGAGATGCATACAACATGAAGGGTATGTGCAGGATCATCATGGAAAAAATAGACCCTTAAGTGAAAAAAATTTAGAAAAATCAGAGTTAGGAAATTTGATGTAAAAATTGAATAAGTTATCTTTATTATTTCAAAAATATGTAAGAATAGAATCTATAGCAAATTGAATGTAGTTTCTAAAGTACTAGGCTTTTTTTAAAAAAGAAAAAATCTATTTGGTGAAAATTTGAAATTTGAATGGAGTGGTACTTAAATTTCAGGGAAAAAATAAGTAGGTGTCTTTCTGACCACCCTAACCACAATAAAATTATAATATTGTTTTATAACATTTTAGATATAAGTAGAGAACTCATGCCTCGATGTGATGCATATTTTTTTGTAATTTTTTTCCAAGTAAATAATTAATTATGATTTTTTTATTGCTTCTAAAAAAATATAAAAACTCGTATGTCTAACCACCTTAACTTGGTGAAAACTTCATGAAATTGATTTTTTCTTTTTTAATCCTATAATATGCGAAGCATAGAATATGACACATGTTTTGGATTCAAAAAAATTGATACCGTTTGAAAGCTATAGATTTTTTTCAATCAACCTATCAATCAGGACTTTAGTTGTAATTTGAATAGAAAATGAATAATAATTACTTATTAAATTCATAGTAAAACATAATTTATATTGGTGGAAAGCTAAAAATCTCCTTTAAAAACCCTTTTCGTTTCATCAATTTTGGGTAAAAAATAGTCGTCAACCACATACCCATCATATTGCCACTTTTTGGCCCATCATGATCCTGCACATACCCTAAAGAAGAAAAGATAACTAATTTTATCTTATGATACCAATCTCTTTACTCTCAACTCAATGTCAAGATTCCTGATTCATTCCTTTAGAAGATGTTTATATAAAACTTGCAAACTAAACTTCAAGATCAACTCACAATGATGAAATTTCCCTCCTTTATGCACTTGTGTACCAACCTTTACAATTATCACAATTCAGTTAGTAGTCATGATGAAAAGTCCACTTCTAGTTGAGCTGAGAAATCTAAATATGTCAATCCAAACAATTCACAACCATTTAGAAAAAATAAAATGGGGTTCTTATAGTTCAACCCCCCTTAACAACCAACTTAGCCAGTCAACAACCAAGTAGTAGCTATTAAAGCCACAATACCTTATAGTTATGGAGATCTGAAATGATAGTTTACACCTTTACTAGACACTCTTCATAACACAATGTCCCAACTTATATAGAAACAAATGATTACTTTACCTATTTTTAAATCACTCGATCCTAATAAGCCTTTACCTCCAACCTTTAAACCCAATGCTTATTTCCTTTATCATAGACAAAATGGGAATGACATGGAAAATTGTAAGCATCTTAAACACCTTGTGGAAGATCTCACTAATTCTAACCATCTATCCATTTCAAATGTTAATTCTAAAGGAAATACATATGTTGCCCCTCCGAATCAAAATTTGCAACTTTTTATTGATCCAATTCCCAAACATAATGTATCATTTTTCAAAGCTAGGAAAACTAAAAACAATGATGAGATGAATATTGATATAGATATTGAACATCCTGATCCTATTTCACACACCACTACTATTAATCTTATTGATTAAATTGTAGGAACAATATATGTTATCCATTGTAAGGGCCAACCTAAGAAATCTCTTGATATTACTTTCAATTGTAAGGACATACTTCCAAATCTTATCGATGGTCCTGTTTACATAGCCAACTATATTTATAATAAGGCCACTAATGGGATAATCATAGATCCTTCCTATGGTGAGAATTTGATCATTGAGGAATTTTTGGTATTACATGATCTTTTTCAAGATGATTATGATAAACCAAAAACATGGATTAAAAAACAAAATGGTTTTGCTTGCCCTACGATACGATCGATCATCCTTCCATTACAAATAGGACCTAAAATAGTGGTTGTTACATTCTCCATCATCCCGCAGTTGGATTAGTTTTGTTTGTATCTAGGCCATCCATGGATATAATCAATGAAAGTTGTCCCTTCAGTCATACACAAATGTTTAAAGTTTCCACTTGATAATGACATATTCACTTTTCACCATAGTGGATTTTACTCTTTGTCTTCTAAAGGAAACTTCTACTTAGAAGCCTTTTGGCTTGAGCCCATGGAACCTATCATGCCTCACAAAGACTTATTTTTCATTGGTTACCAAAAGTTTAAAGAAAATAAAATTGCATAATTTTCCCTCCGCAACACATACCCATCCACTTATGACACACTTATCCTAGATGAAACAATACTGCAACCTAAAAAAGATCCAACCCATCATACTCAACCAACACCCAAAACTTCTCCCACATCATCTAAATGACCACGCGATAATTATAACAACCCCATCTTGCCTCCTCATATAAAAAAAATGATAAAGAAAAGAAGAAAGTGGATGACCAACCTTCCTTGGTTTCTTTTGTTCCTCTCCTACCTCTAGGATGAAAATAAACCATTGGCTGATCAACCCGCTCGCTCAAAAACACAACTCGACAATAAAACCAAAAGAAACTAAGGATTTAGGGAGTGTAGGCGTCGAAATTTTGCCCTTGCTCACAAGTCACAAGATGAAGAAAATAAATAAAATCAAAACACACACTTGACGAAAGCAATGCATGATGACCATCCCCCCCAATCACAACAAAGTGATCCCATACAACAACCACAACTCATGATATACCCTTCATTGGAAATTATCATTCATCCTCTTTTCATTATTAACATGGATGATGATGATGAGATTAATGAAATAGATGAAGAGGTACATAATGATTTGAGTACATTATTTTCCTCTTCCATGAGCTTAAACAACAAATCTCCTACAACAAGTGTAGAACCTAGTATTTCCCCTAGTTCGGCACTTGCACTTGTCCCTTTAGCTATTCATTTGCCCTTGGAATATCTTGAACATGATTGGAAAGTAGATGACTTGCTTGATGGTTGACTTGCATCTGCCTTACTAGCCTTTTTCATTTTTCTTTTTCTTTTTCTTTTGCATGTGCGTAATGTCGCCCCTCGTGATGTGTCATTTTAGGTTCTCTCTTTGTGACATTCTTCTATTTGTACCTTCATTCTTCTATATGTTGTACATCACTTTCGCTCTTTCCTTTTTATTTTTATTTCATTTTCCTTTTTAGGATGACGCAAGGCATTGAGACCATAATGTCTCTTTCATGTTGACCCAAAAGGCCACTTTTCTTTTTCTTTTCCTTTTTCTTTTTTTACTTGTGCTTTCTTTTTGGGGATGACATAATGCATTGCGATCATAATGTCTCTTTCATGTTGACCCAAAAGGCCCCTTTTATTTTTCTTTGCCTTTTTCTTTTTTTTCTTGTATTTTCTTTTTGAAGATGACATAAGACATTGAGCCCATAATGTCTCTTTCATGTTGACCCAAAATCTTTTCCTTTTTCTTTCACCTTTTCATTTTCATTTTTCTTCTATTTTCCTTTTGGGGATGACACAAGGCATTGAGACATTCATGTCTCCTTCATGTTGACCCAAAAGCTTTTCCTTTTTCTTTCACCTTCTCTTTTTCCTTTGTCTTGTGTTTTGCTTTTAGGGATGATGCAAGGTGTCAAGACATCCTATGTCTCTTCCATGTTGACCCAAACAAATCTTTCTTTTTCTTTATTTTTTCTCTCTTTGTGTCATTCTTCTAGTTCTATGTATTTGGGGAATGATGATAGTTCTGAGCTCTTTACAAACCACTGTAGCAATGAACATACTGACCCCAAATCCATAGATCCCTTATGTGTTTGGTGTTTTCATTTTGGGGGGAACCTCTTCCTATTTCTTTTTCCTTTTCTCTCATATGATGCAACCTTACTCGGAAAAATATGACTTGGAATAGGGGCTTTCCAAGTTGGCTCTCATGTCTTCTTTTCCTTTGCACCTTTTTTTTTTGCTACTTTAAAGTAATTTCTCACAATACGGTGTGTAGAAATTCCTTTAAAGTGGGGGAAAACGTTGGCATTATTCTTTTACATTTTTCCTTTTTCTTGGTTCTTAGTGCATCCTTCTTACTTCATATGATGTGTTTTTTTATTTGTGGATGGTATTGGGTGTGATGTCCTTTAGGAGCATGCTTTATCTTAGCATATTACATTCCTCTTAGTGGCTTTATGTGACACACCACATCCCCTAAGTTGTGAATTTTCTATTCTTTGATTGGTCCTCTCTTGGAGGCATTAGGCACAATGTTCCCTAAGTTAAAGACCTCACATGAACTAAGCAAGAATCCTTTGAACATTTCATATTTTTGAATTTTTCATTTGTTGTTATATGGAAACCTTGCATAACATAGCTTGCACGACTATAGAGCCATCTTGTTTGTTTAGGGTTTGACCAAGGAAAACCCCTGTTCTCTAACCCTTCACTCTTTTTCCCCTCTTTGCATGTCTTTTTCCAAGTCTTGTATGTAGATTTGTCAAAGAGTTTGGTGTTAAAAAGTGGTAAAAAATCCATCAAATTCATTCAAGTCAACAAAGCCCTAAGTGAAGCTTGGAGACTTCTTTTAGCCTGTTTTCTGTAGTTTCTGAACTAGACACCTACCAGGAAGGTAAGTGTAGACCAAAAGCTACAAATTCCTACCTCGAATTTCCTAAGATTCCTAGGAAGACTAAGTCACCATCTATGGAAAATTAGTCCCACTTCCAGACCTAAAAAGTGGTTTCTACATTTTTGATAGATTCCTGTTTGGGCAAAATTTCCCCAAAACAAGATTAAGCCATGCAACTTGGTGTAAGTGTCCCAATCAGCTTTTCTAGTCAACTCTATAGGATTCTAGAGCCTCTCTGCATTAGAATTCAGATTCCAGGTGCACCTTTCTAGTATTGTTTAATTATATTATTATTTACTTGCATTCTTAGGTGTTTTTGCATACATCTCTGTGTTTAAAACACTTTGCATTTCTTAGGTTTTTCATTAATAAATTATTCCTTTTATCAATTTTCAGATTTAGACATTGTATTTAGGAATATTTCATCCATCCTTGCATTGATATTGAGTGTAGACATTACAAATTTTGGTTCCATTTCTCTCCTTTTAGGTGAAAAACCCTAGAAGAGTTAGAGAACCCTTGGATACCAAAATTGGTGTCCACAAATATATACCAAAAGATGTCATCGATGTATGCCCCTACTTTAAAGTGGTTGCTACCTCATTACTTTAAATGGTAGGAGGAATTTCTATAGGTTTTTCTTGGATGTTTGGAAGGGATTTTGGTTCAATCATTGGTTTTTCAAGGATAGGTTTTTTTTAGTTATAGGTTGAGGCATGTTTCAAAGGGATAATTATGCTATTTTATTTGCCTTGATCTTTTGATATGATATGAAAAATAAGCCCTAATTAGGCTTAATAGGTTCCATAGGCTTGTGCCAAAAGAAATCTAATGAAAATTTCCCTCGGGATGACACGGGATTAAATCCACTATGATGCACAATAAAGATATCATTGCCAAATGGAAACTTCAGACATTTATGCACAACCAAAGGGATGGAATTCATGGAGTGAATCCATGGATAGCATAGCTTCACATGAAATTGGTCCAATTGCAAGATGATAGTGAATTAGACATTTAATGTTTTCGATCCAAATTTTAATGGGAGATCTATTGATCCCATCATAGGAAAAGGAAAACCATTATGCATCTTGATCCATGATTTCTATTTTCCATATGTATCCTGATATAGTTCATGAACACATAAGAATTATTCGGTGATCACATTCTCTCCATAGATGAGATCAATCAATATCCCATTAGTGGGCTTATCATTGATTCAGCCAACTATGTAAAGAGGACCATCAGGTGCACATTTAAGTATGACGTTTTGTGAGAAATCAATGTTAAGAGGCTTTTTAGTTGAGCCCTTACAAGGTCTAGCATCAATAAATCCTACCATTTTAATTAGTTTTTCTTCATTGATATTTTTTGTCTTTTGATCATTTGTGTCAACCTTCATCACATCATTCTTTATTTCACAAGCTTCAATAAAGTTAACCATGGGAAGTATGTTATGATTGTCTTGTTTGTTCAAATACTCATGAAAGAAGCAACTAAGGCTATATATATAAAAAAAAAATTCTTTGAGTTTTAAGAACTTTCCTTAGATTTTGTATAATGGGAACTATTCTAATGTTTATGCTTTCACTAAGGATACAATCGTGTAAGTTTTCTAGCTGTTCATCTAGTTTGTCTATAACATCATGCACATTGATTGTAGGAGGTGAAGCCATTGGCAATGAAGTGTGCAAACTATGACACATGGAGGGTTGAATATCAACACTATCAATGAGAGTTAGAAAACCCAAGATCCATGGCTAGTGAGATATTGTGGGATGACATGAGCCTCAAACTACATCTTACAATAGTATTGCTAATAGGACACCCTGTTGTAAATTTCATGCAAGTTTTACAAACCTAGTGTGCAAACCCTAAATGGAAAATGGCAATGAAAAGATCAAGAATGAAATGCAATTTTTAGATTCCAAACAATTTTATTCACTAATTACATAATGCAATAAATTGGATTGAAATGTTTTAAATACAATTTTTGAATTTTGACAATGCACTAAAATGAAGCAAATTAAGCTAGATGAAATGAATTTGATGAAATAGTGAATCAAGTAAATGAAATAGGAAAGTAACCAAAAGCATAAAACTGATATTTTAATTTATAGAAAGTTTAAATAATGATATAAGAGGGACTCATACACCAATAAGGGCGATTGGGTCCTGGTTAAGTATTTTTGGAATGTTTATGTTGATTTCTAAGTGATTTTTGATGCTTTTTAGATGCCACAAAGCACAAGTCTAGCCTGATCTGGAACTCATTCACCAATAAAGGTGAATGGTTTCTTTATTAGGGGTTTTAAACTATTTTTGAATTATTTTCAAGCTTTCTATAATGTCTTTCAATTCCAGGTCTGAAACAGTAACTTTCAATTTTAGATTTTTAAAAAATGCAATGTGAAAATGCAATAAAATGATGAATACAAAGACCTAAATTGAAATGGAATGTTTTTTTTATTTTCAAATGCAAGATACATAGGGCATCTCTATGCTTTGTGTCACCCCTAAAAGGAGAACATAAAACAAAAAGAGAAAAATACAAGGACCTTTTGGGTCAACATGGAAGAGACATAGGGCATCTCTATGCTTTGTGCCATTCCTCAAAGGAGAACACAAAACAAAAGGAGAAAAAGACAAGGACCTTTTGGGTCAACATGGAAGAGACATATGGAATCTCTATGCTTTGCATCATCCCCAAAAGGAGAACAAAAAAAAAAATGAAAAAGATAATGCATGATGAATAAAAGAATAGAGGTGTGAATAGAAGAAGTGTAGAAAGAGAGAGAACATCAAACATACGATATGGGGAAACACAATATGCACATGAAAAATAAAAGAAAATGAAAATGAAAAAAATAATGCAAATATAAGTCAACCATTAACTAAGTTATTGGTTTCTCAATTTATTAAAGAGATAAGCAAAAAAAGAATAACATAGTTAAGAGACAAAGGTAATTGCATTACAAGGACAGGGCTAAGAATGTGTTCCCCAGCCCCCAAAAATGGTAAGGAAAAGCATGAGTTGAGGTGGGTGATGTGAAAGGATCACGCAATAGTGAGAATAGGAAATTCTACAACTATGGCATGATGATGGGATTCAGTGGCTTTAAGGTATGACGGGGAAATAGTCGGCATCAATGAAGTGATACTTATTCAGTATTTCTTTCAATGTTTGACATTCTTCAATGCGATGTCCAAGGATGTGATGATATTTGCAAAATGGTATGTTATAGTATTTGGGATGAATAACCAACCTATTCATAGGTGGTAAAAGTATAAGACCTTTGTTTAAAAGGAGTTGAAGTCTCCGTTCATATTCATGTGGAGAATGTGTGGGAAACTTGATCTTTTTGAGTTTGTAAGGTCGTTTTCACTTGCAAGATTCTCCTTGTTCATGAATAAAAGGAGGAAAAAGACCCATGGGGATCCCAACATAATTATTATTAGGAGATAGTGGTTGCTCGCACAAAAGAAGAATATTTAAGTTAGGAGCATTTAAGATCACCGTTCCAACATCCAGAAGTCTCCTAGGTTGAAGGGGATGTCTCTTAGGATGAGAAGGATCATGATATCCAAGTCCTATTGTGCTTGCTTCAGTTGGTTGTTGTTAAAAAGGGTGATGGATGTCATTTTCATGTTTTGTGTCACAACCTTGTTTACTTAAGATAGTAAATCCTTTACCATAAGTCTATTCAAGGTTGATAGGAATGTTTGTGACTATGTGCTCATAGAATGGTTGGGATTATGATTGGTGAGAGGAACTAGGTCCACTTGAGGGAGGAACCATAGGGCCTATAGTGATTTTAGGATGTAAATATGCAAAGTGATCAGGAGGTGCAATAGTGGGAAGGTCTTGTGATTTCATGGATGGGAAAAAGGTTGCATTGGCTTTTAGGTTGTCAAGGTAGTCATTGTAGAAATTTTTCATGCTATCATCTTCTCCAATGATGTCTACTTCATGAGGAGGGCAATCATTAGGATTTGTAGGAGCATGTTGGAGTTCAAGCTCATTAGGGTCATAGCCAAAGGCATAGTTGGACATGTCTACCAATGACTTTAAGGAATTCCAAAACTTATTGAAAGAAAATTCCATGATGCAAATAAACTAAGATACAATAAATGAGGAAAACAAGAGAATCTATGAATGAAAATAGAATGCAAGAATAGAAAAGTTTAATGCACAAAAATGCCAAAAAGATTGCAGAAATGTTGTTTCAAAAGTGTAGAGGGACTAATTCGTTGTAGGCGGCGAATGGGTCCTAGTATGAAGTTTTTTAGCGTTTTTCAGAAATTTTAAGATGATTTAAATGATCTACAATATGCAATTTTTATATGAAAAATGTACATTTTTACTTTTTTCAATGAGATGTAATGCAAAAATGAAAGCTACATGAAGTTTTTACTAATGCAAAATGAAAAGTCCTAGAATGCAATAACACATCAATGTCCTAATTGAATGCTAATGAAAATGGAAACTTAGGATGCATTATGTGAATGAAATCAGAAATCTAAAGTGCTCAAAAGTTGGGTTTACCAAAAATGAAACATAGATTTTTGGGACCCTATGGACTACTCTTACACTTCTAGAAATTTTCACCTAAAAGGATATAGGGCCAAAAAATGCTAATGTATCACTCAAATTAGGATGTATGCAATGTTTTTTAATGTAAATGAACTTAACTAAATGCATTTGACTAATCTGGATGACCAAAAATGAATGCAAAAGTGTAATTACATTTATGTTTGAAAACACATTATGATATACAAACAACTATGTAAATGAAGAAATAATAAAAAAAATAAAGTACAGGGATGAATTTTATAGGGATGAAATAATCAAATAAGGAGTGACAGATGATGAATCTGATAAAGGAAATGGAAGTGAGGATGAATGGGTATTTATTGCTATCAAGGAAAATAATCCAATGCCTATTGAATCTACTAGTTGTACAAATGTGGAGAAAGCCCTAGCTGCTCAATTTGAAGAGAAATATGAATGGGTAGTTGATAGTGGATATTGTCATCACATGATAGTAGATAAAAGTAAGTTTGTAAGCTTGGAAAGGTATGATGGTGGTGTTGTGAGATTTGGTGATAACATAGCTTGTGTGATCTATTGAAGAGGATGCATTTCTCTTGATGGTAAGAATAGTATTGATTATGTCCTATATGTGGAAGGTTTGAAGCATAATCTTTTGACTGTCAGAAAGATTGTTGATAAGAGTTACAATCTTCTATTCAAGGATGGAAAGTGCAGAATATTGCGGTGTTCCAAAAATGTGATTGCACCAAGTACAAAAAAAAGAGGTAATATCTTTCATTTGAATGCTGCTAGTAAAAGTTGTTTGATTGCTCAAGTTGATGAAATTTGTTTGTGGCATAGAGTAATGCGTCTTGTTAATTTTGATAATATTGTCAAGGTAAGTTCTACTAAGGCTATAAGATATCTTCCTAAGTTGGTAAAGCCTACTAATTCTATATGTAAGGATTGTCAGTTGTGGAAGCAAACTAGAATTTCATTTCAAAGCATACAGTATAATTCAAATGAATTTTTGGAGCTTGTGCGTACTGATTTGTGTGGTCCTTCTAGAGTTGGAAGTTTACAAGATTACATGTATTTCATGTTTCTTATTGATGATTATTCAAAAATGATGTGGGCTACTTTCTTAAGGGAGAAATCTAAAGCTTTGGAGAAGTTCAAAATCTTTATGGCTATGGTTGGGACAAGGATTGGTCTGAAGATTAAATGTTTGAGTTCAGATATAGGTGGTGAATTCACTTTCGGCGAGTTTAATTACTTTTGTGAAGTGCATAGAATAAAGAGACAATTATCTACCCTACAGACCCCTCAACAAAATAGAGTTGTGGAAAGGAAGAATAGGACAATTCAAGATGCTACTAGAACTATGATGCTAGAGGGAAATGTTCCTCATATCTATTAGAGAGAAGTTGTGAATACTATTGTTTACATCCTCAACTAGGTACAACTCAAAGGTGATACTGGTAAGACCCTTTTTGAGCTATGGACTGGTCATAAGCCTATTGTTAAATATTTCAAAATATTTGAGAGTAAATGTTATATTAGAAGAGATGAAGATTTAGGAAATTTTGATGCTAGGAGTGATGAAGGAATATTTTTGTGTTACTCTACTAAAAGTAGGGCCTACCGGTGCTACAATAAGAGATTGAATAAAATGGTCGAAAGTGTAAATGTCAAGGTTGATGAAGACATAGCTAAACCATCCAAGACCTATGGATATGATTATGATGATTAGAATGATAGTACAAACAAAGGAAATAAATTTCAAACTTCAAATCAAGTTCAAATGATTTTGGTGGATCTAGAATATCAAGAGGAAGAAGAAAACAATGAAAGAACATAAGAGAGATTAGAAGAGCTTGAAATTCAAGAATGTCCTAAGACTATGAGGTATGTAAGATTAAATCATTCAGAAGATCAGATTATTGGTGATAAGAAGAAAAGTTTCCAGATTAGGAGAAATATTGTAGATGAATAATGTTTGATTTCAAAGACTAAGCCTACTAATGTGAATGAAACATGTAAAAATGCACATTGGGTTGAAGCAATGAAAGAAGAGCTACATAAAATTGAGAAGAATGATATATGGATTCTTGTTCCTAGACCTAAGGATAAAAATGTCATTGGAACTAAATGGGTCTTTAGAAACAAACTAAATGAGCAAGGCGAAGTCGTTAGAAACAAAGCAAGATTGGTGTATAAGGAATATTCATAGATGGAAGGAATTGATTTTGAAGCTAGAATTGAAGCTATGCAATTTTTTCTTGCTTATCCTGCTTACAAAGACTATAAGGTTTATCAAATGGATGTCAAGTCAACTTTTCTAAATGGTGAGTTGGAAGAAGAGGTGTATGTTGAGAAACTAGATGGATTTCAGTTGAAGAAAGCACTATATGGACTTAGGAAATCCCCTAGAGAATGGTATGCCAAATTGGATAAGTATTTGCTAAAACATGGATTTAATAAAGTTACCACTGATAGTAATTTGTATTTCAAGGATGATAAAGATTTTATTATGGAAGTTTTTGTTGATGATATCATTTTTGGAGGAGGTGATAGTTTTTGCGTGAAGTTTACTAATAAGATGTAGAGTGAGCTTGAGATGTCAATGATTGGAGAGATGGAATATTTTTGGGATTGCATATCACATAGTTAGAAAAAGGGATCTTTATATCTCAGTCCAAGTATGTGAAAGAATTGTTGAAGAAATTTAGTATGAAAGATTCAAAGCTAGTTGGTACACCCATGGTGACTGGATGTAAGTTGACATTAAATGATGATTGTTCGAAGGAAAATTAGACTACATATAGATCAATGATTGGTAGATTGTTGTATTTAACTAAAACTAGGCCTGATATCATGAATGTTGTATGTATTTTTGCAAGATTTCAAGTTGATCATAAATAATATCATGTGGCTATTGTGAAGAAAATTTTCATTAACTTTAAGGGAACTATTGATTTTGGCCTGTGGTATCCTAAAGATGATGATCTTACTTTGAGTTCCTTTACTGATGTTGATTAGGTTGGTGATGTGAATGACATAAAAAGTACTAGTTGTGGTGCATTTTTCTTAGGAAATAAGTCGATCTTATGGTTAAGTAAAAAGTAGAATTCCATTTCTTTATCTACTATAGAGGCCGAATACATTGTTGCTGCTAACAATTGTACTTAATTATTGTGGATGAAGTAGATGTTGAAGGATATCAAACTTGTGTATGATGAGCCTAGAGCTATATTCTATGATAATTCAAGTGTTATTAACATTTCTAAGAATCTAGTGTTACATTCAAAGATGAAGCATATATCTATCAAGTTTCACTTTTTGAGAGAGAAGGTGAGTGGAAAGGAAGTTAGACTAGAGTATGTGCCTACTAAGGAGCAGATTGTATATATCATTATGAATTCATTGCCTAAGGATACTTTTGAGTATCTCAAAGGGAAGTTAGGGGTGATTACCACTCCTAATTAGAACTAAGATGTATTGCATTGCATCAGTATGTGATTTTGATAGTCATATCTTCATGTAGTCAGATGATTGAAATGTTTAGATATGTGGTTTAGAGATTAGAGATATTTGTCATTGATGTTAAAGGAGGAGAAGAGAAATGTAAAAAAATTTATGGGGAGAAGAACATTATGAGGAGAAAATTCATGTGGAAGAGTTGAGGAGAAAATTCATGTGGAAGAGTTGATGAGGAAAGAGCTAGAAACTAAGGGGGAGTAAGTGTAGGAGATAGTTGCATTGATGGTGTTTTTCACATCATGTGTTGCCATAAATGCAAAATGGGGAGATTTTTGGATGTTGTGGTTGTGTTTCTAATATATGGTTATCATTGATTTCAACACTATTAGCATTAATGCATTAGAAACTATATATGTCCATGTTATTGAGAAAATTGTAATGAAATGAGTTGCAGGTTGTTAGTGGTGAAGTGAAGTTCAGTCTGTCGATGAGTTTAGTACATTGATGATCATAGGTTGTGGACTAAATGGTTTCTTTTTTATTATATCTAGTTTATCCATGTTGAGTTTCAAAGATTTGCATGAAGATTTGATCGAGTTATGAAGATTTACATTTTGACAATCTTTCTATTACTTCAATTTGTGTTCCTGAATGAAGATGATGTGATTTTAGTTGGTTCAGTTGTTGTGAATTATTATTTGGTGATTCATGATGTTTTTGGATGTTTCTAGATTGTGTTCTATCTGTGTTGCATGTTTGCATTGCTCGTGATCCAATATTTTCTATTGCGTGTTCATGTTTTTCATGTTCTTGGTAGACAAGGTGTTTGTAGTGTGTTGTTGATCTTGAAGGAATAATTTTTGAAGTGTTTTCATGTGAGATGTTGATTTGGGTCTTCAATAGGTTGTGGCCAAACTTGGTTGATTCACATTAATAATATTTAGTATTTTGGGCCGATAGTTTATTCATTTTATTATTTTGTTGAGGCTGACATGTAGGGATGAAATTTCTTTTTGCAGATATATATAAGTGATTGTTTATTCAAATTGAAGTATGTCAGTGGATGTCAAATGTGTGTGTGTGCAAATAATGTTCTAAATAATTTGAAGGAAGAGTAGAGTGTGAAGAAGAGTGAAGAAAAGTGAATATGTATTCATGTACTTAATCAAAACTATGATTAGGCATTAGCAGATGCTATTTTATCAGTTCAAATCCATGCAAATGTAATCTAATTCTTTCTGTAAGATAGTGCTTCTCCCTTTGGGTGGTTAGCCTTACTGTAATTGAGTAGTGAACTCTAGGTAGTGTGCATGAATGCATGTCCATTCCCCATATTTTATTTCTTTATACTTTTAACAGGGTATAATCTTGTGGATTGACCTCCACCATTATTTTTCCCCTAATAGGGTTTCCACAAAAAAGATATTGGTGCTATGTGTGTTTTTGATGTGTTGATGATTTATGCTTTCATGGTTAATAATCAGATCTGAGAATAAGTTTGATAAAGTTAAAGAAAATTAAATTTTTGGGACAACTGATTCACCCCCCCTCTCAGTTGCCTACCCTTGTGTTGCCAACACTTTTTCTGACACTAAATTTATCCCCCACTTTAGTAAGAGGATGAACCTACTTCAAACTCACACTAGAGTAGACAAACACCCAACAAGAGGGGTTCTAATGAACCAATGCTAGTTAGATGAGACAATAACAATGAAGAGGGGTGATCAAGCCCCCAAGATCAAAATCCCATGGCAAACCAAACATAAGCACAAAGGAATACGCACATGAAAAATGATATAAAGAACAAAGACAAGGCCAATGATACACTACTAAAGGAAAAGTGATAAAAAAAGAAAGAAATAAAAGAATTGTATCAAGCTTCAACTGTTTGTCCATCCTAATGTGGATCAGATCTAGGTTGTTTGCATACTCACTTTGAGGTGAGAGAACTCTTAGCTATCTACTGGGTGAGAAGTCCTAAAAGGTGAGAAACATACACTCACATGTGGTTTGTATGTAGTCACACACACATGCAAGTGGCTATGGGGAAATTCATGCCTTGGATTGGACTTCCCGCTCAAACCATACCAAAGTTATACCTGTTGGTAACTTTAATAAGGTGCCACACAAAAATGATTTTTGAACTTCATGAGGCAAGCCAAAATTTGTATTCTTGGAGGTCATGAACAAAAAAGATGGATTTATAGGTGCTCAAGCTATGTTATGCATGGTTTCCATATAACAACAAATGCAAAATGCAAAACTATAAAATATTCATAGGAGTCTTGCTTAGTTCATGTGAGGTCTTTAACTTAGGGAACATTGTGCCTAATAAATCCAAGAAAGGACCAATCAAAGAATAGAATGTTTTCCACTTAGGGGATGCAATGTGTCACATCAATCCACTAATTTGAGGAATGCAATATTCTAAGAAAGATCACACTCCTGAAGGACGTCACACCCAATGTCATCCAAAAACCAAAAAACACATTGTATGAAGTATGAAGGCTACACTAAGAACCAAGGAAAAGGAAAAATGCAAAAGAATAATGCTAATGTATGCCCCCACTTTAAAGGAATTTCTAAACACCAAACTATGAGAAATTACTTTAATGTAGCAAATAAAAAATTCAAACAAGAAAGTAGACATGAGAGCTAACTTGGAAATCCATATGCTAGGACATATGTTTCTGAGTAAAGTTACATCATGAAAGAGAAAAAGAATAGAGAGGGGCTGCCCCAAAAATGAAAACACCAAACACATAAGAGATATATGGATTTGGGGTTAGTATGTTCTTTTCTACAATTTTTTTTTTATAGAGCTTGGAACTGTCATCATCCCACAAATACACATAGAATATGATGGGTATGTGGCTGATGACTATTTTCTTACCCAAAATTGATAAAATGAAAAGGGTTTTAAAAGGAGATTCTCAGCTTTCCACAGATATAAATTATGCTTTATTTTGAATTTAATAAGTATTTATTATTCATTTTCTATTCAAATTATGACTAAAGTCCTAATTGATAGGCTGATTGAAAAACATCTATAGCTTCCAAACAGTATCACATTTTTTGAATCCAAAACATGCATCACATTCTATGCTTCGCATACTATAGGATTAAAAAAAGAGAAAATGAATTTCATGATGTTTTGACCAAGTTAAGGTGGTCAGACATACAAGTTTTTATATATTTTAAAAATTTGTAATAAAAATTCATAATTAATTATTTGGAAAAAAATTACAAAAAAATATGCATCACATCGGGGAATGAGTCCTCTACTTATATCTAAAATCTTATATAAAAATATTATCATTTTATTTTGGTTAGGGTGGTCAAACAAACACCTACTTATTTTTTCCCTGATAATTAAGTACCATTGCATTGAAATTTCAAAGTTTCACCAAATGGATTTTTTGTTTTTTTAAACAAACCTAGTAGTTTAGAAACCACATTCAATTTTGTACAAATTCTATTCTTACATACTTTTGAAATAATATAGATAACTTATTCAAATTTGTACATCAAGTTTCCTAACTTTGATTTTTTCTAAAGTTTTTGCCACTTAAGGCTCTATTTTTTCCATGATGATACTGCACATACCCAAAAGAAATTCTTTTGGGTCAACATGAAGGAGATAGGAACATCTTGATGCCTTGCATTAGCCCCAAAAGGAAAACACGATAAAAAGATAAAGATGAAATGAAAAGGAAATTAAAAAGAAATCCTTTAGGGTTAACATGAAAGAGACATGAATGCCTCGATGCCTTGCATCATCCACAAAAGGAAAACACAAGAAAAAGATAAATATGAAATGAAAAGGAAAAAGGAAAAGAAAGCCTTTTGAGTCAACATGAAGGATACATGAATGTATCAATGCCTTATGTCATCCCGAAAAGGAAAAAACAAGGAAAAGATAAATATAAAAAGGTGAAAGTGATGCACAACATAGAGAAGAATAAAGGTACAAATAGACGAATGTCACAAAGAGAGAGAAGATCAAACACCACATCATGGGGGATCAGATTACACACATGGAATCACACAAAAGAAAAAGAAGAGGGAAAAGAAAATTCAAAGGACTAGTAAGGAAAATGTGAGTCAACCTATGAGCAAGTCATCCACCTCCCATTCTCATTCTGTATAAGTGGAAGGTGAATGAAAACTCGAAGGGACAACAAAAAATGTATTACTAGGACAAGGCTAACAATTTCTTACCCCCATTGAGTGCAACACAAGAATGAACCAACGTAGGTAATGGGAAATGTTATGTAATAGTGAGAATAGAATATTCTACAACTATTACATGACAAGGGGTGAATCGATCTTAAGCTAGGCAATCACATGATGGCAATTGTTGCCATCAAAGTGAAAGGTTTTCAATATTAACTAAAATTCACAATATTTATTGGTACTATGTCTAAGAACTCGATGATATGCACAATGTGGGACTTTTTCATCTTTAGGATATAGAACTAAACAATTCATAGGTGGTAATGTTAATCATTTCTTTATTCAAAAGAAATTGTAGTTTCCTTTCACTTTCAAGTGTTGGTCGAGGAGACTTCAGTTTTTCTAACTTGCAAGGCCTCCTGCATTTGCTAGATTCACCCTTCTCTCTAATTGGAGGAGAACCTAAAGTGATCTTGTCATCCTTTTTAATTCTATGAGTGATTGGTTTCTCTTTAGGAAGAAGGAAATTTAGATCATGGGGGGAATCAAAGATCACTATACCATCATCTCAGAGCCTTAGGTATTCTGTAGGAGGCTTGTTTCTATGAGAAGGATCTTGATATCCTAACCCCTTTTTGTTTTCATCTTTTGGTTTTTTCTCTAAGAGTTTCATGAATTTTATGTTCACTTGTTGTGTCATCCTTTTTTGCTCAAGATTGTGAAACCTTTTCCATATGTTTCTTCAAGATTGATGGGAGTGTTTGTTACTTTGTTATCATAAAATGGTTGAGTGTTTGCTTGCTTAGAGGAACTAGGTTCACGTATTGTAGGGAACTTAGGTTGAACTTTTGTTTTAGGATGTAAGTGACCAAACATCTCAAGAGGTAGTATTGTAGAAGGATTTGGTTGATTCATGGATGGATAAAAGGATGCATTAGCTTCAAGGTTGTCAAGACAATTTTTTAGGAACTTATTGATGCTATCATCATCTTCTCCGATGATGTCAACATGATGAGGAGGACATGCATAAGGAGTTGAGTGAGCATGATTGAGTTCAGTGCCATTATGGTCATTCCTAAAGCTACAATTTGACATATCTACTAAGGACTTTAGTGACATCCTAAGCTTACTAAAACACATATCCTCAATGCAAATTTCATATTGTAAACTATGCAATTTTGATTTTAAGCAATGCAGAAGATGAATGAATGTACAATAAATGCAATGAAATGTATGAATTTTTTTTTCACAAACTGAAATAGAGAGATAACAACAACAAACATAAACTTAGAAAATTAACTGTAAATTCCATAAGATGCAGTGAAAAATATGCAATGGGACTAATTCACCTAAGGTGGCAAATGAGTCGAGGTACTAATTTATTTGAAAATTTACATAATTTTTTAATTGAATTTTATGCTTTTGATATTTTCTAATGTAAATCTAAGTTACAAATGCTTAATTTTACTATTTTCCAATGAAATTAAGTGCAATAATGTAAGCTAGATGAGCTTTTCACTAATGCAAATTTTGAAACCCTAGAATTTAAATTGAACAATGAAAAACCTAATGCAATGTTAATGCAAGCTAAATATAGGATGTAAATGGAATCAAAATTAGATATATGATGCTCTATATGCAGGTTCACCAAAATGAAATGTAGAAAATTGGCTGGGAGAATTTTTTCACTTCTAGGGTTTTGGACCTAAAAGGAGAAAGACCAATTTTCCAACCACGTCACTCAAGAACAAACCTTTGATATTTCAATGCAGAGGAGATTGAAATATAGAAAAGGGAAGGTTAAAGGGAATTGAATAATGTCTAATGAGGGTGTAAATGATGATTTTTCTTTTCCCTCACAATGATTTGTTGCTCCTAGGGTTTTTCACCTAGAAAGGAGAAAGGAGATTGAAAGGGGACAAAAATGCAAGGGGTCAGACTCAAAGTCTATGTTCATGGAATGTATTATGCCTAATTAAGATGTCCTAAAGCTCTGATATTAAATTGAAATAATCTAGTGATGCAAAACTTGGAAAATTTAAAGTGCTGGAAAACATAATGTGATATGCAAAAATGCCTAAAAATGCAATTAAATGATGAAATAACATAACAAATTGAAAGATGTGTACCTAGAATATGAAGCTTGATGTTGGGAGATTCTAGAATCCTAAAAAATTGATTGAAATACTGATTGGGACACTTACACTAGGTGGGGCGACTTAGTCCTAGTTTTAGGAAACTTTGTCAGAAAAAGAATCTACTATATGGGTACCTAGAAATGTCAAAATTAGTTTTTAGGTCTGAAAGTGGGACTAATTCACCACTAGTGGTGACTTAGTCCTTCTATGAATCTCAAGGAATTTAGGACAGTATTTGGAAGTCTTAGGTCTGTACTATCTTTTCTAATAGGTGTTCGTACTTGGTTCTATAGTAAATAGGGCAGAAAGCCTCTCAAAGCTTGAATTTGGGTGATGTTGACTTGATTGACTTTGTATAATTTTTTACCACCTTTCAACACCTAATTTCTTGATAAATCTATATACACAAGTTTGCAAACACACATGCAAAAAGTGGAAAAATGGTTGACCATTAGAGAATAGGGATTTTCCTAGGTCAAACTCCACTTTGGTAATCAAACCCTAAACAATGAAATGAAAAGTGTATGATAAATAGATAACATGCAAATACCATAAACTTACCACACCTTTGATGGTCAAAATCTAAAGATATGCAATGAAGTGCTCTAATAGATTATCTTGATAATGCTTGATTTGCTTGAATGCTTAGTGTTCAAATGCTTGATTGATGTTTAGTGAATGCAAGTGAATGAGAAGAAGTAAAATGAGGAGAAAAATACCTATTTATACTTGATTTTATTAAAATTTCTTGAAAGTAACACATCATAGGCTAACATCAAGGGTTATAGGACAAATTCCTGCTAGAATTTTAAAATTATTTTGAGTTTTGTGTGAAAAAGGACTAAGTTTCCCCTATTGGCAACTTAGTCCCACTTAAGAAAATTAAGTGGGTGTGAATAATTTTGGGGCATTAAAAGTTGTCCAATAGGAGTTTTGTCAAAAACACACATGAAAATAGTCAGAAAGTACATTAAGGTGTCAAATAAAGATTAATAAAGGTGTAAATAGTGAAACTAAGCCTAGAAGTGTGAAATCTTGTTACAAGACTTTACAATGCTTCAAAATAGGACTTAGTAAGTGATGAAAAGGTTATTTTTAGGTGAATTGTAATGAAAAGTCTATAAAAGTGTATAAACTTGTTACAACACTTTAGAAACCTTCACAACACGTCATAATTTGAATATTTAGGACCTAATGTGAATGTTTAGGCCACATCACAACATTAAACCCAAGAAAAATCAAGACAAAGTCCACTAGAAAGACTCAAGTGAGTGTAAAAATGTCAACTATACATTTTTTGGCAACACATTAAGCCCCCACTTTAGTGAGAGGATGAACTTGCTTCAAACTCTCGCTAAAGTATCCCAACATGCATATTAAGAGGGATCCTAATGTACTCGTGTTGGTAATATGAAGCAATAATAATCAAGAGGGATTATCAAGCCCCCATTATTAAGATCTCATGGTGAACCAGATATAATAATAAAGGAATAAACATGATGAAGAAAAGAAGTGAAAGCTTTGATCATCTATCCAGCTTGTTGTGGATTAGATCTAGGCCAGTTGTTTGAAATAAGAAATGTGAACTCACTCTGGAGCGATGGAACTTATGGATTTATGTTAGGTAAGAAGTACCAAGTATACTCACTCTAGGGCCACAAAACTTTTGGTTGTCTGTGGGGCGAGAAATCTCAAAAGGGGGGATACATACGCCAGTTGCTATGCACTCGCAAACGCATAGGTGGCTATGGGGAAATTCATGTCGTTGAGTGGGCTTCTTGCTTAACCAAATCAAATTTATACCTCTTGATAACTTTAACATGGTGTCACAGGGGAAAATTTTGGTTCATGCTTCATGAGGCAAGCGAAGCTTCATATGCTTAGAAATCATGAACAAATGCAAGGGAACCACAAAAATACAAAAGATGTTGAAAGGAGTCTTTTTAAGATCATGCAAGGTCTATCACTTGGGGAACATTGTGTCTAATGTCTCCAAGAGAGGACCAATCAAATAATAGTATATTCAAAACTTAGGGGATGTAGTGTGTCACATTAGGCCACCAAGAGGAATATAATATGCTAAGATAGGTCACACTTGTGAAGGACCTCACACCCAATGTCATCCACAAAGTGATGAATGCATCGTGTGAAGTGACAAGTTTTCACTATGAACCAATAATACAAATGAATTATGGTAATGTATGCCCCCCACATTAAAATAATTGCTACACATTTTTCTTTGAGAAATTACTTTAAAGGATCAAAGGAAAGATGCAAAAAGAAAACAAGACATGAGAGCCAACTTGGAAAGCCGTATGCCAAGCCATATGTTTCCAAGTAAGGTTGTGTCATATAAATGGAAAAGAAAACAAAAGAAAAGGGGAGGTCTTCTCTTCAGAGAAGAACACACCAAACACATAAGGAATCTATGAATTTGGGTGTTAGTATGTTCATTGTTGTATTTTTTTTATTAAAGAGATCATAAATATCATCATTCCCTAAATACATAGAATTGGAATAATGACACACAGAGAGCGAAAAACAAAAGAAAGAGAAATTATGTTTTGGGTCAACATGGAAGAGACATTGCACTCTCAATGATTTGCATCATCCCCAAAAGGAGAACACAAAAAGGAAAAAAAGAAAAAGGACCTTTTGGGTAAAAATTGAAGAGACATAGGGCATCTCAATGCTTTGCATCATCCCCAAAAGGATGAACACAAAACAAAAACAAAAAAGAAAGGACCTTTTCGATCAACATGGAAGAGACATAGGGTGTCTTGATGCTTTGAATCATCCCAAAAAGAAGAACACAAAAAAGGGAAAAAAGAAAAAGGACCTTTTGGGTCAACATGGAAGATACATAGGGTGTCTCAAGACTTTGTGTCATCCCCAAAAGGAGAACACAAAAAAGGAAAAAAAAGAAAAAGGACCTTTTGGGTCAACATGGAAGAACATAGGGCATCTCTATGATTTGCATCATCCATAAAAGGAGGACACAAAAATAAATTTCAAAAAGAAAAGATAACATACAACATATAGAAGAATAGTTGTACAAATAGAGGAAGTGTACATAGAGAGAGAACATTAAACAAACAATACGGGGGAACACAATACACACATACAATCAAACCAAAGGAAAGGAAAATACAAATGAAATGTAAAAGGATAGCAAGGAAAATGCAAGTCAACCATCTAACAAGTCATCCACCTCCCAATCATGGTTAGAGTATTGTGAGGGTGGTTGGTTGTCCAAAGGAAGAATTTCAAGTGTCGAACTAGGAGATGCACTAGGTTCTTCACTTGGTTGAGAAGATTTATCATTTAAACTCATGGTAGATGAAAATAAAGAATTTAAATCATTATGCACTTCGTCATCTATTTTTGTGATCTCCTTGCCATCATCATCATCATCAATATTGATTACAATAGGAGGAGAAAGGGTTATTTCCAAGGAAGGATATATTAAAAGTTGTGGCTATTGGATCAGTTCATTTTTTTGTGAGGGATGGACTGTATTATCTTGTGGTGGGTGAAGAGGATGAGTGTGATCATATATTGCTTCTATCAAAGGTGGAGGTTTGTTTTCTTTTTTTTCTTCCATTTGAAACTGATGAGCAAGGAGACGATGATGATGCCTACATTCCCTAGCACCACAATTTAGTTTTATTTTATTTTGAAGTTGTTGAGGTGTAAGAGCAGGTTGATCCATCATAGGTTCCTTTTATTCTGGAGAGGGATGAACAAAAGACACTAAAGAATATGGGTCAATAAATTTCTCTTTGGCTTTATACACTTGTTTGATGTGAGGAGGCATGATGGGATTTGTTTCATTTTCTCTTGGTTATTTAGACGATGGCAGGGAAGTGTCTATGGTTGGGTGCTTAGGAAGTATTATTGTTTGTTCAATCTCAAACTCAGGTTGAAGCATGGTTTCATCTAGGATAGGAGGAGTGGAAGTGGATGGGGACATGTTACAAAGATATAATTCAGTAATTCATTTGGCTTTGAACTTTTGATAGGTTATGAAAAATAAGTCCTTTTGAGGGGTGATGGGTTCCATAGGTTTAGGGCAAAAGGCTTCTCAGGAAAAATTACCTTTAGAGGATAATGGATTAAAGCCACTATGGTGTATAATAAATATTTCATTTCCATGTGGAAACTTCAAAGTTTGTGAAAAACTAAGGGGACCACTTTCATCGAGCGGAGCCATGGGTGGCCTAGCTATAGACAAAAATGATCCAATTGTGGAATAATATAAAATGTTACATCTAGTGTTTTGGGTCCTATCTGTAAGGGGAGTATGATCGATCCAATCATGGGGCATGCAAAATAGGTTTTTGTTTTAATCCATGTAGTTGGTTTCTTATAATCATCTTGATAGAGATTGTGTAATACTAAAAATTCTTACGTCATCACATTCTTCCCACATGTAGGATCTATTAATATCCCATTAGTGGGCTTATCATAGATTCTACTAGCTATGTAAAGAGGATCATCAAGAATATTTTTAAGTATATCATGAGAAGAAAAATTAATATCAAGAGATTTATTGGTTGCGACTTGAAACATAGATTTTTGAGACCCTATGGATTACTCTTACACTTCTAGGGTTTTTCACCTAAAAGGAGAGAGATAGGGCAAAAAATGCTAATGTATCACTCAAATTAGAATGTATGCAATGTTTTTTAGTGTAAATGAACTTAACTAAATGAAATTGACTAATCTAAATGACTAAAAATTAATGCAAAAGTGTAATTGCAACTATGTTAGAAAACACATTGTGATATGCAAACAATTATGTAAATGAAGAAATAATGCAAAACATAAAGTACACAGATGAATCTGAGTGGACCTAGATGACTTGTAATGATTTTGGAGTGTTCTGAATGCTAATGGAAATCATTGACTTTTCACAATGGGACTCATTCACCGAGGGTAGTGAATCAGTCCACCTACTGGTGAAAAACTATTGAGAGTTGGTTTATGTATGTCGGGATCTGGAATTTGACAAAACTCAAGTTTCCAGTCCTATGGTGGTACTCATTCACCATAGGTGGTGAATCAATCCTCTACCAAATTTCTAAAAAATTAGGAGACAACTCTGCAACACCAGATTCTAAAATGTCTGCTTGTCGAGTTACTAAACTCAGATCTATAAAAAACAAACAAAGAATTCTCTCCAAGCTTGAATTTGACTCAAGTTGACTTGAAGTACCTAGTTTAATTATAAATAAATCTTCAACACCTAATAGCCTATCAAATATGCATAAAAAGAGCTGCAAGCAAACATGCAGTAGGGGAAAAATGATTAGGCATTGGTGAATAGGGGTTTTCCTTGGTGCAACCCCACTTTTGGTAATTATACCCTTGAGAAGAGAATGAAATGAAAGATAAAGATAAACTAATAACATGCAAGTGCTATCAACTTACCTAACCCTTGACAATGCAAGTCTGAAGTAAGATCAATGGCTACTTCAAAGTGCTTCAATAGTGCTTGAATTATTGATGTAAAGTGTTTGAATGCTTGAAATGTAGGATTGAATGCTTGAATGAGTGAGGAGATGTAAAATGACGTGAAAAACATTTATTTATACAATTCTTGTGACTTAGTATCTATTGATATTAGGCTGACATCAAGTGATTTTGAATAAAATCCTAAAAGGAAATTTGAAATATTTTGAATTTGGGGCCAAGGGGGACTCATTCACTACCAATGGTGAATGGGTCCCACCTAGGACCAAAAAACATGTGTCACAAAAAATGTTGTATTTAATGTTGTTTGTTGGGATAAAATTCAAAAATACACTTGATTACAACTTATGATGGTGTAAATAGTGAAAATATTCCTAGAAGAATGTGAAAGCTTGTTACAAGACTTTATAACACTTCACAATAGGACTTTTTGATGAGTAAAAAGGTAATTTTTAGTTAAATTGCATTAAATAGAGTCTAGAAGAATGTATAAATGTCTTACAATGCTTCACAACACCTTCACAAGATGTCATTATTTGATTTTTAATACCTAAATAAGCATCTTCAAGCCATGTTACAACATAAAATCAAAGAAACATAGTTCCAAAACCATGAAAAAAGACCTAAAAGACCATGAAAATGACAAGGGGCCATTTTTCCATGACACATTTCGCCCCCACTTTAGTGATAGGATGAACTTGCTTCAAACTCACACTAAAGTAGCCATGAACATTGAGGGGAGTGTTCAGATGCACTTACTTAAGCAAGATGGAATGACAATGATGAAGAGGGATGATCAAGCCCCTAGGATGAAGATCCCATGGAAAACTAGATATAACAACAAAGGAACACACAAGTGTTGAAATGATTTGGATGAAGCTTCAATCATTAATCCAACTAGTTGTGGAAAGAGATCTAGGTTGATTGTTTGAAAACAAGAATGTGTAGTCACTCTAGGGCCATCAAACTTCAGGTTGTTGGTGGGAGAGAAGGCCCAACTGTATACTCAATCTTGGGCTGCGAAAATAGTTGTCCATAGGGTGAGAAAGCCCAAAAGGTAAGATATATACACTAGTTGGTATGCACTCACAAAACACAAAGGTGTTTATGGGGAAAAGTCATGCCACTAGGTGGGCTTCTCACTTAACCATTGCAAAGTTATACCACCTGATAACTTTAACAAGGTGCCACAAGAAAATGCTCATAAACAAAATGGAAAGGTACCACACTCATGTATGTTGTGTTATGCAAGGTGGCAAAAAGGAATGCAAAATGTAAAAAAGTAAAACATAAAATATAAAAGGTGAAAGGATGTTCAAAGGAGTCTTGTTCAGTTTATGCAAGGTTAGTCACTTAGGGGACATCGTGTCTAATTTCTTACAAGAGAGGACCAATTAAACAATAGTATATTCTCAACTTAGGGGATGCAATGTGTTGCATTAGGCCACCAAGAGGAATGTAATATGATAAGATAGATCACACTTATGAAGGACATCAAACCCAATGTCATCCACAAAGTGATGAGCACATAAAATAAATGACAATGCTACACTAGGAAGGACAAGTGCAATTGAAATAATGGTAATGTATGCCCCCCACTTTAAAGGAATTGCTACACATCATTCTTTGAGTAGTTACTTTAAAGTAGAACAAAAAAGAAAATGCAAAAAGAAAATGAGAAATGAGAGCCAACTTGGAAATCCCTATGCCAAGTCAAATGTCTTGAAGTTAGTCTCCGTCATGTCAAGGAAAAAAGAAAAAAAAAGAAAAGGGAGTTTCCCCTGGAGCAAAGAAAGCACACCAAACACATAAGGGATCTATGGATTTGGGGGTAGTATGTCATTGTTGCAATAGGTTTATGAAAGAGATTAGACCTATCATCATTCCAAAAGGCACAGAGAACTAGAAGAATGGCACGAAGATAGCAAAAACAAAGGAAAAAGAAAGTCCACTTTGAGTCAACATGGAAGAGACATTGCAGTCTCAACACCTTACATCGTCCCCAAAAGGAAAACATAAGTGAAAAAGAAAATGAAAAATATTTTGAGTCAACACAAAGGAGACATTTTGGTCTCAATGCCTTGCATCATCGCCAAAAGGAAAAAACAAAACAAAAAGAGAAAAATACAAAGACCTTGTGGGTCAACATGGAAGAGACATAGGGTGTATCTATGCTTTGTGTCATCCCCAAAACGAGAACAAAAAACAAAAATAGAAAAACAAAAACAAAATTTGGATCAACATGGAAGACACATAGGGTGTCTTTACACTTTGCATCATCCCTAATAGGAGAACATAAAAAAAAAGAGAAAAAGAAAAGGACCTTTTGGGTCAACATGGAAGAGACATAGGGCATCTCTATGCTTTGTGTCATCCCTAAAAGGAGAACACAAAACAAAAGGAGAAAAATACAAGGACCTTTTGGGTCAACATGGAAGAGACATAGGGTGTATCTATGCTTTGTGTCATCCCCAAAAGGAGAACAAAAAACAAAAATGAAAAATATAATACACAACGAATAGAAGAATAGAGGTGGAAATAGAAGAAGTGTACAAAGAGAAAGAAAATCAAATGCATGATACGGGGGAACACGATATGCACATGAAAAAGAAAAGAAAATGAAAACAAAACAAATAATGCAAATATAAGTCAACCATTAATTAAGTTATTGGTTTGTCAATATTAAAGAGATAAGTAGAAAAGGAATAACATAGTTAAGAGACAAAGGTAATTGCATTACAAGGACAAGGCTAAGAATTTTTTGTTCCCCCTCACAAATGGTAAGGACAAGCATGAGACGAGCTGGGTGATGTGAAAGGATCTTGCAATAGTGAGAATAGGGAATTCTACAACTATGGCATGATGATGGGATTCAATGGCCTTAAGGTATGCCAGGAAAACAATCAGTATCAGTGAAGTGATACTTATTTAGTATTTCTTTCAATGTCTGGCATTCTTGAGTGCGATGTCCAAGTATGTGATTATATTTTCAAAATGGTATGTTAGAGTCTTTGGGATGAATAACCAACCTATTCATAGGCAGTAAAAGTATAAGACCTTTGTTTAAAAGGAGTTGAACTCTCTGTTCATATTCAGGTGGAGGATGTGTGGGAAACTTGATCTTTTTGAGTTTGTAATGTCATTTTAACTTGCTAGATTCTCCTTGTTCATGAATAGAAGGAGGAGAAGGACCCATGGGGATCCCAACATCCTTGTTATTAGGAGATAGTGGTTGCTCTCACAAAAGAAGAATATTTAAGTTAGGAGCATTTAAGATCACCATTCCAACATCCAAAAGTCTCTTAGGTTGAAGGGTATGTCTCTTAGGATGAGAAGGATCGTGATTTCCAAGTCCTATTATGTTTTCTTTGGTTGGTAGTTGTTGAAAAAGGTGATGGATGTCATGTTCATGTTTTTTGTCACAACCTTGTTTACTTAAGATAGTAACTCCTTTACCATAAGTCTATTCAAGGTTGATAGGAATTTTTGTGACTGTGTGCTCATAGAATGGTTGGGATTGTGATTGGTGAGAGGAACTAGTTCCACTTGAGGGATGAACCATAGGGACTATAGTGATTTCAGGATGTGAATATGCAAAGTGATCAGGAGGCACAACAATGGGAAGGTCTTGTCATTTCATGGATGGGAAAAAGGTTTCATTGGCTTCTATGTTGTCAAGGTAGTCATTTTAGAACTTTTCCATGCTATCATCATCTTCTCCAATGATATCTACTTCATGAGGAGGACAATCATTAGGAGTTGTAGGAGCATGTTGGAGTTCAAGGTCATTAGGGTCATCACCAAAGGCATAGTTGGACATGTCTACCAATGACTTTAAGGAATTCCAAAACTTATTGAAAGAAAATTCCATGATGAAAATAAACTAAGATACAATAAATGAGGAAAACCAGAGAATCTATGAACGAAAATAGAATGCAAGAATAGAAAAGTGTAATGTAGAAAAATTCCAAAAAGATTGCAAAAATGTTGTTTCAGAAGTGTAGAGGGACTCATTCGCTGTAGGCGGAAAATTAGTCCTAGTATGAAGTTTTTTAGTATTTTTCAAATATTTAAAGATGATTTAAATTCTCTACAATATGAAATTTGTAGATGAAAAATGTATATTTTTACTTTTTTCAATGAGATGTAATGCAAAAATGAAATCTACAAGAAGTTTTCACTAATGCAAAATGAAAAGTCCTATAATGCAATAACACATCAATGTCCTAATTGAATGCTAACGAAAATGGAAACTTAGGATGCAATATGTGAATGCAATCAGAAATCTATAGTGTTCAAAAGTCGGATTTAACAAAACGAAACATAGATTTTTGGGACCCTATGGACTACTCTTATGCTTCTATGGTTTTTCACCTAAAAGGAGAGAGATCGGGTCAAAAATGCTAATGTATCACTCAGATTAGGATGTATGTAATGTTTTTTAATGTAAATGAACTTAACTAAATGTAGTTGACTAATCTGAATGACAAAAAATGAATGCAAAAGTGTAATTACAATTATGTTTGAAAACACATTATGATATACAAACAACTATGTAAATGAAGAAATAATGCAAAAAATAAAGTATAGGGATGAATCTAAGTGCACCGGATGACTTGTAATGATTCTAGAGTGTTATGAATACTAATGGAAATCACTAATTTTTCACAGTGGGACTCATTCACCCAGGGTGGCAAATTAGTCCACCTGCTGGCGAAAACTTGTCAGGAGCTAGTTTATGTTTGTTAGGATCCATAATCTGAGAAAACTCAAGTTTCCAGTCCTAAGGTGCGACTAATTCTTGTTGGCTTATCAAATTTAGATCTATAGAAAATGGACAAATAACTCTCTCCAAGCTTGAATTGGACTCAAGTTGACTTGAAGCACCTAGTTGACTTATTAATCAATCTTCAACACCTAATAACCTATCAAATATGTATAAAAAGAGCTACAAACAAACATGCAATAGGGAAAAAATGATTTGGGGTTAAATAATAGGGGTTTTCCTTGGTCCAACCCCAGTTTTGGTAATTAAACCCTTGAAAAGACAATGAAATGAAAGAGAAAGATAAACTAATAACATCCAAGTGCTATGAACTTACCTAAGCCTTGATGATGCAAGTATGAAGTAATGTCAATGGCTACTTCAAAGTGATTCAATAGTTCTTGAATTTTTGATGTAAAGTGCTTGAATGCTTGAAATGTAGGATTGAATACTTGAATGAGTGAGGAGAAGTAAAATGAGGTGAAAATAACTTATTTATATAATTCTTGTGCCTTAGTATCTGTTCATACCTCATCAAAATCCAACATCAAGTGATTTTGAATAAAATCCTGAAAGGAAATTTGAAATATTTTGAATTTGGGGGCAAGGGGCACTCATTTTCTACCCATGGCGAATGGGTCCCACCTAGGACCTAAGAAAATGTTTCAAGAAAAATGTTGTATTTAATGTTGTTTGTTGGGATAACATTCAAAATACACTTAATTACAACTTATGAGGGAAAAAAGAGACCAAATAAAGCATGAGAAGGGTGTACATAGTGAAAATATGCCTAGAAGAATGTGAAATCTTGTTACAAGACTTTACAACATTTCACAATAGGACTTGTTGATGAGTGAAAAGGTGATTTTTAGGTAAATTTCATTAAATAGAGTCTAGAAGAATGGAGAAATGTATTACAACACCTTCACAAGATGTCGTTCTTTGAGTTTTAATACCTAAATAAGCATGTTAGAGCCATGTTACAACATAAAATCAAAACCAAATAGTTCCAACACCATGAAACAAGACCTAAAAGGTTAGGAACATGACAAGGGACCATTTTTCTATGGGATAGGACCTTACAAGGGATAACATCTATCACACCCACAAGTTTATCCATAGGATTAACTTTGGTAACTTTTTGAGTAATATCCAGTTGTTCATTATTTTTATCCATATTCAACACATAAGAGTTTGAAGGTTCACTAGCCTTGACAAATGAAATATTGTGTTAGGCATGGGATTGGTAAAGATTTGTAAATTTTGGTTAGGGGGTGCAACAAAATTATTGCCTTGATCATTTACACCTACAATGGATAGACAACCCAAATCAATAAGGTCTTGAACTAAGTGTTTGAGATGCTTACATTATTTGGTGTCATGCTCATTTTGGAAATGAAAATCACAATAAGGATTTTTTTTAAATGTAGGTGGTAAAGGATTGGTGGTATCAAGTGGTTTAACAATGGGCAAAGTGATCATTTATTGTTGAAGCAATTGGTTCATCGCAGGAGAGTATTAGGTAAGGGGGTAAATTATCTCTTGGGGTCCTGATAGGTATAAGGTAGCACTGCTTTAATAGTTACCACTTGTTTTGGAACTAGTTGGGTTGGTTGTAAAGAATGCTAATTGAACTGTAAAAATCCTTTGTGTGGTTTTCTAAATTTTTGGGTGTTGTTTTGATTGTTTTGCTCAGACTTCTCAGCTTGGTTAGAAGTGGACTTTGAGTCACGGCTAGAAATCAAGTTCTGATAGTCACAAAGGGTCATGCATAAATGCATGAACAAAGGAAATTTCATCATAGTTAACTTATCCTAAAGGTGATTATGTAAGTTTCCAATAAAAATCTTTTGCAGATGTGAATCAGGAATCTTAACATCAATTTGAGCATACAATGACTAACAACGGGAAATGAAGTTAGTTGGTTTTTCATCAAAATTTTGTTTACATTGCACTAAATCAACCATTATTTGTTTAGGAGTCATATGGACTTGGAAATGAATTATAAAGTCATCTAGAAGTTCATTGAAAAATAGGATTGAATGATTGGGTAAGTTTTAAAACCACTCCAATGTAGTGTCTTTCAAGGTCTTAGGAAAGAGTTTGGATAACAACTTATCATCGAGAACAAAGTCACTGCACAAGGCTATATAAGCATTGACATGATTAGTAGGGTCTCCTTTGCCTCTTTATTTCTCAAACCTAGGAATTTCAATTCATTGTGGCATCTGTGTGCATAGGATCTCTACAGTTCAAGGACTACTATGAAAATGATATGTGGGTGGAGCATTTTTACTTTGGCTAATTGTGGAGATTCATTTTTGCATGGACAAAATGGTATTAAATATTTGTTCAATGATGGGATTAGTGTAATTGGTATGAGGTGGAAGGGAAAATGGTGATGGATTGTATGTAATGTTAGGGGAAGTGAAAGGGACACTAAGAGGGGTCAAGGTGGAAGAAGAAATATATGATGCCACAAAAGAACTAGGACTAGAAATGCTAGTTGGAATTGTAAAAGAAGGAGCGACATGACTAACCTACTACATAGTTATTTTAACCTGAGGAGTGGTATAAGTTGGTATGGATGCTATGGCTGAAGGAGGAGGAATGTGAGATCCTTCTTGACTTACAACAATGTTTTCTGGTTGGGATGTGGAAGGAATATATTTTTTGTATATCTCAACAATTTTCTTCATAACTTGTAAGCCATCATCACTTTCAAATAAATGATGAAGGTTTTCAATTGCAGGTATGGAAGTTGTGGAAATTTTCTCAAGGGATAAGTCTTGTTGTAAATGTGCAAAATCCTCATGAACGCTAATCATCTTGTCTTGCAGAATGACACTAGTTTGTGTGTCAAGATGAATAGGATGGGAAGGTGAAGGCATGTGAGTTTTAGTATCCATTCCTAATGCACCATTGTCCATACCAGAGTAGGAGCTGTTGAGATCCCAAGGTCCACAACATAAGTGTTATTGCAAGAATCCATGAGTCTAGAACTTTGTCTTACTAAAGCATTATCAATGGGGCACCAAACACTCATACAAGTACCACAAAAGATAGGGTGGATGCAAATGCTATGCAATATAGGGAAAATAAAATGTAAAAATTAGTAAATCTATAAACTGAAACAAAGATGCAATACTAAAAAAAAAAAGTACATTAAATACCCAAAAATGACTAGAAAATGCAGTGCAAAATATGCAAAAGGTCTAAGTCACCTAGGGTGGCGATTTACTCCCACTAATGACTTTTTGTGTTTTTTAGAATTTTTAAAAGCAATTCTATCTTTCAGATGCAAAAATGGAGCTAGAGTATGTAATTGCAGAATCTTTTTGTTTTGTAATGCAAAAAATGATGCAATAATGCAATCTAAGTAAGCTTTTCACTAATGCAAGTTTAAAACCCTACGATGTTATTTAACCAATGCAATATGTACTGCAAATGAAACCTAGGATGTACTTTTTAAATTAGAAAGGAATATGTTCAAATTTTAGGTTCACCAAAATGTAAACAATGATTTTGGTTTGCCCTCACAATGCTTTGCTCCTCCTAGGGTTTTTCACATAGAAAGGAGAGTGGAGATTGAAAGGGGACCACAGTGCAAGGGTTTACACTCAAATTATATGTTCATGAAATGTATTATGCATAATTAATATGTCATAATGCTCTGATTTGAAATTGAAATGATCTAATGTTGCAAAACATAGAAAATGTAGAGTACTAGAAAACACAATGTGATATGCAGAAATGCCTAAAAATGCAATTAAATGATGAAATAACATAACATAATGAAATATGTGCACCTAGAATCTAAAGCTTGATGCTAGCAGATTCTAGAATCCTAAAAAAATTACTAAAAAATATTGATTGGGAGTTTTACACTAGGTGGGGCGCCTTAGTCCTAGTTTGGAGAAACTTTGTCGGAACATGAATTTTCTAAACGGGTATCCAAAAATGTCAAAATCAGTTTTCAGACCCCAAAGTGGGACTAATTCACCACTATTGGTTAGTTAGTCCTCTTGCAAATCTCAAGGAATTCAGGACAAAATCTGGAAGTCCCAGGTCTACACTTTCTTTTTTGATAGGTGTCCATACTTGATTCTCTAGTAAAGAGAGTAGAAAGCCTCTCCAAGCTTGAATTAGGGTGATTCTAACTTGATTGAATTTGCAGACTTGTTGACTAAATTTCAACACCTAATTGCTTGATAAATTTGCATACACAAGTCTACAAACACACATACAAAAAGGGGAAAAATGGTTACCACTTTGGTAGACAAACCCTAAACAATGAAATGAAATGAAAAGAGTATGATAAATAGATAACATCCAAATGTCATAAACTTACCATAACTTTTATGCTCAAAATTTGAATATATGCAATGAAGTGCTCCAATAGATTTCCTTGATAATGCTTGATTTGCTTGAATCCTTAGTGCTCAAATGCTTGATTAATGTTTAGTGAATGCAAGTGAATGAAGAGATGTAAAATGAGGAGAAAAAGACTTATTTATACTTGATTTTATTAAAATTTCTGAAAAGTAACACATCACAAGCTGATCTCAAGGGTTAGGGAAAAATTCTCGCTAGAATTTTAAAATTATTTTGAGTTTTGTGCCAAAAAAGGACTAAGTCGCCCCTATTGGCGACTTAGTCCCACTTAAGAAAATTAAGTGGGTGTTGAGAATTTTAGGGCATTAAAATTTTTCTAGCAGGAATGTTCTAAAAACACACTTGAAAATTGTTGGAAAGTACATTAAGGGGTCAAATAAAGCATAAGAAAGGTGTAAATAGTGAAATTAAACCTAGAAAAGTATGGAATCTTGTTACAAGGCTTTACAACACTTCAAAATAGGACTTAATAAGTGATGAAAAGGTGATATTTTGGTGAATTGTAATGAAAAGAGTCTAGAAAAGTGTAGAAATAGGTTACAACACCTTCACATGACATCATAATTTGAATGTTTAGGACCTAATGTGAACGTTTAGGCCACATCACAACATTAAACCCAAGAAAAATCAAGACAAAATCCATTAGAAAGATTCAAGTGAGCATAAAAATGTCAACTATACATTTTTTGTTGATGGAGGGGTTCACCATCAAGCACAAACTTGGAAAATAAAATGTTTGAAAACATAGTGTGATATGCAAAATGACCTAGAAATGCAAGTAAAATGTATCAAAAAGATATGAAACTAGAAATGTACACCTATGAAAGTAAAGGAAGTAGAATGAAGGTATAGAATCTTGAAAAATATACTGTTGAAGTTGATTGGGACTCATATGCCAAATTAGGCAAATCAGTCCAGTTTTAGGTAAACTATGTCGAAATAGGTTTCAAGCAAAGGGGTACTCAAATCTACAAAAATCCCTAACAAATAGATACAGTGGGACTCATTTTCTAATAGTGGTGAATCAGTCCACTTCTAGATTTTGGAAATTCAAAACTGGATTTTGTAGCTCTCAGTCTACTTTTTTGTTACTTATTCAAATTCTGGTCCAAAATTGCAAAATTTAGCCTATAGACCTTCTCTAAGCTTCTCCAAGGTTTGGTGGAAACTTTGACAAATTTTCTCCAACTTTGCTTCTTGACAAATCTACAACCTAGCTCTACAAATCACACACAAGAAGAGGGAAAAATCTTGTGGGCGTTAGTGAAAAGGGTTTTCCTTGGTCAAATCCCTTGTTGGTAATTAAACCTTGAACTTAAAGTAAATATGAAAAGAGAATGATTAATGAAAAAATAGTAATGTTTCAACTCACCAAACCCTTGCAATAAAAGGCTACAAACATGTAAGTGATGGCTCCAATGGATGTAGACATGGACCCTTGGTTGATGTTGATAGATCTTGAATGCAATGCTTGCATGAATTACAAATCCCTACACCACAATTGTTAGCTCTAAAACAACATGATGCAAATAATCTTTGACATGATGAATGACACTTGAAGAATTCTCTAAAATGCTTGATAATCTACCCTTGAAATTCCTTGAATGCTCATGTGAATGCTCAAATTATCTTGTGAACTCACTTGAATGCTTGGGCTGAAAATGAGTGAAAGAACCTTGTATTTATACTTAATTATGTAATGATTCCAAAAATTACAACACTACAAGCCTGCATCAAATATAGGAGAATAAAACCCCACTGGAAATTTTAAATTTAAATTTTGGTCACACGAGACTCATTCACCCAAGGTGGAAAATGAGTCCCATCACACATAATGTATGGTACCAAAAATCAAAAGTTTCTAGAAATGTGTGAAACATGCATCAGGGCCAAAAAGGCCTAGGTGGGACTCATTCACCGAAGGTGGTGAATGAGTCCTAGACTCTAAATCTATGCCACATAAGCTAGGAACACCTAATTATGATTGGTTACTGGTTGGTGTCAAGATTATCCTTAAAAAGATGCAATAAATGAGGCTTGTGGATGCAAAATAGGGCCAATTAAAGCATAAGAAAGCCAAATTGTTAATTACAATCCTAAAGGAATGTGAAAGTTTGTTACAACACTTTACAAAACTCCAAATAAGGCAAGGTTAATGTTAATTATGATTAAAATTATGTTTATTATGCATAGTTAATTGATAAAACCCTAGAAAAGTGTGAGAGTATGTTAGAACACTTCACAACACTTTTGTAAGGAATCATTAAATTCCATAGGTTCACAAGGGTCCAAGAGCTAATGTGAATGTGTTATCCACATTACAACACTAAATCAAGGTAACATTAAGCCAAAATCCACAAGGAGGACCAAAATGAGTGCAAAAAATGTCAAAGAATCCTTTTTTCAACACTACATCTATAAAATTGTGTGAAGTGGCTAGCTTGAACATAGATCTTGAATTGAATGAATTCTTGATAGATCTTCACTTGAATTGCTTGCTTGAATAAAAACCCTACATTACAAATGTTAGCTAAAAAACACATGATACAATAATATATTTGACATGCTGCTCAAATCTTGATGGTGGCTCCAAATGTCCATGAATTGCTCTTGAATGTTCTTGTGAACTCTAATTTTCTATTGTCAATGCTCTTGTAAAAGTATTAGGTAAAAAGGAGTGAAAGAACCTTGTATTTATACTTATCCATGATTAATATCCCAAAATTACACCACAACAAGCCAACATATGAATTCATTAATTAAAGGAGGCTAAATCCTACCAAGATTTGAAATTAAATTCTAAAAATAACTTTAGGGGGACTAAGACGCCCTAGGTGGCATTTTAGTCCTGAGTCTTGAAACTTGGGGCATAGACTCCAAAAAGGGGCCCTTTTAAGGTGCCTTTAAAATCAGGATCTAAAGACCTTTGGAGGATAAAGATGCCCTAGGTGGCATTTTATTCCCAATCCAAAAATCAAGGACATAGCCAAAATATTTTTATCCTTCGATGTTTGTCGAGATTAGCCATAAAAAGATATAATTTATTAGGCTTGTGGATACAAAATAGGACCAATTAAGACATAAATAAGGATAAACAAGGCAAATGGGCCCAAACAAGAATGAAAATGAAAGGGTATACATTTTCCTACAATACATTTAGCCCCCACTTTAGTGAGAGGATGAAATTTCTTTAAACTCACACTAAAGTAGCCAACTACGTGATCGAGAGGGGTTTAGATGTACGAATACTAGTAAGATAGGATGACAATAACCAAGAGGATGGACAAGCCCCTAGGATCAAGATCTTATGTAAAACCAACATAGGCACAAAGGAACACACTTGTAGATGATATATGAAGCCATAACCAGATCATAAGTATACCACATCAAAGATAGGAAAACGAAAAAAGAAATGGATCAAGCCTTGACTAGCCATCCAATGCATTGTGGACAGGTCTAGACTATTTTTCCAAAAAAATTTTACAAGTGGAACGTGTTTTCCACTATGAAAACAAAATGCATGCTCACAAGAGCTAGTGAAGCTAGTTGTCCACTAGGTGAGTCACAAGAGATCCATATCAAAGTCATACCCCCATGACTATGATAAGGACAAAATGAAAATGCACACTCACAAGGGCTAGTTAAGCTAGTTTTCCACTTGGTGAGCCCCAAGGAACCATATCAAAGTCATACATCCATGACATTAATAAGGTACTAAAATGCAACACAACAAGAAAGAGGGATGTTTGAAGGGAATTTTCTTAGTTCGTGCAAGGTCTCATCTTAGGGAACATTGTGCTTAATGTCTCCAAGAGAGGAAAACTGCAAGGTCTCATCTTAGGGAACATTGTACATAATATTTCCAAGAGAGGAAAAGTCAACAAAATATCACGCTCTCAGATGAAGTCAAACCCAGTGACACCACCAAGAAAGGAATCCATCGCAGGAAGGCAGAAAATCACACAATGAAACATGAGTGTTGATGTATGCCCCCACTTTAAATTGGTTTCTAACATAATTACTATGAGAAGTTGTGTTATAGTAGAAGAAGACATGAGAGCTTACTGTTACCCCTTAAAATTTTATTTCGAGATAAGTAGTTTAAAAGTACATCCTTACATGGTAACTTGTGCAAGTCGCAACCTCATCAAGTTTTATAACTATCGTGGTCTTGTCAAATTCCTGAACCAAGTCACTAAGTTTCAAGTTTTAGGAATCACCTGATCTTTGTAATCCTTTGGAAAGGATGTTGTGTGTTATCAGGATATCAAAAGATAAGGAAACTCCAAAACTCCTAACTTATGGTTTCAAGGTTCTAGTTTGTAGTGACCGGGCGACCTCTACCAGATGTGTTGTTTACAAAGTATCAGTGAATTTAATGAAGTGTATGTCACCTTTAAGGAATGTTTTCTCTAAATTCTCATGATGGCAATGAAAATTTAAATGTAATCTTTAAAGATCTTTGGAAAAGATAGCTCTTTAATAAGGAAGTTGGAAAAACTATTTGACACATTTTGCTTAGTGAATAAATGACACTTTCTGCCACTAGAATTAAATAGGTTTGCATGCAAGGAAAGGTAATAGTATCTTTCAATTTCAGAGGTTTCTCAAAATGGTACTTCTAGGTGATGTCAGGGAATGGGAAGATGAGCTTGTTCATGTGCTCCAACCTAATGTGTCTTGGCCAGAGGAAGAATAATTCGACATCGTCTCTCAGTTGTGTTCACTGGATTGGAAGGAGAAAACTAGTTATGCAGAGTACAACAAGACCATCTAGGTTCTAGATGAAGAAAAGGAACGTGCCAAATTAAAAAATTTGATTATGGAAATGAAATTTGAGCTATATAGAGTTGTGGCATCACCTATGGTTTAGCAACATGCATGAAATCTTCTTGTGATAGGGAATTATAACATCTTTCTTTAAGCGGTTATCATTGGTCATTTTCAAGACCGTTACCTTTTGTAATGTAACAATTTTGGATATACATGTATACATAGGCCTCTAGGTTAATAATAAGGATATCTTTTTCACATAGGAATAGGGGAACTGAAGGGTAATTTCTATTCTCACATAGTCTTTACAGCAATTGAGTCTTTGAACTCATATTTTATATTGGGGAAATAAGGAAATGTGACTAAATATTTGAGTTTAATTATATTTTCTTGATTACAGATGTCTTTGTTCCTTTGTAGTCATTCTTTTATATGATATTTTTCTATGTCAGATTGTGTCAATGCTTTGTTTTCTAAATATGTGAATTTGGTATTAAATAATCTTTGGGAATGATCTATTGTTCACCTTTTCTTGTTTACTAATTGGGGTTGTGGAGTATGTGAACTTTGAGTCATTTAATCTGCATTCTTTCCATTTTAGTTCTAAGCATTTATATCTATTCCTTTCACATTTACTTTCATGGTTATTGGTAAATGTTAGTCTGCCCTTTTTACTTTTTGTTTAAAAGCATACCCCAGTATTTTCAATTCATTGCATATCTTTTGAAGGAACTTGGGCCTTGTAAAATAAGTAGAGAAAACTTGCAAATACTATTGCAAGTGACTCAATTGTTAGTACTATTTTTTCTTCTTGTTGGGCATTATGAGTCATTTTCTTTCATTCATTTTTGAAGGAAAAATCTGTCAACTAACAAATTTTTGGTGACTCGGCTAGGGATATTGAGTGCATTCTTATCCCTCAACATTTTAATGAAACCTCATTGAAAGAAGTGAGGTTGGAGACTTCATGAAAGACTTGAATTTGGAAAAATGTTTTGGTATCCAAGGAGAGAGGATGATAGTGATGATAGTGTTGATGAAGAATTTTCTTCTTCCTTGAATCCAACACAAAATGCTCAATCGCTTGATGATACTATGCAAGTAAATTTTTTGAAGAGTTTTTATGGTAATATGCAGTTTCAAACCCACATGGTCCACCTATCTTTGCTTAAAACCTTGCAAGAGATTGAACATAGGGATGGGAAAGATACATCTTTTCTTGCTTTTAGCCATGAAAAGACCTTTATTTGTTAAGATGATACACATGGTTAAAAACCTCATGCTACAATACACCATTTGCAAGAAAAGGATGGTGATATGGAGGCAAAAAATTCTCTCAAAATACCTACTAATGAAACAATGAATGCATGTGAAGATAAAGGTGAAATTGTTCCTCCAGTACACATATGATCGAAGTTAGAGGAAGAAGATTCTAGTAGCATTCCTATTATGTCCACTCGTGATAGCACATACAAGATGCAGGATTGTAAAGGAGAAATAGAAGAAGAATATCATAAATATGGAAATGAGGATTTAGAGAATACTATTGTGGGTATGGAAGATGTTCTTGATGAGAAGATAATTCCTAACCTAGGCTATTGTGAAGTTATATTGAAGGAGTCAATGGAAGATGAAATATCATAAAAGCATGAACATGTTGACAGGAGTTCCTTTGCTCCAGAATGTCAAGGAAGAGTCTACCTATGATTCTGGAGTTCTTTGCATTTAGCCAAGAAATACAATCCCTAGTCAAAGCCAATGTTACCCCTTATAATTTTATTTCGAGATAAGTCATTTAAAAGTACATCCTTATGTGGTAACCTGTGCAAGTCATAACCTCATCAAGTTTTATAACTATTGCGGTCTTGTCAAATTCATGAACCAAGTCGCTAGGTTTTAAGTTTTAGGAATCACTTGATCTTTGTAAAACCTTTAGAAAGGATGTTTTTTGTTATCGGGATGTTCCTTTATTTTTTCAATATGTTATATACACACTAAATGATAAGGCTTTAGATGAAAATTGAGATAAGGGAGGTAAACCTAGAAATTTCTTGAAAGAGCATGGTATCTTAGTTTTCTTTATGTGCTCATTGTATCTATGAGTAGGAGGGAGATTGTATCTGATGCTATAAAAATCTTCTAGGTTAGATGAAGGGGGTCTATGTTTCTGAGAAGGATTGGTTTCTTCACGAGAACACAAATCCCTTTTAAGGTTATGCATCATCCCCCCATGAGGGATGGAAGCTATATAGCCCCCATCACCCCTATGGGGTATTGTTGTAGAACTAAGTTAAGTGAATGAAACACAAGGTTTTTTTGGTTTAGATTGTGAGATATCAATCTAGTATAAGGGGAGGTGCAAAACCCCAATCATCATTAGAACTTGTATCTAAAACTGAATCATTGGTATATGACTCTTTGGATTTTGTGGGTGAGATTTTGGATTCTCTATGGAAAGGAGGCATATAACCTAATGAACCCCAATTATCACTAATTTTTTTTCTTGTAGGTGAAGGATTAGCATCAACTTGTATAGGTTCAACTTTTGATTTTTGAATGAAAGTATTAGGGGAGTTGGAAGTGTTATGATCATATGATTCATAGCTTTATCCATCTACTTCAACCATGTATATCTAATTATTTTACTCAAATTTAATTGTATGGCGGAGAGTAGATGGGACCAATTTCATAGCATGAATACATGGTCTCCCTAGGAGAAGATTTTATGAAAGAGATCTCGTCATGATATGGATAGGGGTAGGAAACACTACAGGTCTGAACTCAATAGGTAATATGAACATTCCTAGTGATTTCCTATTAAAATTGTCAAAGCCACGAATATGATCATCATTAATTTGAATAAGCCTCTTTTGCAAACAATTTTTTTTAGGATGTCAATGCTACAAACATTAATTTATTCTCCATTGTCTATGATAGTGTGCCTAACTATAGTTCCATTAATGATCACCTTGATCATCAAGGATTTATTCTTGTTTTGAATCTCAAGTGAGGGAAATTCATGCTTAGGGAATGTTAGTTTTGATTGTGTTACTTGTGTGGGATGAAAGGAGGATGTTACATTATTCAATTTCATATAATATTGAATCTCATTCTTTATTTGTAATATTTCTTGAAATAGACACTTCTATATAGGTGATAGTTGAATGAGCTACCATATGGATATGTTAGAGGGAATCTTTTTAAGATCGTCAACACTAGGCACGATAAGTTGAGGAAATGGTGATGTTGTGGGAGTGATTTGTAGTCCCCTATATGTTTGAGAAACATTTTTTATATTGCATCATAAATTTCAAGAAATCTCATAGTTTCTTATGTGATTCACTAATAGGAGGTGACTTAGGAAGTTCACTAATTAAAGGAGTTCTAGTTTGTGTCATCATAATCTCAAAAAACTTGTGGAAATTTTCATGATCTCTTAGTGAAGAGGAGTCTAATGTCACTTAATCATCTTCATCTAACGAGTCCCCTGTACATATGTCAATGTTTAGTCTTTCTTGCACCATGATATCCTCCCTAGGAGGATAATTTTTAGGAGAACTACAAACTAAATTTTAATGACATTCAAATTTTGGTTCTTCTAAAATGACTTCATCACAAGTAGGGGAATGATCAATGGTTGAATTGTGTTGCTCAATAAGGGTTTTCCTAGGTGAAGGGAGACAACTAAGATTCTCATGAATTTCATCTACTGTATTTTATATCATCAAAGTATCTTCTTCATAGCTATGAGAGGTACTAGGAGAAGAACAAGTGTGATTATCATGATCATTTGTGACTTTATTCCTTTTTTCTATAATGTCTTATAAAATAGGATAGGTAGGGGAAGGATCATAAAGAGGGTTGTTGTAGACCTTAAAGGTTTGATCATCTAACACCAACATATCCTCATCATTTACAATCTCATCTTCCACTAAATCATTCTCACAAGAGGGGAAGGGAAATTAGGTAAGGTAATGTTTAGAAATGTGTCTATGATCTCATTCTCTTGTGCTATAATATCTTTCCAAAGGGGATGAAGAGAAGGACAAGAAAGACCTTCATGATTCTCAATGATTGTATCTTCTTTCACCAAGATACCTTCGTCACTAAAAGGAGAGGTATTGAGAGAAGAACAACTATGATTATCATGAATGTCCATACTTGTATCATCTTCTATCAAATCATTCCCAAAAATAGGAGAGATAAGATGGGATGTATGTTTAAGGAAAGCATTATATTTTCACTCTCTTTTGCTAAGAGAATCTGATAACTAGGAAATGTATTGGATGAATGACTAACATGCTTATTTACTAACTTTTTCTTTGCAAACTTGGAAAAGACCGATACCAACATTTGTGAAAAATAATCAGTGCAAACTTAAAATGTAATGTAAAGGCCCAAAATGAAATGTATAAATGTATTTTTCAGATTTCAAACAAGGTAATTTATTAATTGGGTATGTGCAAGATCATCATGGAAAAAATAGGCCCTTAAGTGGCAAAAAATTTAGAAAAATCAGAGTTAGGAAACTTGATGTAAAAATTTGAATAAGTTATCTATATTATTTCAAAAATATGTAAGAATAGAATCTATAGCAAATTGAATGTACTTTCTAAACTACTAGTTTAATTAAATTTTAGGGAAAAAATAAGTAGGTGTCTGTCTGACCACCCTAACCACAAAAAAATGATAGTTTTCTTTTATAATATTTTATATATAAGTAGAGGACTCATGTCCCAATGTGATGCTTATTTTTTGTAATTTTTTTCTAAGTAAATAATTAATTATGAATTTTTAATTACAACTTTTAAAAAATATAAAAACTCATATGTCTAACCACTTTAACTTGGTCAAAACTTCATGAAATATATATATTTTTAAATCCTATAGTATGCAAAGCATAGAATGTGACACATGTTTCAGATTCAAAAAATGTGATAACATTTGAAAGCTATAGATGTTTTTCAATCAACCTATCAATCAAGACTTTAGTCATAATTCAAATAGAAAATGAATAATAATTATTTGTTAAATTCAAAGTAATGCATAATTTATATTGGTGAAAAACTGAGAATATCCTTTAAAAACCCTTTTTCGTTTCATCAATTTTAGGTAAAAGAAAAATTTCAGCCATATACCCTACACATGTACCCATCATATCACCACTTTTTGGCCCATCATGATCCTGCACATGCCCAATTACATTGTGAAGTGAAATGCTATGAATGCAAATTTGGAATGAAGTAATGCATAAAATAAACCACTTTAATCTAGATTTAGTAAAATGCATGAAACAAAACATCAACCCATTGAAACAGATAGCCAATGGCAACAAATAGAAGCATAAAAGAGAAGATTTAAACCCTCAAAATTGACTTCAAAGTCAACATGGACTAATATTCCAACAATGGCATCTTGGTACTCTTAATGAAATTTTGAGGTTCAAGAAACTGAAACTGACAGCAAACAACCTAGACAGGTTTCTGAGCCAAAAACCCATAGAGGGACTAAGAGACCAGTAAGGGTGTTTTTGTCCCATTAAAGGCTTTTTTTTTCCAAAAAAACAACAAAATCTAGATTGATTATAATGTTTCTATGTTGCCTACTCAGGAACTTAGTGTTTAGAAATAGAAAACTGTGCAAATGAATGAAAGAAAAATTGACTAATGGCAAGCAATTAAATGCAAGGTTGAATGCAATTTTTTTCAAATTTGAATGCAATAACAATGTTCCTAAATGCAATTAGGATAATTAACAATGCACTTTTCAGTTTTTCAATGAGATAAGATGACGAAAGAAATAAAAAATGCAACCTATATGCACCTTAACTAATGCAAATGTGAGAAACCCTAGATGTAACTTCACTAATGCAAGATGCAATGAAAGAATGTATGCAACCTAGATCTAGGGACTTAGTGAACTCCAAATTAGAAAATGAATGTCCAAAATGTTGGGTTCACCAAAATGAACTATAGGGAAAATGAATGGGAAAGGGGAATCACAATACAATAATGGGGTACCTAATATGCAATTTTCCTCTATAGGAGGATGGTTCATTCAAGGAAACCTAGGATCCCAAATTGGATTGACTATCAGCGCAAAGGTGAGTAAATTCTCAATAAGGGAGACCGAGGAAGATTCCTTAGGCTTTGAAGGGTTCACCACCAAGAAAAATATTGGAAAAGATAACATTCAACTCACAAAAGCTAGTAATGCAAGCTTAATGATGAATGCAAATGATAAAATTAAGTAACAAGTTAGGAAGTATGTATCTAGGAAGTTTGAATTTAATGTGATAAGGATTCTAGAAATGCAAGAATGTTGTCAAAATATGCTAGGGAGGACTAATACACCCTTACTTTCTTCTTAGTCCCTTTGCTATTTTTCAAAGAAAACATAGAATCTTTAGATGTCAGAATCGGATCTAAAGGAATATCTGAAAAATACCTTTAGGAGACCTAAGACAACCTTACTATCTTCTTCGTCCTCATTTGAATTTCTACAATTTCAAAAGATGATCCTAAGATCCAAGGTCTACACTTCCTTCTAAGATCTCAGATCCTGAAACTTCTAGATCTGGTTTGTAGGTGACTTTATGTGAAGATTACAATTTTGTAATGCAACTTTGTAACTTCACAACTTTGCACTTGAAATGATCTTCAACCTAAATCTACAAACACAAACACAGAAGGGAGGAAAAACTTGTTGATTGTAAGTAAATGGGGGTTTTCCTTGGTCAAACACCTTGTTGGTAATTAAACCTTGGAATGAAAGGAAATAATGAAGGGAAATGATGAATGAACAAAGTGCTATGTTGCAACTCACCAAAACCTTGTTATGAAATATACAAACTTGTGTGAAGTGGCTAGCTCAAATGTAGGTCTCGAATTTGAATGAATGCTTGATAGATCTTCACTTAAATTGCTTACTTGAATAAAAACCCTACATCACAAATGTTAGCTCAAAAACAAACATGGTGCAAGAATGTATTTGACACGATGCTTGAATCTCGATGATAGCTCCAAATGCTGATGAATTTCTCTTAAATTCTCTTGTGAACTTTGATTTAATATTATGAATGGTCTCCCAAAATTCTTAGGTGAAAAGGAATGAAAGAACCTTGTATTTATACTTATCCATGCTTAATATCCCAAAATTACACCACAACAAGATTACATATGAATTCATTAATTAAAGGAGGCTAAATCCCACCAAGATTTTGAAATTAAATCTTGAAAATAACTTGAGGAGAACTAAGACAACCTAGGTGGCGTATTACTCCTAAGGTTTAAAACTCGGGGCATAGACTATAAAAAGGGGCCCTTTTAAGTTTCCTTTAAAATGAAGGTCCCAAGACTGTTGGAGGACAAAGAGGCCCTAGGTGGAATTTTAGTCCCAGTCAAAAAATCAATGACACAACCAAAATAATTTTATCCCTTGATGTTTCTTAGGATTAGCCATAAAAAGATATCATTTATTAAGACCGTGGATGCAAAATAGGACCAATTAAGACCATAAATAAGGATAAGAAAAGAAAGAAGGACCCAAAAAAGTGTGAAAATGCAAGGGTATGCATTTTACTACACTACAACTACAACACTTTAAAACAACATAAATAAGGTATAAATTAAGTAAAATTAGTTAAAAATGGCCCTAGAATAATGTGAATTTTTGCAACACATTATAACAATGAATCAAGGCATGTAATTAGGTTAATATTATATCAATCATTCCAAAATTATGTAAGGAAAAGGGATACTTTTTATGTTACTACATACACCTACATTCATGGGGAAATGCATGATAACACAATTAAAATTAGAAAAAAAAAAGAGAAAGAAGATATAAATGTATCAACATAATCTATCACTAAATCATTAAGAACATTTGTTTCCACAACTTATAATGAGTAAAACATAGACTAGACATCCACTTATGATGAAATTGATTATGAGAAACCACTTCCTTCAAAGAATGGAAGCAATTTATTGAAGAGGTTTATCAAATGGGAAATAGGGGTTCCACCTTTTGGGAGATGGAATTGGACCTATTTCACACTTCAATTCATTAGGAAACTAGATCCCTCAACCAAGTGACTCGATTGAGGAATGGCTAATGGATTCCTTTTATAATTGCATGGAGGTTCACCATTAAATGAAACTTCAAAAGGGAGATGAAAAAACTTATGCAAACTCACTATGAAACCTAAGAAATTGGAAGCATGAAATTAAACTGATAAATTGAATGGAACTAAAAAGTACCTAGATGAATTGAGATGCCAATATAATTTCGGAAAACTCTAAAAACTATTGTTAGAGTTTGTACCAAGACTAATACACTAGGTAGGGCATATGATTCCTACTCTAGGGTTTTCATGCTAGAATCTAAAATTATTTTGTTAATTGTTAAGATTAGCTGAATGGTGATCAATTTTTTTTCTGAGGCTAATACATCAAGTTGGGTGATTTAGTCCACCTATAGGTTTTTCTAAGTATCTTTCTAAGTCCTCCAAACCCAGATCTGACACTATTGAATGATATGGAAAGGCTATATCAGGGAATAAATTTCCAAGTTGGGAGAATGATTCCAATTCACCTAAATCTGCAAAAAACACATCACAAGAGAGAGAAAAATGATGTTTTTCTAGAGGATGGGGGTTTTCCTTGGTCAAACCCCATTTTCATAATTAAACCTTGAAATGATATGAACTAGCATGAAAGAATGGTGAATTAACAAATGCAATTTTGTAACACATGAAACCCTTGAAACGAAAGTTGTAAAATTGTGTGAAATGGCTAGCATGAATGTGGATCTTGACTCCTAATTGAATTCTTGAAGATTTGTCTTGAATTCTTGCATGAATCATGAAACCTACATCACAAATGTTAGCTCACAAACACACATGATGCATGAAGACTTTGACATGATGCTTGAATCTTGAATATTGCTCTGAATACTTGATAACTTGATCTTGAATGCTTTTGATCTCATAAACTTGCTAGGATACTTAGATACTTGAAAGCTCTAGGTCTTATATAAAAATTTATAGGTGAAATAATGATTTGAAACCTTTGTTTTAGAAGAATCCTATATAATTTACCATTTATTGCATCCCAAACACCGACATTTGAAAAATTTGAATTGAAAACTTTGATTTCTCAATCACAACCCTAAAAATGCCCCAAACTAGACTAATACACCAAGGGTGGCATATAGGTCCCACCTTGGGGGAGTAATATGTATGGGGGGTGTATTAGTCCCACCCTAAGTTTTTAGGGTGAGAGAATGTTAGGGGGTTAGAATATTAAATGCATTTATTGAATGTTTTGGGATTTCAATTGAAATAAGCCTTGGGATACATAATAAAGGGTCTTAGGGTCCTATTAATGATGATTTAAAGGAAATGAATGTAAGCGTGCTTATTAATGATGATTTAAAGGGCATGAATGTTAGGGTGCTACAATAGGTCCAAGCATAGTGTGAAATTGTACTATCTCCAAGAAGGTAGTATAATTTTTGACACTACATTTCACCCCCACTTTAGTGAGAGGAAGACCTTGTGTCAAAATCACACTAAAGTAGACACATATGCATTAAGAGTAGTTCAAGTATACAAATGATAGTTAGATAGGATGAAAAAAATCAAGAAGGATGATCAATCCTCCAAGATAAAGATCCTATGGAAAACCAACATAGGCACAAAAGGACACACATGTAAATGATGTATGAAGCAACAACAAGATACAAGCATACAATATCAAAGACATAAAGAAGAAATAAAAATGAAATAAACAAAAAGGGTTGATCAAGTCTCGACAATTTTTCCAACATGATGTGGAATAATTCTAAGTTGTTTGTCCAAAATAATTTTTACAAATGGAACATCATTTCCACTATGCAAACAAAAAAAAGTCTCACGCAGGCTAGTGGAATCTAGTATCCACTAGGTGAGCCCCAAATAGGTGAGACACACACATGATTGGTATATGCCCACAAAAAACAAGAAAGTTTCTATGGGAAAGTCATGCCTACAATTGGTTCCCATACGTACTAACCATACCAAATCTATACCACGTAATAACTTTGATAAGATGACACACAACATGAACAATGAGATTCATAAGTCAAGAAAAACTTTGTATGCTAATTCCCATGAACAAACAAGATGACAAACAAAGTGTGTTATGCAAGGTGGCTATATAATAGTTATTACAAATGTGGAATAGTGTAATGCATGTTGAAAGGGTTTTTTATTAGTTCATGTAACGTCTCAACCTAGGGAACATTGCGTCTACTATCTCCAAGAGAAGACCAATCAAAGAATAGAATATTCACAACTTTGGGAATGCACTCTACTTGACATTTTTACTAAGAGGAATATGATATGCTAAAAGAGATCATGCTCTTGAAGGATATCATCACCACAAAGAGAAAGACACATCACATGAAGTAAGAAGACCACACAATGAAACATGGGTTGTAAGTGAAATGCAAAATAATAATGCCAATGTATGCCCCCACTTCAAAGAAATTTCTAAACACCATCTTGTGAGAAATTAATTTAAAGTAGAAAATGATAAATGAAAAAACACCATGTTGCAAGCAATTAATTTAAAGTATAAAATGATAAATGCTAAAAATACATGAGAGATTATTTGGAAAGCCCTATGCGATGTCATATGATTCAAAATAAAGATAAGCCTTGAAAATGGGTTGCCCCGAAAATGAACTAATACACAAGGGATCCATGGATTCAGGGTTAGTATGTCTTTGCTACAATGTTGTTAGAGAGATTGAAAAAATCATTATTCCCCAAATACTCATGGAATAAGAGGAATGACACAAAAAGAGCGAAAAACAAAGAAAAAATCTTTTTGGTTCAACATGGAAGAGACTTGAATGTATCAACACCTTGCATCATCCCTAAAAGGAAAATACAAGACAAAGAAGAGATAAAGGATAATATTTTCGGTCAACATGGAAGAAACCTAAATGTATCAACACCTTGCATCATCCCCAAAAGGAAAACACAACAAAAAGAAAAGATAAAGGCTTACGACATATAGAAGTATGTAGATACAAAAAGAGGAATGTCATAAAGAGAGATATATATCATACATAACTATACGGGAGATCACATTACGCACATGCAATCACACACATAACATGAAAAAATAAAACATAGACAAGACTAGTAAGGCAACCTATAGCAAGTCCTCTACATCCCAATCTTGTTCATTATATGTGAAAGGTGGGAAACTAGCTAAAGGGACAATAGCAAGTGTGTATTGCCCCTCCATGCTCAACCCTTTCATGATGTATGATAATTTTTATTTTGAGTTGTTTGAATTAAAATTGGCTTAATAAGGTTGTGAATTAAATTTTGAATTAAATAAATGATTAAATAAATCATGTTTGAAAGGGATACTTTAATAATTAATTTATTAGAGTAGATAGTTATGTGATAATGTATTTTTTAATAATTATTTGTAAAGATAATAATAATAATTATTATTATTATTAAGATTTAATTATACAATGAGAAAAATAATACTATTTAAAATAAAATATTAAATTGGAAAGTGTTATTGGACACAGTTTTTGAAAGAGGATAAAATGGGTTTTACAGGGACTCGAAACCACAAAGTTTACAATCAAAAGATAAGATTGTCAAATACACCAAAAGCAGAAAGGTTGTAAAAACAATAAGACAAGTCCATAGCCACCAAAAAATCAAGCGGAGGCCAAAGAACCAAAAAACCAAACAAAACGCCAGCAACAACTAAATTTTGGCCTTTAATAAATCCGTAGTCTCAACTTCCAAATCGTTCATATCCTGATTCCCCCTCTTTAAAATTTGAACCATCTAGGTAGTAGGAGGCACTTTCCTTTTAAGGTTGGCATGAGTACTTTTTGATATACCTTGGTCCTTGTTCTTTCTTTAATCCTTGTCATTTTCTAGGTCAATGACCAGTGATCCCTGTTGTGTCTTTTCCATCTTTTCAAACATTGTATTGATGATGATGGCATTGTGCCTAGCCATTTTATGGTTTTTTTCCACAATAGTTTTCATGTTATTTTTTATTTTGACAATTTCTGCTTCTAGAGTTTTATACTTTTCCTCAGTGTCACCTTCTCCTGTTCCAGTACTATTCTTAGTTATTAAAACAAGTTGTTAGAGTAATAAGAAAAGATGGAAAGATTTCGCATGTAGAGCATGCATAGTCATTAACTAATTGTCGAAAAGGGAAAATTGAAGTTTAATTGGAGCTTTTTTTGTTTGAATTGATTTTTGGGATTTGGAGAAATGAATGAGCCTTCCGTGTTGATAAGTAACTAGCCTTTTTGAGAGATTTTTCTTTATGAAGGATTTCATTTGGTTTTTGAAAATAATTTCTATGGATTTTGAATGGGGTTTCTTGATGGTTGCACTATGGATAGTAGAGCCTAGTTTTGGTGATCATGGCACGAACCAAAAACCCTATGATGAGCGATGGGCTTGAGCTCCTGCAAAGATCATCACTACTCTCAACCCCATTTATAGGTGGTAAGGTAATTTTTCTGTTCTAAATCCTCATGTTATTGGACAAAGGATGATTTTACATTTATTTCCTTTTGGTCCATTAGTAATGTGCAAAACACTCTATAAAAAATCTCTCTCCCTTTCCTTAGCTTCAAATTTATCTCTTATTTTGGCATTTTCCCCCTCTCTTATCCCAGCAAAATCCTCGTTTCCTTGTATCATCCAAAACTTGGGTAGATTTGTTATTATCTATTTCAGTCCCATGGAAATTTGAAATGTGAGATTTCTTTCCAAGCCATGGTGCCTGGGTCTTCCCTCCTTCATTCCTCTTAGGTTTCCTACACCTTCTTTTCCATTTGAAAAAGTGAGTTTTACCATGGCTAAGTTCATGTTATCATGCTAAGAAATTATTTATCATTTCTTTAAGGATAAGTTATATATATATATATATATATATATATATATATATATATATATATATATATATATATATATATATATATATATATATATATATATATATATATATATACATACATACATATATATATATGTATATATATCTACATAGATATATATACATATATATATACATATATATATACATATATATATATATATATATATATCTATGTAGATATATATACATATATATATATATATATATATATATGTATATATGTATATATATCTATGTAGATATATATACATATATATATATATACATATATATATATATATAGAGCATTCGATGGTTTTCTTTTTTGTGAAACTTGTATCCTTGTATCCATTTTATGTCTTTCCATTTTATTGGTAAAAGTTTGCTGAGTTCGTTTGACTGGAGTATTCCAGGATAGCTGATTTTATACAAAACTTCATTTACAGATTATTGCACCTAACATCATAAGCCATGGATACTTCATATGATAAAATTGGTTCCATCTCATCTAAAGTCCTCTACATGAATTCATCATATAGCTCTACTCAAATAGAAGCAATCAAAGTGCAAGCTTATTGTTTTGATTGTTTCAATTTACACCACCAGTATTCTCCCCCAGAATGTTATACATTTTTTAAATGTTGGAAATAGTCAAAATAAGTTTGATATTTCCTATGTTGGTAGAATATTTAGCCTATTACACCTTCCTTTCTCTATTTTGTGAAGGATCGTAAATTTGATCTTACTTAGTATATTCATTTTATGATCAACATTTGGTTTATATTTGTATGTTGATATAGGAATGGTGGTTTAGATGTTTATACTCTTATATAATATGAAAAATACAATATCCTTTTAGATGTGTAGCCGATGTTTTAAATCCTCTGTCTCCTTCACAAAAGCTTGTACCATCTTATGGTGACCAATCCTTCAGTGTTAGGGTATCTCTCTATTCCTCCAACTTTCATCAATATTTTTGCTATTTTGAGCCATGCACTATGGGTATGTGCAGGATCATCATGGAGAAAATAGGCCCTTAAGTGGAAAAAAAATTAGAAAAATAAAAGTTAGGCAACTTGATGTAAAAATTTGAATAATCTATTTATATTATTTCAAAAATATGTAAGAATAGAATCTATAGAAGATTGAATGTAGTTTCTAAACTACTAGCTTTATTTTATTTTTTTAAATCTATTTGGTGAAAATTTGAAATTTCAATGCAGTAGTACTTACTTAAATTTTAGGGAAAAATAAGAAGTAGTTGTTTGTCTAACTACCCTAACCACAATAAAATGATAATACTTTTTATAAAATTTTAGATATAAGTAGAGGACTCATGTCCCAATGTGATGCATATTTTTTTGTACTTTTTTTTCAAAGTAAATAATTAATTATGATTTTCTTATTACAACTTTTAAAAAATATAAAAACTCCTATGTCTGACGACCTTAACTTGGTAAAAAATTAATGAAATTCATTTTTTTTAATCCTATAGTATGTGAAGCATAGAATGTGACACACGTTTCATATTGAAAAAATGTGATATCGTTTGAAATCTATAGTTGTTTTTGATCAACCTATCAATTAGAACTTTAGTCATAATTCAAATAGAAAATGAATAATAATAATTTATTAAATTCAAAGTAAAGAATAATTTATATTGGTGGAAAGTTGAAAATATCCTTTAAAAACCCTTTTTGTTTCATCAATTTTGGGTAAAAAAAAATCGTCAGCCACATACCCTACACATACCCATCATATTACCACTTTTTGGCCCATCATGATCCTACACATACCCCTATGCTCTCTTCTCAAGTTGCTTATTTGTGCCTTATAGAAGTTAATTGTTTTCATTCTACACCTTATAACTACCTATGTCACTTGTAAATCTCTCAGCCTTAGCCTAAATTTATTTGTATTATGTTTACTACACAATAGAATATTTCTTGGTTAAATCCAATTATGTTGTAACTATATGGCAATGTATATATTTAGTTAGAATACATAACCGTTATGGGATACATGTGATTATATATCTATATATGTGGTCATTTTATCTTGTGAATTGTTGCATTCAAAACAACATCCTGATGTTAGTCTAGTTATATATGTATATATATATATTCATGCATGTGTATTGAAATATATATGTCTGTTGTATATATATATATATGTGTATAGATAGATAGATAGATAGATAGAGGCTTACGGGTAATAAGAGTTTAGTAAAAGGATAAGGCTGCCATAATAACTAATTTAGTATAATAGATAAATAAGTTTGAAAAGAAAATTTGATAATGGAATTGATTAGACATATTGGATAATAGGGGTTGGTTTGAATAAATGAACTAGATTATCTAATGCTGATTTATTTTATAGATAATAAATAATTAGGATGTGTAATACCTTGTAGTTTCTAATTGGATTATGGGTCTTGTTTTCTATTTTGAATAATGTAATTGTTTTCATTTCAAATTATTTAATTTGAACTTACCTCTTGATCATGGTAATCTAATTACAATTTCTTACCTTCATTTGGTTTTATTTAAGTTCATTATGTTAAGGAGAAATTAAAGTAGTGTTGTGGATAAAATGTTAATAAAAGAGTGTTTTGATATATGAAAGATTAGGGTAAGTGCACAAAGTTGAGTCCACGAAACGTGGAAGTTTTTGCCTTAACCAAAAAATTGAAATTAGCATTGAAGAAACGGGATCCCAATTTTAATAAACAGGATCCCGATTTTTAAAAATTGGGATCCCGTTATGGTTCGGGATCCTGAGCCTGAGACGAAACGGGATCCCGCTTTTTAAAAATTAGGATCATGTTTCCTATCGGATTCTAAACAGATGGAAAAGACATGGGATCCCGATTCTCATGAAACAGGATCCCGATTACTAAAAAATGGGATCCGGATTTCTATAAATTGGGATCCCATTTTGTAGAAATCGGGATCCTGTTTTATATTGCTATTTATTTAAAAAAAAAAACATATTTCATTGCACAGCAGACGGGACCCCGAGTAGTGGCGACAGCGACCCCCACAATCAGCTACAGGTACCCCCCTACATGCCCTTTTTTTGTATTTTTTTATTTTGAATTGAAATTTTGAAGAAAATAAATGAATTTAGCATTTTTTTTTAAAATTTATTTCATGTTTTAACCATTTTTTTAAACTGTTATAGTAGAAATGAATAATTGTAAAAATAGACGAAAAAATGCAATGAAACCTGAAGGTTTTTTAATAAAAATGAAAAAATGAACCTTGAATTATGTTTTAGAAACAAAATTTAACTTTTGAAACCTAAATTGTTCGATTAAACCCAAAAAATGAATTTGAAAACCCTAATTGAAACAAAACAAAAAAATTGCATTTCAAAACCCTAGAAATTGAAATGAAATAAAAACATTGCATTTACAAATCCAAATCAAGCTTTTTGAAACCCTGAATTCAAATCAAACGAAAAAAATTGAATTTGAAAACCCTAGTTTGAATTGAAACAAAAAAATTGCATTAAAAACCCTAATTGTTTAAAATTGAAACCCTAAATTGGAATCGAACAAATCATTTTGATTTTGAACACTAGGTAATTTCGAACTCAAAAAAATTCATTTGCATTGCTTAAATGTTTTAAATTTTATTTGCTTTGTATGAAAAAATGATATATATTAAACTTTAGTTTCAATGTTAAATTATAATTAGATTAGAAATCAATATGTTAAAGAATAGTTAAAATTCATAAAGTTTATCTTGATGTTTGTTTACAAATTTAGTTAGAAAATTCATAAATCTAAGCGCGTACAATCGATTCCAATTGACACTAACTTGCAAGTCTAAATTATGCCAAGGGCCTCCCAAACTTCACCCTAAGTTTGCTAAACCCTAGACCCTAAACTGTAAAATCTAAACCCTCAACACTAAAGCATTTGAAATTTATGAACCCTAGACCCTAATCTTTCATTGGACATACATAAAATTATGTAGGTTCAATGTCAAGAATGGGTCTATTTGGTAGATTTATGAAAACTATTTTGAATATCTAGAATGCCATAAAAGTATAATTATAGCAATTCCAATTGGAAATACTTGGGTACATATATATCATATGAAATTTAAATCTAGGAAGGTGTCTATTATATAGGAGAGTTGATAATACATGGAAAGAGGTTTGTATGGGAATATATGTATTAAGAAAAACATACCACATGACCTCTATAGGATTTTTAAGATGTGATCCTAGATAATAATCCACCCATTCTCAATCATAATGGATTCTTTAGCAATTAAGAGAGATTCAATAACCATAAAATTACCTATATTTTGATACTATATAGATTTATGTGGAAGGATAGAAATACATCAATAAGGAGACCAAGATGGAACCATTTAACACCTACAAGGTACACCTATTACATGGGAAAGGGAGGAGGTACATGATGATAGTTTGGAGGAACTACATGTATGCTATTATTACAATTTAGAGATAGGAGGATGATTCATATAAAATAAATATAATTAAATATTTATATTATTTAATATTATATATATATATATATATTTAGACTATAGGAATCGGGTAGCACGACCCCATATAAACTGTAGTGCGCCTGGTAAACTTTTTAACGTGACTGGTAGCGCTGGTGCGACACACCCTCTGGTACCATGGGGGTGGGGGAGACTAGACCTCATGACCAACCTCCTGCAACAGGAAAGATTTAGCCAACCGAGCTAGGGCCCCAACCCATTTAATATATTAGATTTAATATAATATATTAAATAATATAAATATTTAATATCATAAAATATAATATAAGATTACAATTAAGGAAAGGTAATGTTACAATTTACTTGGGGTTTTAATGAGGATAAGGCTTAAGATTCAATTAGGTTTGTAGTAAACAGTTAGGTTACAATTAGGAATATATAATAAATATTAATATAATTATAATACAAATATAAATTAATTTAAATATAATATAATATAGGAATACATTTAAGATTAGGTAAAGGTTATAATTTAATTAAGTTTCAATTAGGTTTGCAATTCAATTAGGATATGGTTAGGGGTGGGGATCATTTAGCATTCTATTATTGTTAGAGTATGGGTTACATTTAATATTATTGTTGTTTTTGTGATATGTATAGATTGATTCATTTTTAACATGATACTTTTTTTATTAGACGGGTAAACACTTTTGACCCAGAGCTAGATGGAACCAATGAGGCTATAGTATGACTAAATTTGGACCTCACTAGACATCTAGATCCCCTTAAGCCATTCTATCACCTTAAATCATAAATCAATTTCTTAAGGGGTGCCAATATGACAAATTTCTTAAGGGGATCAAAGAAGTTCTTAAAATTTGGTGAAGTTGCCAAAGGCAACCAAATTTAACAATAATAAGATCATGCAAGATTATAATATGAATGAGATTTCATGATCTAGGTTGGTCAGTTGAAACAAGAGTAGATCTCAATCAACTACTCCACAAGAAAATGTTCTTCACTAACTTGCAAGTTCATTAAATATTCCAAGGGACACCAAAACATTACCCTAAGTTTTGTAAACTCTAAACCCTAAACACTAAACCATTAATTTTGTCCTTAAAATCTCTAAATGAAATTTGGTTGCATTGGGAAACTTCACCAAATTTTATTCACTTGAGCCATGTCATTTTCTCCTAGGACCTCACTAGACGTAAATCCCCTTAAGTCATCCTGTCACCCTAAATCGTAATTCAATTTTCTTAAGGGGATCAAAGAAGTTCTTAAAATTTGGTGATCAAAGTTTCCATCATGATCTAGGTTAGTCAATTGAAACAAGAGTAGATCTCAATCAACTATTCCACAAGAAAATGTTCTTCACTAACTTGCAAATTCATTAAATATTCCAAATTCTAAACCCTAAACCCTAAACACTAAACCATTCATTTTGTCCTACCTAGGATAATAAAGTGAAATTTGGTTGTCTTAGGAAAATCCACCACATTTCATTCCCTTATGCCATGTAATTTTGTCCTAGGATCTTACTACATATATCCCCTTAAGTTATCCTATTACCCTAAACCCTAAACTCTAAAGTCTAAACCCTAAACCCTAAAGCCATCATTTTTTCTGAGGCTCTTAATGAAATTTGGTTGCCTTAGGCAACTCCACCAAATTCATTGCCTTATGCCATGTAATTTTTTCCTAGGATCTTACTAGATATATCCCCTTAAGTTATCCTATTACCCTAAACCCTAAACTCTAAAGTCTAAACTGTAAACCCTAAAGCCGTCATTTTTTCTTAGGCTCTTAATGAAATTTGGTTGCCTTAGGCAACTCCACCAAATTTCATTCCATTATGCATTGTAATTTTTTCCTAGGATCTTACTACATGTAGATCCCCTTAAGCTATCCTATTACCCTAAACCCTAAACTCTAAAGTCTAAACCGTAAACCCGAAAGCCATCATTTTTTATTAGGCTCTTAATGAAATTTGGTTGCCTTAGGCAACTCCACCAAATTTCATTCCCTTATTCCATGTAATTTTTTCCTAGGATCTTACTACATGTAGATCCCCTTAATCTATCCTATTACCTTAAACCCTAAACTCTAAAGTCAAAACCCTAAACCCTAAAGCCATCATTTTTTCTTTAAAGACTCTTAATGAAATTTGGTTGCCTTGGGCAACTTCACCAAATTTTATTCACTTGAGCCATGCCATTTTCTCCTAGGACCCCACTAGACATAAATCCCCTTAAGCCATCCTGTCACCCTAAATCGTAATTCGATTTTATTAAGTGGTTCCAATATGACATTTCTCAAGGGGATCAAAGAATTTCTTAAAATTTGGTGATCAAAGTTGCCCAAGTCCCAACCAAATTTAACAATAATAAGATCCTACAAGATTATACAATATGAATAGTTAATTGCATTTCCATTCAAGTAACATGTGCCTTAGACATATAAATGAGGCTTAAATATAATTTTATCGTTTGTATTCAATTATTTAAGGCCATTTATATTGAATGGTTTAAAGGTATTTCCTAAACATGTATCTTACATCTTGAAATTACAAATCTAATGCAGGTTCACTCATATCTTAAAGATCACATGGATCCATTCAATTATATTCGCAATCCACCTCCACACCATCCATCTCGAACACCTTCACCTCCACCTCCACCCACTCCACCTCGTAACCCCCCACCTCCACCACCTGAAGTCAATGAACATGCTCGTTTGCAAGCAAAAATCAATGCTTCTGCTAGAACCATCCGAGATCAAATCAACATTATTCAAAATGAAGAATGTGTCGCACCTCCTGTGAGGATGTTTGCATCTAGGATGCAAACCCTTGTTGATGCTGTCAGGGCTATGGATGGGATCGTAGATGAGCATCGACAATGGCTAGAGGAGAGGAGAAATCCGATTTTGAAAAGGAAAACACAAAGAAATGAAGATCTATGCAGTAGAGAGCCATAATAGTTTATAAATTAAAAAATTATCTTAAATAGTTATGAATTTATAAATTGGGTGAACGATTGATATTTTGTGTGATGAGTTTATAAATTTGGTTCCAAATGGATATTTTTAGTGACATGAATTTATGATTTTGGTTCTAGATGGATATTTTTAGTGACATGGATTTATGAATTTGGTGGAATTTATGAACTTATAATGTATAGTATATAATAGTATATATTTTATGACTATCTACTAGATCATGATTTCTCCTGCTGAAAAATTGTAATATATATGTGTACATGTGTGTGTTAGACATAAAATGAGATTTTGTGAATGTTTCAAGTTTACTGTTTAGTATGTATGTGCATGTATTAAAAATTTGCATATATAGTTCTTAAATTTTGAAATTTGTATGTATGTACGTAGTTTAGTTTAATGATTTGTACGCATGCAAATTATGCACCATATTTTTTATTTTAAATGTATATGTACATACATTTAATTTTTAATTTTGTATGGACATGCTCTTGAGTTGAACAATCAATGTATATATATGTGCATTTCAATTAAATATATGATCTTAATATATGTATGCACATGGACTATTTTGTATGATTTAATGGAGGTGCACATTTATATTGAGCATATCATGGATGTTTTTAACATTGATGATATCATCAATCCACCACCTCAGCCACAGCCAGATCTGCCTCTCTCCCCCCCTCCACCTCCACCTCCACCTCCCCCTCTGCCTCCCCCTCCCCCTCCACCTCCCCCTCCCCCTCCACCTCCACCTAATATGCCACATCCAGCACCTATCACATCTAAGGAGGCTCGCTTGAGAGCACAAATAAATGATCAAGTTGCATCCTTACAAAATTAAATCAATGCTATGCAAAGTCAAGCATTGATTCCTCCACATGTGAGACATCTTGCATCTGCAATGCAAAATGTTGTTGATTCCATCAAGATGATCGATTCTGATCTTGATAGGCATCGACGAGACATAGAACAAATGAGACAATTTTATTCTAATGGTCTCTCTTACAAACAAATATTAGACCTTAAAATAACAAAATCCCATCTAGCCCCCTACTTTCTTGACCCCGTTACTCAACAACCCATTACACCCAACAAATCTAGAATATCCATGAGGTGGTGCATACATCCGCAGATGAGTGCACATTTTTGGGATTGATGGTATATGGTTTTTGATAGTCCCCCACATGCTAATTGGGAGTTCCCATTGTATTTTTTGAGAAAACTATATGTAGAGTTTGTTTTGGGGCAAAAGCCCAATTATTTTGATTTTAGATCATTTCAAGGTGTTGGTGGAGGCATGCCACAATAGAGATTAGGGGCAAGGGTTGATCCCCGACACCCCATGCATGCACAACCCCTTGTTGTTGCTCTTGGTCCTCCCATTCCTACACCTCTACATCATCAAGCTCTGGTCTCAACATTAGGTTCCCTAAGTACACTTGCAAGAGACCTTGATTAGCACGCTTTTGTGATAGCTAGTGGGGAGCATAGAGACGATGATGATGATGGAGGAGTTTTTTATGGAGCTGGTCTGAGTACCGCTCTAGGAGTGTCGAGACTCATCCCCCATATATGTACTAGTTGTCATCAAGTATGCTATGGACCTGATCAGGCCAAACCTAGTTCAGGTGGACGGGGAGATTCTGGTGGTTCATCTGGTCACATCAGTTCATTTATAGAGTTCCTCATAGCAGAACATCACCCTGAGGACACTGCGACATAGGTATAAATATGCATCTAGATGTACATTCATTTTATAAGAATTTTGATGTTTGTATATATCAAAGAAAAGTTTGCAATACATTTTAACAATCAAATTGTTTGGTGTATAGATGACACTAATGATGCAAGGGAAATCATCTGTTCCACGAGTACATACTCGGCAACCCTTATGAGGTATTCTGATTTCAATTTTTAAAATTATATATGAAATCATAAATTATTTAACTTGAGTTTTAAATTTATAATTGAATCACATATATGTTTCAAATATTTATGTTGGTTTAGGTGAGTCAATCAGCATCCACGTCGATTCCTCCTAATGGATTGTCAAGCACTCCTCCACTATCGAGCATCATAGATCAGGGGCAGGTACATTCATATTGTAAATTTGTTTAAAGTTTACATTAGTATAGTTACAATTTTATGAGTTTTGAATTCACTAGATATATGAAACGCACGCATGTACACTTGTAAATATTATAAGCATTAAATGTCTATGTACATGTATGTCTATGTTGATACCACAATAAGAATGGGCATTGGGAAAACATTTGATGCTGTAGTTACTCATGAGGCCACTGATTTCCAGGTTGTTTACAAAACTTTCTACACAAAATTTTCAAACTTGAATATATATATAAACCTAGTTCAATTGTACATGCTTTAATTTTGATATTGCAAGACTTTATTAGTGCAACTTTCAGCCTTGACCCAGACATAGTTACACCACCAGGAGGACATGTAGAGCAGGTTTCAGATCAAATGGTAATTTAATTTTATTATTATATTTAAAGTCAATTATAAATTTTAAATTGAATATATACATAATATGAGATTTTTACATATTATTTTTCTTTTGTAGCATGAGACACATCTTGTAGTTGACCATGTACAGACAGGTCCTGGAGAAGAGCCTAGTGCACAACCTCAGAATACGGTACAATTAAATTATAATAAATTATAAATTAAATTGAATTAAAAAAAATTAATTGTAGAGTTGTACATCTAATTTCAAATTTCTTTGTCTTGTTTATGTAGATTGATTTAGAAAATTTAGAGGTTGCTTCAGGTGCACTAGAGCATCCAGACGTAGATATGATGGTAATTTAATTTTATGATGGATTATGAATTAAATTTTCATTAAATCATTTTTTATTGTCTTACATCTAATTTCATCTTTCTCTTATATAGAATGTTTCAGGTCATCCGCATAGTTTGCATGGTGTGAAGAGGTCTCTTGATTATAGAGACAGTACATGACCTAGAAACATGTGATTTTATGTGTTATATTTGTTTATTTCATGACTATATTTCTTGTTTATCATGTACGCTGTTGGACTTTATTTCATGTGCTTAATATATTGGTTTCATGCACTTAATATGTTACATGAATTATGGACTATATTATTGTTTGAAATTTTAATTTACACATCATACATTTATGCATTTTATGTTCATAGTCAAGACATTAATATAGGGCATTAATGTGAAATTTAGTGATCTCATACATGGATTAATATAGGACATTTTAATATTTATACTTTGCAAATTTAGTGATTTCATACATGATATACATGATATGTACATTCAATAAATAGCGATAATTACTCAATTAACTTATATAACTATGGTTCAAGTAGGAAAATTTCTTTCAATTATAAGATAATCCATTTCTTTTAATTCATCATTTTGTATAACATTCATCATCAAGGAATATGATGTTGGTTTCCAAGAGCTAGTGTTTACGATTAGTACCTAGGTGGATAGTCTTGTGTGGTCTCACAACATGCATGTTGCATTTGAAAGGCATGGGGGCCATGGTTAGCATGACAATGTGTGCTTCCTAATTGAATCAAAAAAGTTTAAAGAACCTATTTTTGTGATAAATTCACTTGTGGAGGTGTTTAAAACAATTTAAATCAAGAGTAGACTTGTTTTTAAGAATTTTAAGTCTTACAAAATGGAGACTTTTATCATAGCACATTCCACATTTGGTAAAGTTAGGTCAGGTAGCCGAGTATAAGGCTAGACAAATAATTTCTTATGTGACCTAATTTACTGTAGGTGATAAAAAAAAGAATTACCAATCCAAAAAGTAGATGAATTTTTTGATTTCATACATGATATGTACATTCAATAAATAGCAATAATTACTCAATGAACTTATTCAATTCATGTCAATCAATAATCAGTCATTAAATCAGAATTTACAAATAAAAGCAATCTATTTATATACTAGAAAGGATAAAATTTTAAGAAATAAAAAATACCATAGAAGATTAGAGAATAAAAGCATTAATAAATACTATAAATAATAGTTCATCTAACACTAATTTATAAGTTGTCAAAACAAATAATGACGTCTTAAGGGGGTGTCTAAAGGAGTCATAATAGAACATCTTAAGGGGATGTCTTAAGGGGTTATAATATGTCTTAAGGGGATGTCTAAAGGGTTCATAATAGAACGTGTTAATTAAGGGGATATCTTAAGGGGTCTTAAGGGGATGTCTAAAGGGGTCATAATAGAACGTGTTAATTAAGGGGATGTTTTAAGGGGTCTTAAGGGGATGTCTAAAGGGGTCATAATAGAACGTGTTAATTAAGGGGATGTCTTAAGGGGTCTTAAGGGGAAGTTTAAAGGGGTCATAATAGAATGTGTTAATTAAGGGGATGTTTAAGGGGTCTTAAGGGGATGTCTAAAGGGTTCATAATAGAACGTGTTAACTAAGGGGATGTCTTAAGGGGTCTTAAGGGGATGTCTAAAGGGGTCATAATAGAACATGTTAATTAAGGGGATGTCTTAAGGGGATGTCTAAAAGGGTCATAATAGAACATCTTAAGGGGATTTCTTAAGGGGTCATAATATGTCTTAAAGATATAATTGATTTAACAATAATGTATGCATGATATTTAGTGATTATACACATAAACATAAAGTTTCAAAGTAGGAAAACATGGACATTTAAGAAACAAAATATATAGAATATTGATTTGATACATAGAAGTACATAGAGTATGTTTAATTTTGTAAGTATGTATGTACATATATGCCATCTCAAGAACATCTCAAACTCATGGCCCTAGAATGTAGTAGGTCTTCACACCACCTAATATAAAAAAGGTACAAGCAATATCAATGAAATCATCAAAACATACACATTTTAATTTATATAAAATTATCTATATGTACAAAACTCAAGTACCTGCATTTAAAAGTATTCCACACATGTTTGTAGGTTGAATCTAGACATCCTCTCCTTTTTTTTTCAAAGTATGAGATGAATGCAATGATGGCTCTAGGATACAAAAAATGACAATATATCAATTTTAACTATTAATGTCCAAGCAATATCAATATGTAATCAAAACATGTATTTAAATATAATTTAACTAATAATTACCTATTTTACCAAGTATTCCATGTTGTCTAGGTTGAATCTACATGGACTAGATCCTTTTTGTGATTATGCCTTAAGGATGTATAAAAGGACAATTTAAATCAATTTCAACTAATTACACACTTGACCAATGTTGAAACATGTATTTAATGTATTTAAAAGGACTTGAAATAAAACTAAAACTATATTTACCTGTATTTACTTATTCCATTGTACCATCTGCATCCTCTCTTTTTTGCAATGCATCTATGATTGCCTCATGCTCTTCCATAGAAATTGACCATAGCAATTTTTTTGAAGGTCTTCCACGATACCGCTCTAGTTTTATATTTGTTGCCACCACCAAATGTGAATAATGCATAATCCTTTTATGTGTTTCATAGTCTTCGAATGCAGGTAGACCATTCTTTCTTCTCAAGTATTTTCATAGCCAAGTGCCAACAACCACCACTGATCCTATTGGAAAACATGTTAAAAACCATCATCAAATAAGTTCTCAAAATTTTCTTAAGGGGATCAAAGACTTGTTCTAAAAAATTGCTTAAGGGGATCTAAAACTTGTTATCATTTGAAATTTTCTTAAGGAGGTGTCTTAAGGGGATCACCATACCTGTTGGATAATGAAAGCCATCATCATTTTCTCGAGGTGTTATCAACTTATGTTTACTTTTCACACAACGAGCCAACCAATATTCTGTTTGCTCTTCATTTCCCTTAGGTGCAATAACAACATACACATCTCTTGCAAACAAAATTCAATTTAATAACTTGTGCATATCCATATAAATAATTTAGTATTACAAAATAACTTAATAAAGTGAAATAAAATAAAATAAATTGAATTAAAATTACCTTCTTGTACAAAGTTTGAAACATGGTCATAATCTTCAGATGTAAACAATTGATCGTTTTCTTCAATAGTTCTTTCATATTGATTATGTGCTTCTATAGGTGTCAATGATGTTTGCTCTGACTGTTCAACCCATTCTATATTTTCACAAGCTTCCCAATCTCCTGAGATAAAAAAACTAGCAAAAACATGCAAGCTCCCTTGTCCAAATAGCCCATGTGCTTGCTGTCACACTCCTAAATGAATGACATTTAGTAGATCCACTAATTGTCTCACAATCAACTCTGGATACAATGTTCTCTTCTTCCACCAACCAAAAGAATCGATGAACTATAGAGTAATTACTCGAACCAGGTGCAGATAATCTTCTATTACACCAATCCACAATCTCATGTGCATTTTTAAATTTTACTGAATCCTTGAATTTTAATTGTTCTCTAGCAAGAATTGTTTTGACACACGCACCAGCTCCATCATGTTCTCCTTTGCCATGCCCAGCAAAAAAACTCCATATATGTTGGACATTAAGTTCCTTGTGAACCCTACTTAACCAATAGAACATTCTAGCATTTTTGAACTGCCCCGTACAATTATCTAACCATATGAGGTGTTCTTTCATATGGATTCCTCTTTCTCTTAAATTTTTATAAAATATACTAAAACAATATTGAACAAACTCTGATGTGTAACCGGTTGTCACTCAAATAAAAATGATACTCCCTCAAAACTTTTCTTGATTCCTCAGTGCTATCATATGCATGTCTATAAACAATATGGACAAACATAGCTACTTGCACTGAATTATAATATTGAGATTGAATTTCCTCTTGCGGAGCGAGAGTATAATTCTCCACAAAATCAACCACTGAAAGTATAGTACCAATTGGAAATGTGTTTCTACATGTGCGAAATTTCCCATCAAGCCATCGAGCATGTTCAGAGTGCATGACATATTTTGGTACAATTTTATTATTAAATTCACTCATAAATGCATGCACACTAGCTTTTTCTGTAACTAAATCACAACGCTTTCCTATTTTTCCATCTTTTAAAGAATACTGAACATTCCTAAATCTTTTGACATCTACTAATTGTTTTCCAAAATAATGATCAACACTTTCATGCAAACAAATTCTTAAAAGTGAAAGATTTCCACAGTTAATGCATTGTCCAGAAATACATGAACTTAAATAAAATAATTTATCATTAGATTTTTCACAAAAAAAACCTGAAATAAACTCTCTTATTGCTTCAGGTGGCATATCAATACCACAATCTTGTCTAATCATGTTAGTATGCAAGGTACAACATATATATCAAAAAACATCATAAAAATAACGAAATTGAACATGTATTTTACAACAACAAGATATTTGTTGTTTATTAATTTTTACATACCAAGGTTTACATTTTTCAAAAGACCTTTGACTTATTTCAATATTACCAGGCAACATTGAATCACTACAAAATTTTCTATAAAATTCAGTTTGTGTTATATCTAATAGGTGTTTTGGGTGAGGATCGCGAACTTTGGACCCCACCCTTAATTTTAAAACATCTCTAGCATTAGATGAAACCCTAGTATTATCGTGCCAATATTTTTTGATCAAAGATTTAATTTCAACATTCAATTTTATATCAGACCTCGGTAGTCGTCCACTGAAACTCCAACATTGATTGATAGGATCATTTTCTATACTTTCTCTTCTTTTTGCCACTCTTAGTAATGTTTTAGGATGTATTTTTAAAACTTCACTAATATTGTTTACCATTCTTTTATTTAAAGTTGCTTTGTTAACTATAGCAGTAGTTATAGCTCTTCTTACTGCGTTTTTATCTTTAGATCAACTATTTTTCCCAATAAATTGAATGGCACTAGCAACAATAGACATAACATGTTTTAATGATTGATCTTTTCTTTTTGGTTTAACATAAAAGCCTAACCTATTCATTACTTTCCTCATTTTTTGCATTCTCATCAATTGCATCATTAATTGACATTGAAATGCAATTTTTTTACGATAAAAGAATTTGGTGTATATTCTATTTACATGTGTTCTTATTTGCCTCCAAGAAATTTGACCAAGAAGATTATCGAAAAAACCACTTCCAATTTTAAAAAAAGTATTTTCATTAAATTCAACATCACATTCTAGATTTTCATCTTCATTTTCATCAACAAAATAGTTTTCATTTTCATTTTCATTTTCATTTTCATTTTCATCTTCATCTTCATTTTCATTTTCATCTTCATCTTCATTTTCATTTTCATTTTCATTTTCATCTTCATTTTCATCTTCATTTTCATTTTCATTTTCATTTTCATCTTCATTTTCATTTTCATTTTTATTTTCACCTTCATTTTCATTTTCATTTTCATTTAAAATATAGGTAAGAAAATAATCATTTTGATTTTCACTTGCAGCAAAAGATTTTTCTTTTTCATTTTCAACAAATTATATAAAAGGTTCGTCTCTCTGAATATAGTCAATGTCAACATCATTAAGTACAACATCTTGTAAAACTTCTACAAACAAATTTACCATTTCACTAACATGTGGATTTGAAGACGTACCTGGATTTGTGCATATTGAAACATTCTTCATAGCATTCAAAGAGGGATTTGAAGACATAGTAGGACTTGTTTGTATAATCATATTCTTCTCCAAATCGACTCCTTGCAAATTAACATCATCTACAACCATGGTATCCTCAATGTTTTCATCTTCAATAGTTGTTGAATTGGTTGTTCCACCATCATTCATTGATTTCATTCTCATTCTTCTTTCTCTTTGTCTTTGTCTCTCTTTTTCCCTATTTGCTTCAACTTCTTGAGGAGTCAATGTCTTCCTTCTTTTATTACGAGCTTTATCTCCCATGATTATAAAATTCTCAAGTACAAATGAAAGTTAATAGTGAAATTATTCAAAATATTCAATCCAAATTGGAAGATGAATACCTATTAAGACAAAATTCTTCCTCTCGTGTTCATCAAAACAAGTAAAAAATACCACAATTCCACTTAAAAAATTAAGTTCTGACCTATAAATACAATAGCTTATGAAAAATCATTCATTTTTAGTGCTCTCGGCCATACATGCAAGTTGTAGACTTCAAAAAACTTGTGCACAGTGAATTTAAATAATATAAACTGGATCCCGTTAATAACACGGGATCCTGCTTCAAATGAATTGGGATCCCGATTTTAAAACGAGATCCTGTTTATGCATAAGCGGGATCCCGTTTCATAATCGAGATCCCGTTCACCGACTTTGAACGTCAGAGCCGTTGCTTAATGAACGGGATCCCATTACGCTAACAACGATTGGAATGTAATTCAAATGTAACAGGATCCCAATTAGTAAACGGGATCCCGTTTTATAAGCGGGATCTCATTTTTTTAAATTTGAATTGCCTTTTGCATTGTGGTCGGGTTTTTGGTTAGGTTTTTGGTTCAGGAAAAGCATTGGAAGTTCAAACCTCAACCTTCAACCTAGTTTGACCTGCAAGTTGAAGGTCCTAACAATGTTAAACAAAAATACCAACTTTGGACATATGGCTGACGACCTTTTTTGCAGAATTTTCTGACGAAATTAAAACCCATTTTAGATGAAACAATGCAGATTCTAAATACGTAATTTGTTTTGCAATTGGATTATTTTTTCTATTTTTCAATTAATTTCTAATAAAATTGGTCCATAAACTTTCAATATCAGTGTTTTTTACTATTTTAATAACTTTTGATCAACATAACATTTTGACAAATGGATTGCACGAGAACAAACTTCAGACAATTATTTTCATTTTAAAAAATAAAAATAAAAAAAAAATGATAAGTTTAGGTCATCTTATGCATGTCGTACACGACGATTTTTCAAAACGACAAATCTACCTAATAAAAATTTAACAAAAAAAAAATTCAATAAAAAAATACAAAAAAATATCAAGAACAAGCTTCAGTGAGTCATAAAACTTATCCCAAAAGGATTTAGAAAAATATGATAATTTAAGTCAAAATATGGATGTCGTACACGTGCATGGTATGGTAAAAAAAAAAAGACTTTTAAACAGTGGTTTTTAGAAATGCCTATTAAAACTTAATTTGTACAATCAGGGTATTGAAATAAATTACATATTTGGAAACTAGACTCCGAGCACTACATTTTATGATTAGTGAATTTTTAAAGATTTCATCTCTAAGTGCTTAAAATTTTAAAGTCAAATGTGTCAAATGCTGAAAATCAAATAAAACACTTCCACTTTTTGGCCAAAAAGTGGACTCAACTTCTTGCACACGCCCATTAGTTGATAAGTGAGTATACAGTTGAAGAGAATTGAATTACTTTATATACATGTTTGGGAATCTAATTTGATTTCTATAGAAGACTTTAGGTTAGAAAATTGGATTGATATTAAGTGTTGTATAATTGTTTTGGGAGCTTGGATTAAGTAATTACGTTAGTGAGTAAAATGAAAGTTGAAATAATTCTTGTCTTCATGATTATAATGTGACAATGAGTGTACTTTGAATATGGAGAAATAGCATGATAAATGTGCAAGTGATGTTTATATGTGGAGTTGGTCATGATTACTTTTTTATGGTGTGTTAGCTTTAAATAATGTGTTTTTGGTTACAATATTCAGTTGCTTCCTTTTGATGAATCATGTGTGAGATTTTGGAGTTTATGCCAACTTTGATTATTGTGGTGTGCTTGTCTGGATTGTCATAATTGTCAATTCCAAATCCTTGCACGAGTTTTGAATTAAGTGAGAGAAGATTATCCTTGATTTATGTATTGTTTATTTCTTGTGTGTTTATGATTGAGGTGTTGAATTGGTGAAAATGAGAAGCTTTTGATTTGATGATGATTTTGATTTTGTGATCATGATATTGTTGCCATTTCGATGGGGGAACCATTATTTTATTAATTTGTTAGTCTTCCAGAGGCTAGAGGGGAGTATGGTACTTACTTGTTTGAGTTGGTATGGGGGTTAGGGATCAGGTGAGGCTACCAAGGTAACCCGGGTTGAGGTCTGACAAGCTAGGAAGATCCGCATTGGGTAACCCATATCAAGACATGAGTGTTTGCATGAGCTCCTTGTGAACTATGATTTTATGTTTGTTTGTGCTTATGTTGATTTTAGCCTTGCACCATGGAAAATTGTTTTATTATGGAGATCTTGTGGGAGTTGGTGCATGCCTCATTTTATGTACATATTTTTATGAATTTTCTAGTTTGTGCAAGTTGGCTTACCCAGTTAGTGAGAGTGATTTTTGTTGCTAGTAGAGGGAGCGACTCTTAGTGGGGGTCGATGCAAAAAGTGGCATACAAGTAACTCATTGAGATTTTCTTTAATCATTGATAACCTAATAATTAAGTAAGGGGGTGGGTAGTATCTCACATTAATATAGATTTAAGTTAGCCTCATGCATGGCTCAAGTGCTCATTTAGGCTTGAGATGAGTGGGAAGGCCTTGAATGGAAAATATCAACTACCTTGTCCTATTGAAAGGTATGTTGATCCTACATGAGTGAGAATGGGGGCCAGGGATCGATTGATGTTGCTAGGGTTTAACCAGGTAGAAGGTCAGTAACCTATGAAGATCTGCATTGGGTAACCCATATCGAGCTCATGTGATGGCACTCTTCCCTTTAGCAACCTTTTATATTTTTTGTTTCCACTCGTGTTGTTCTTATTCCTCTGGAAGTGGATGTTTCTTGTGTTTGTTGTTTCTCTTGTTGTGGAGTCTTGTTAGCCATTTCTCACTTGACTGTTTTATGTTGTGGGTCCTTCTTTACATCTCCTAGCATGGGGGGTGGGCCTTAGGGTTGACATGGTCAAGTGGAACATGCTATGCACTCCATTGGTTTCTTATCCAAAGATTGAGATGCACAAGATGTACCACTTGTAGCGACTTATGAGCTTTCCAAAGTTGGAACCAATCTTGGTGCTATGTACCCACATAGTCTAGTTGTATCACTATATGTTGTATTATTCTTGTTCTTATTGGGAAGCACTATTATATTATTTTAATCCTAAAATGATGTAAATTCATATTGTAAATGTAATGAATGTATTATGTGGAATTATATTATAATCCTTGGTGAATGTTATCATTTAAGTATTGTTATGGATATGTGTTCATTGTTTATCTATTCTATGTTATGGTTCTAAAGATGAATACTTAGGATCAGTTAGTCATCGTTATGTGAATGGGATAATGTTAAGTGATGTAGTCATGTTTACCCAAGAGGACATAGCTAGATAATCTGTATGTATAGTTGCATTACAAGTGTTTTACGTTAATGTACATTTTATATTATTTACTTTTTTTTTTAAATTGTGCTATAATTGTAGATTATAAGTTGTCCTTTAAGGTTTGCATGGTGTAGCATTGCAAAGTGCAGTACTAGGAGCATCACCAAGCTCAACACATGGTGAGTCACTCTTTTTAGGAGGATCATCATGGTTGTTATCATCTAAGCTCATGGAAGAAGAAAGCAATAAATTAAATTCATTATGCACTTCCTCATCAATTTTAGCAATCTCATAATCATCATCCAAGTTAATCACAATGGGAGGTTGAATGATAATTTCCAAAGAAGGTGCTAGTCCCCATTGTGGTTGCGATATAGGATCTTTTTGTTGTGGCGAAGAGGGAGACTCATTGTGTATTGCTTCACTTGAGTTTGGATGTTGATTTTTTTTATTCTTCTCTTCATTTACCCTTTGAGCAATAACATGACATCTATGCCTAAAATCTCTAACATTTCTATTTCTTTTGTTATGATTTTCAAGTTGTGTTTGTGTAGGAGTGGCTTTATCAACCATGGGTTTCTTTTCTTCCCTTAAAGAAGGAACAAAAAAAACCATCGGAGGTTGTTCAACCACTTTCTCTTTAGCTTTGTAAACGTTTTTTTATCTTAGAAGGCATGACGGTAATTTTTTTGTTGTCTCTTGGTCATTTGTAGGAGATAGGAAAATGATCTATCTTGGGTTGGTCTTGGTTACTTGGAAGGGATTTTGGTTCAATCATGGTTTTATCAAGAATAGGAGGCTCAATTATGGGTTGAGGCATGTTTCAAAGGGATAATTTTTCTATGCATTTTTCCTTAGGCTTTTGAAAGGATTTGAAAAATAAATCTTCAAAAGGTTTAATAGGTTCAATGGGATTGTGCCAAAAAAAATACAATGAGAAATTCCCACAAAAAGACACAAGATTAAAGCCACTATGGTGCACAGTAAAGATCTCATTGTCAAAGGGAAACTTTAAACATTTATGTACAAGTGATGGGATGGATTCCATGGAGCATAGCCATGGATAACCAACCTTCACATGGAATTGATCCAACATCTGAATGATGGAGAATGAGACATTTAATTGTTTTGGTCCAACTTTTAAAGGAAGGGTGATTGAATGTATCGTAGGGAAGGAAAAAACATTATGCATTTTTCTCCATGCTTTTGGTTTATCATAATTATCTTGATAGAGTTCATGCACAAGTAAGAATTATTCAGTGATTACATTCTCTACATAGATGGGATGAACTAATATCCCATTAGTGGGCTTGTCATTCATTCAGACAACTATGTAAAGATGACCATGTCAAGCACCTTTCTGATTATATCTTTTGATGAGAAAGAAATTTCAAGAGGTATTTTAGTTTGGCCCTTATGAGGTTTAATTGTGATCAATCCAACCATATTATCCATAGGAATTTGTTCATTAGTATCCACATTGTCACTATCCATGTCAAAATCCATCCCATCATTCTTAGTTTCACTAGCTTTCACATGAAATATTATGGTTTGGCATGGGGTTGGTAAATATTTGTAGGATTTTGTTGGGAGGGGAAACATACTTATTACCTCAATCATTGACACCACCAATTCGAATATGATTGGAATCAATGAGGTCTTACACCATGTGTTTAAGACGCCTATTATGATTTGTATCATGTCCATTTTGATGGTGAAAATGACAATAGGAATTTGATATAAAGCTTGGAGGTAATGGCTTAGTAGGATCACAAGCTTTAATGAGAGGTAGGGAAACCAAGTTATTTTCTAGAAGTTGTAATGTGGTGTTATGGAGGGTATCAGGTAAGGGAGTAAATTGTCTATTCAAATGCCCAAATGTAAAAGGATTTGTCTTCTTTATAGTAGCCACATGGTTATCAACATTTTGGGTTGGTTGAGGGGGATTTAGTTGAAGAAATATTTTATTTTATTTCCTAAAAGTTTGGTAATTTTTTTGAGTTGCAGATTCAGACTTTCCAGGATGGCTAGAGGTGGGTTTTGCTTCATGACTACTAACTGATTTTTGATAATCATGAAGGGTGGCATACTAGTATACAAAGGAAGGAAATTTTATCATGCCAATCCTATCTTTCATCTTAGTTTGTAAGTTCTCAATGAACATTCATTGAAGGTCAAGATAAATAATCTTTATGCTGATTTGGGAATAAAGCAATTGGAGTGTGAAATGAAGTCAATAACCTTTCAATCATCCTTTTTCTTACATCTCATCAAATCAACTAAGGTCATCGTAGGAGTGATGTGCACTTGGAAATGGTTGTTAGAGGTCCCAAAAATTTCATTGAATGAATGAATTGGGTTATTCGATAATGATGAAAGCCATTCTAAAGAAATATCTTTGAAGGACCTATGGAAAGGCTTAGACAAGAGGTTATCTTCAAGGATAAAATCATTGCATAAGGTGGTGTAAGCGGAAACACAGTTAAAAGGATCTCCTTTCCCTCCATATTTCTCAAAACTAGGAAGCTTTATACCTTTTGGTATTGGCATTGTTAATATCTCCAAGGATAAGGATTTATTGACATAGTATGCAAGTTGTCCATTTTGATTTTGGTTTATAGTGGAAATTGGTCATTGAAGGGATGAATTTTTTTGTAAGAGTTGGTTAAGGATGGTGTCATTGTTTATGTTTTGGGAAGGAGGGGAATATTGTGGAGGTGTATATGTGTTTGAGGGGCAAGTGAATGGAACACTCATGGGAGGTAAAGTGGTAGGAGATATGACATGAGATGCCATGAAGTTACAAGGATTGCTAGTGGAAATATCCAAGTTCTAAGAAAAACATTGGTAGTAGGCTGCATCATTGTGGTAACTTGAGGAGGAGGAATTTGGGTTCCTCCTTCACTTTGAGCATTGCTCAAAGTTTGAGCATTACTAATCATTGAGGTAAGATGTTTGCCAAAAATCTAAGCTAAGTTACTCACAATATTTATTCATTTTTCACTTTCAATCATTTGATGTATGTTATCTATGGTAGGAATATCAGTGTTCGAAATGTTTTCAATATGCACCACGCTTTGTAGATGTGCCAATTCTTCATGGATATGGATTAGGTTTTCTTGAGGGACACTACCAACCATTGTTTCAACAATTTTCATACTACTTGAAGGTAAAGAGTTGTCAATAGTATGGTCCACACCTAGTGCACTAGTGTCAACACTATAAGTGAAAGAGCTAGATAACCCAAGATCCATAATGTGTATGTTATCATGGGATGAAATGAATCTCGAACTATGTTTCACTATATAGTATTAGCAATTAGACACCAAGCTGTAAATCTCATACAAGGGTCAATCAAGGAACGATAATTAATGCAAGATAAATCCAGTAAACATAAGATAAATGATATGCTTTAATTCAAATTCTTATGTTTACAAATGCACTTAAAATGAAACCAATTTTGAAAATATTGTCGATGATAGTAGTTTTACAAACTAAAACAATAATATAAAGAAAGAAACTAGAAGCACAAATGACAAGATTTTATCACTATAAAATGTAGATTCACACCTAATCAAGGACTAATACACCCAGGTGGGTGAATGAGTCTAAATTATGGTTTTTGACTAGTTTAGATAGTGAAAATCAAAGAGAACATAATACCTAAAAATCTACAAAAAAGACGTGTATAGGGACTAATAAGCCTAGGTGGGAAAATGAGTCTAAATTAGGGTTTTTAAGCCTGAATTAGAAAATGTTGAGTGAATTTTAATGTTTCTAGGTTGTATGCTCAATTGAATATTTAAATTATAGGTTTCCAATGAAATTTAATGATGCAAAATGCAAAAATCCAACCTATATCCACTTTTTAGTACTACAATATTTAGGAGCCCTAAATGCAATTCAACTAATGTAAATGTAATGATAAGTTAATGCAACCTAGATATAGGACTACAATGTTCTCCAAATTATAAATTCAAGGGTTTAAAGGTTAGTTTCATTAAAATGATCAAAAGTGAAATAGGGGTTCTACCTTTTGGGAGATAGAATTGGACCTATTTCACACTTCAATTCATTAGGAAACTAGATTCCTCAACCAAGTGACTCGATTGAGGAATGGCTAGTGGATTCATTGGATAATTGGACATGGGTTCACCATTAAATGAAGCTTCAAAAGGGAGAAATGAAAACACTTATGCAAACTCACTATGAAACTAATAAACTAAATGGAATAGAAAAGTACCTAGATGAATGAAGATGCCAATACAAGATGTGAAAGCTCTAAAAACTATTGTTATGGTTTGCACTAGGAATAATATGCTAGGTAGGGCATATGAGACTTGCTCTAAGGTTTTTAGGGAAGAATCTTGAATTCTTTTGTTAATGTCAAGATCTATTGAATGATGATAAAAAAATGTCCTAGAGATAATACACCAGGTTGGGTGATTTAGTCCACCTATAGGTTTTATGAGTATCTTTCTAAGTCCTCCAAATCTAGATCTAACATTCTTGAATGCTATTGAAAGGCTATATCAGGGACTAAATCACGAGGATGGGAGAATGAGTCCAGTTCACCTAAATCTACAAAACACACATCATAAGAGAGATAAAAATATTGTTATGTTAGATGATGGGCGTTTTCCTTGGTCAAACCCCATTTTAGTAATTAAACCTTGAAATGAAATGAAATAGTGTGAAGGAATGATGAATGAAAAAATTCTATGTTGAAACTCACCAAACCCTTCAAATGAAGGTTGCAAACTTGTGTGAAATGGCTAGCATGAATGTGGATATTGACTCTTGATTCAATTCTTAAATATTTGTGTTGAATGCTTGCTTGAATCATGAAACCTACATCACAAATGTTAGCTCACAAACACACATGATGCATAAAGACTTTGACATGATGGTTGAATCTTTAATATTACTCTAAATGCTTGATAACTTTCTCTTGAATACTCTTGATCTCGTTAACTTTCTAGGATACTTGGATACTTGAAAGCTTTATGTCTTAGATAAAAATTACTAGGTGAAATAATGATTTGAAACCTTAGTTTTATAGGAATCCTATCTAATTTACCATCTATTAGATCTCAAATGCTAACATTTGCAAAATTTGAATTAAAATCCTTGATTTCCCACTCAAAAGCCTAAAAAGGCCCCAAAGGAGACTAATATGCTAAGGGTGGTGTATATGTCCCACCTAGGGGGAATAATACACCTAGGGTGGCCTATTAGTCCCATAGTAAGTTTTGAGGTGAGAGAATGTCATGGGTTAGAATATTAAGTGAATTTAATGAATTTTCCAAGATTTCAATTGACATAAGCCTTGGGATACATAATAAAGGGTCTTAGGGTCCTATTAATGATTATTTCAAGGAGATGAATGCAAGGTTACTAAATTATGTCTAAATAGATTGTGAAATTGTACTATCTACAAGAAGGGAGTACAATTTTTGACACTATAGAGGTTATCACAATCTAGGATGCTCCTATAGTTACTAAGATCCCAAATCAACCTTGTAGATTTGTATTTCTCCTTCTTGTGATGTAATTAGCATTTTTTATGACACTTTGATGTATTTAAGAATTGAAAAATCTATAGCTAGTCACGATTGTCTTGGTTATGTTTGACTTAGTACTAGAATGATGTCCTAGGAGAGTGGTTATTAGTATACTACTAGTAAGGTTAATACCATCCTATGAAGTATGATGAAAATTTACTATCTAATATTATTCTGTCTTATGTACTACTATTTCCCAATAGCTCTTAAAACCCAAGAGTTGGAAATTGGAAAGACTTGTTATTTAAGACAACTTTTCTCTCATTTCATTACCACAAGGATCCTAGGCAATGATACAAATTATTCATTACCCTTGTTGAAATCCATAATGATAGAAAAATGCTACATTGCATCCTTCATTATGATATATTATGTTGTGAATATCAAAATCCCACTCCATTGTGTAAAGCCAATTTAGATTATGAGTAAAAGAATCTATGCGTCCTCTTTTCCTACACAATCGATTGGGAACAAGTACATTTTTCCATTAAATAAAGAATATTTTATTTCACATAATCATTCAAACAAAGTTTGAGGAAAGCTAGATTCTAATGAGGGTATCGTATAAAATATCTTATAGGGTTTTTGTGACATTTAACCTAGTCAAAAACATCTTCCTTGTCGACTTAAACAATATGAACTAATGATCTTGGGATTTGTGGGTTATGGGCCCATAAATGTGACTTAAAATAGACTTATGTAACAAATTTAGGTGTAACTTGATTTGCATCAAATTTACCTTGGGGTGCATGTATGCCTAATATTGATCTCCTTGGATCGTTAATCATGAAAGTAGAGCTACTCTAATAAAGGAAAGACCCTTGGATGAAATGATATACTCTAGACATTAAATATACAAGTGAATTTGGTTCACAAGACAAAGCTCACTAGGTCAATTTTGTAGGTTACTAGGTAGATCCATACATTTCCATTGTTTCAATGAGTGTGGAATATATCATGTGAGGTATGGACTTGATTGTACATTATGAACTTATTCAAAATGAATAGAAAAGACTACTCTTTATTATAATAATTATATTCCTACCTCAGTGAAACATGATGAATATATATCCTACAATAGATTTTGAACATTTCTCTTAAGATCTCTTGAGAGTCCAAATTTGTAGGTACCTAAAGATTTGAGTTGTCTTCATTACATTCTCTCAAAGTCATTTTGGAATATCAAAGTTTTGTTGAATTTAGACTTATATTTTTATTATTATTTTTAATTCTTACTAGGGATGCTAATAATAATTCACTCTATGATGTATCAAATGGGGTGTTATGGGTAATTAAAATTTTATAGATAAATCATTGTGGACTTTAATGTTATTACTTGGCTTTTAAGAAGTTGGCCATCGGTACACTTATATCTTGAAGTTTGAAAGTAAGATAATATTAATCCATATTTGAATCTTAGTTATGCCTAAATTTTTGGTGACAACTAGTGATGGCATCACATGTATTTCTATTTGAAAATTAAGTTATATAGTTAGATTTTATCCTTTTAACTATGTTGAGTTGTTATGATTCATTGTTCCTTATTTGGGATACTTTTTAATATTTTGATTGCTTGATTTATTGAGGAATACATGAGTGATGATTGCTTATTTAATGCTAATAAATTGTTTTATCCCTTATATTCATTTCTTGAAGGAGTGACTACCCTTCACAATAAATGAGTCAACACCCTTAATTATAAAGGGTCACTACCCTTCATAGTAAATGAATCACCCTCTTTCAAATTGATTGATAGATTTATTTCCTATTGATGATTTATTCAAAAGGAAATGATTCACCTTTTATATCTTATTGTTGAGAGAGTCACAATATTTCACATTTGAAGGGTCACAACCTTTCACATTTGAAGAGTTGAAAAATTTCAAATTTGAAGGGTTACAACCTTTCACACATTATCTCTATTCTTGAGAACCTAATTTAATTTAATTAGAAAATCACTTAAGGTTCTAGTCTCAATTAAATTCTTCAATGATTTTATGGATGTCTTTCTCAAATGAAATTCTCTCCCTTTTATATCTCAAGTTTGAGGGAGTCCTACCTTCTCACTTGTATAGTTACAACTCTTCATCCCTTTTATATCTCAAATGTTATAAAGCTCCTATAGATTTGGCATTTTAATAATTGTTAAACATAAAGCAATCATAAACACACATGAAGTAAACTTGTTGAAGACACATGAAGTAAACACATAGGTGTAATACATGAATCATACACATAAATACAAGAAATACATCAAGCATACACATAAATACATGAAAGACACAAAGGATACACATAAATACACGTAAGACATAAAGCATACGCATAAATACATGTAAGACACAAAGCATAAATGTGATTCACATATATAGAAATTCAATGTTTGTCCAATTGATTTTTTTTATTAAGAAGAGGGATGAATGGTTAATCCTAATTGAATTGTGGTTAAAGTAGGTTTCTCATGTAGGTTGACAAGATTATAGCTCTTTGATACCAATTGTAATGTTCCCTAGTTGGGGTATGCTTGAATTTTCCTAAAAGTAACAATTCCAACAATATGATTTGTTTTACAAATAGCATTTTAAAATTAAATCATACAAAATTTATTGAACTTAAGAGTAAATGACCAATTAATATAAATAACATTGTCTAATTGGTTCTAATATATAGTTTCATTTCCAATAACTAATCATAGAAAGGATTGGAAATGAAAGCATGATATGACGCTCAAAGACTATTCATCATGATTAATCCCAAGAGCATGGAAATCACTACTTGGCCACAAGTGGTAGGAACTGTCATTACCATCCAACATGGTGTGGTCTACTTACATTGTGGAACCCAAAGAATCTTCATCAAAATTAATCCTAAGAGCATGGAAATCACACCTTGACCCCACATGGCAGGAACACCCATTACTATCCATCATGGGGTGGTCTGCTTACATTGTGGACCTAGTTTGCTACCTCTCTTAATCATGTTCCCTTGCAAATCATGGTCAATTGCTTATAGGGAAACTAATACATTAAATCAATAATTATAAGAGCCTTACATAGATTAGCAATTACCATTAGTAATTATTTTAAAGATACATAAGAGATTATATATAAAACACTATACTACATCATGATGCATACCAATCACTTATTATATTCAATGGCTCCTACCTTTCTGAATGCACATGTTTATTTATTTTATGAAATGATGATCTACTTTTCTAAAAAACACACAATGTTCACAATAATAAAAATAATCATGAAATTGAAAAAATGGTTAGCCAAATTTTTATTATAATAGGATTTTAAAAAATTACACATATGTGACCCAATCTATGGGGAAAAACATACATGCATGTTACATTAGTGGAATTCCAAATAATAGTGGGATTTATTTTAAACAAATTTCCTATCCTTTATCCTTTAGCTAGAATCATGTTTCATCTCACTAACCTGCAAATAGTCTTATAAAAAATTATATTCATTCTCGAATCATTCAACATTGATACCAAAATTAAATTTTATACTAATGTAGAAATATGTAAACACATAAGATATTTTTATCTCTCATCTCTTATACACAACTTTAAAATGTTATATGCAAATAATAGATGCGAACTATTATCCCCAAGCTATACCTCTTTGCCATCAAATTCTTAATTTGAGGATAACCACTCCTTACAAGGAACCATGTGGTAGGATTATGCCAATTCATTAAACTAATTATGATTATAAATATTATTAAAAGAGAGAAATAAGGCTTCATCACTAAATTCTATGGAGTTTTCCATGCAATAATCCCATTATTTCTTGTTATTTTTCATTCCTTCTTCCAATTTTCCCTCTTACCATAATTCCAACACTTTGATATATTCTTTGAAGGAGCTTTAGATTGGCCTTGAATTTTACACTTCTACTTAGTCCCTTAGACCCTCCTATTCCTTAAGACATTCCCTAACTTGAAGAGAATCCTTAGAACTATCCATGGTGGCTCTCTTCCCTATTTCATTTGCTAATAAAGTTGCTACAAGATAATCCATCATGACTCGGGCAAGGAAAATTGAAGAATAATGCATTTAACTTCCTCATTTATCTTAACATCAATATAGGGTGAATGACTAAAAATTAAATTAAATAAGCTCAAATAGTTAACTGCCAATTAATATTTCTTTATTTTTAGAGAAAATAACTTTATTTTTAAGCATAATTTACTCATAGTACTTAATTAATAAATATCACCGAATATTTTCCATAAGGAATAACTGGTGGCCTATTTTGCTCCATTTAGCATGATAGAATCGCCAAGAAAAAGATATATTGTACCTTGTACTTCGTTATTCAACATGTATGACAAGTATTTGTCAGTATTAAGAGGTCATCTTTTTTTTTCACAAACCATTCATTTATCTCCTCTAGGAGTGTCTCCATCTTCAATCTCCACAACTCACTATTATTCTTATTAAAAATTTTAATATTTAATTGAGATTTAGATAGAACCATTGCTTGAACACAAAATTCTACAAAATAAAATTATTAAAATTCTCACTATAGCCCAAAAAAACCTTTACACCCAAATGGATTAAAGGTGGGAATCATCTAATACCAAATCAAGAATAAAATGTAAACTACTACGAGACAAAAATATGAAAATAATTCTTTACCAACTTAGCTCTAGAATACCATATGAAGGTTAATGAAATAAATTAGAAACATAATAGATGAACATGCAACATGAAAATGTCACAACATAGACTTAATGTGATGAAATCCTTGTTTGTAATAAATCAACCAAGAAGAGAGGCCAAGTATGTATTACCTTTAGAAACAATATTGTAACACAAAACACTTCCTCTCTCATTTCTTTGTCTTTAACTTGACAACTCATATGTAATTTGTGAAAAATAGATTTGAAACCGTCATTCAAAAATTCCAATTCATAGAGTTAGGAGGGAAGCCAACAAATGGTTTTGTATAAAAAGAGGTGTACCCAAGACCTCTTGTAAAAACTAAATGTCCTATTGCTTAGATTATTCCTCTATAATAGAAGAGTTGAGAAACTTTGTTCCCAAAATGACTTTCCTCGAAAACCAATACTTACTTTCATGAGAGACACCCCTTTCTAGATGGCTCCACTTGAGGAGTTGATTAATATTAGTTACAAATGATTAATTTCCACTATTAGTGAACCCCCTCTTCCTTCATGAATGTATTTACAAACAATAGATAGAAAAATATTACACGAATAACACCTTATATTCTTTGAGACACTTTGACAAGAATGAGAAAACAATAAATGGCATATAATTTACAAAATTGTTGACACCATAATGCTAATAGATCTAATAATCAGTTTGTAGAACTCCTACACATTGCATTCACATTACCTCACAACCTGATATTAAATATATTTTTAAGTAGATTTGATTAATCATTCGTTGACATAAACTTATCCTTTAGTTCTACATCAATCTAATCCTCATATGTGGTCTTCTCCTTTCCATTTGTCTCCTCCTCCAAAACAGAACATCTCGTCCTTTTGACAGTATTTAGGCAATCCTAAGTATCTCTAGGTTTGGGATGTTTATAAGCTTGAGAACACATTCAACTCAATGATCTAGGTAATCAACTCTTCTAGATTTAGTAATATAGGAAACGTGACACTTCCATCTCCTACCACAACAAATCTTGAATAGTCCCTACAAAAACTCTCTTCCTTTTAGTTGTTGCCCAACACTTCTATACATTCCTAGTTTCCTCCATGATCCACCTCTAAACTGGTACGATCGTCTTGTTGGAAAAAAACCCTCTGCAATAATCTATCTCCATCACATACATCGTCGACTAAAAATTATAGTCCTGCTACATTTGCCATCCTAGTTTAGCACACACCAGCAACTCTTATGACAACCATTGTTAACTATAGGTAGATAATATATGTGTGTGACTATAAGCCACACCATGCATAAATCAAGCTCATTTGAATTTGTGGACATCAATTCCAGCGAATTGTCTATGTTGGAATGCTCTGAAAACAGTTTGAATCAGTATACACCATTCAAATAAAAGGAAACTTTTGAAACATCACTCGCGGCATGAGATTGCAGATTGCAATAACGTACAATACTCATCAACTGCATACAGCAAATTCACCATCAGCAATTCATTGACGGAAAATTCACCGTCAACAATTCACTGTGGGAAAATTCACCACTGTGAAAATTTATCACGTGAAAAATTAATTGCATGAATTTTTGGCGGTTAATTTTCCATGACGGTAAATTACTGATGGCAGTGAATTTCCCCGCGATGAATTGTTAACAGTGAATTTTCTCTCCATGAATTGCTGACAGTAAATTTTCCTAGAGCCCCCATCAACAGGCCAAAATTAAACGTGGGATCTTATATATACTCGGCACATTGGCTGGATTTTCCAAGCCATTCCCTTCAGCAATTAGAAATCTTTACATAGAATTTAAGAAATGAGCGATCTGGAGAGACGAGGTTTACTGTAATTCTCGTCGGCATTAAGATTTCGATGTTTGACAATCGATCTTCCTCGTAAGTTGAAATAGGTGAAGTATGCGGCGCTCAATGACAAAAACTAACCAATGAAAAGTATGAAGACGCTAAGCTGAATGCAATTGTTAAGTGCCACACCTTGCTTTCGCTTAAGTATTTCATGGCTAATCCAGAGCAGAGATCTCGTGAAGTCTTTGAAGCATCACTTTCACAGCATCTTTTGGAGGTCCTGGTTGGAAATAGGGTGCTAATGATAAGATGCCAGGCTGGAGACAGATGTGAGCTCATAACTTTATCTTACATGTTGATTTCACAAGCTCCTATGGTTTGTCTAACACCATCCTTGTGTTCTACCCCATTCGTATTAATACTAAGTATAATGGTGACCCTCATTGCCTCTCTAATGCGCCATGCTTGCATTCTGTCTTTCCAGTCTTCAGTCAAAGTTGAAGTTAATAAAGGCTAACAATCCAGCATAGTAGCATAGAGATTTTATTCTCATTGTACAGAAAAATAAAGGCAGCAATCCAGCATAGTAGCATACGGATTTTACTCTCTTTCTACAGAAATTCCCTCTGGTCCCCGCTTTCCTAAAGGATCAATTGATTAAATGGCTAAAGGTAATCATGCATGTGAATGAGGTGATGGGCGGAATATGAAGCTTTCTTGTTTGAAAGTGATATGTTAAACATTTGAGCCTTCTCCATTCCTTGCTTACAAATTGGAAAAGATTCATTTGCAATGGAAGCACTTAGTTTCCATTGAGAGCATCTAATTGTGATGATTCAATTTTTTTATTTATTTTTGGTCATGTGTTACAAAATAGGCTTAAAAAAAAAAATCATCTAATTGTATATAGATTTAATATAAAATTACAGTTTCAATTTTATAAATATTCAATATTATTTTTTAATATTTGTCAATTAAGTGAATTTGTGCATTTGAGTGGGATTAAGCTTTAGAGAGTGTTCAAAAGACAACTAGGTTCCACAAATAGATCATTGAATAATTAGTTTGTTGAAGATGTATGGTTACAATAATCCAAGATATTTTACATAGATCATACAATTAACCCTGTTAACATCTATTATCAATTAAGATTACCTAAGCTGGTTAACAATTAATTATTAGCAATATAATGGATTCAGTGAAAAATCAATGTTTGAGTTAAATTTATCATGCTAGCATTTTATTAATCTATGATTTAATAAGATGTCCTCATTTATATAGAAAAGATAATTTACAATATGTGCAATCTTAATTGTTTATCTAATTTTATGAATCAAAATAGTATTCTTTTAAAATAACATTAGATTTGTGAAATTTGATTTTAATTATGTGAATTACTTTTTAACTACATTAATGCCTTTGCTTAAATCAAAACAAATTGTTGAACTTTCCATTATTTTTTTCACATGTATATCAATTTATATTTGTATGGAAACGTCATATCATGATACAACTTACATTATTTGAACATTTGAAAGATAATATTGTTGCATGCTTCTATTTTAATTAGAGATCAAATGCATAATGGTAACATATCTTTTGGATGTATCAAGCTAAACATTGATGGTTAATTGAAGGTAATTTGGGTCTAGTAGGAGGAGAGTGTAGCATCATAAATTTTCACCTTTGACTATTTCACCTTATGTTTTTCTCCCCCTTAAGTGATTGGACCTAATTGTGCCTCTAATTTCCTAAATTATACATTTCATCGACCATTATAACAATTATGAAGAAATCAAATGTGCAAGATCCAGGTAAACATTTAATGTTTTGATCCTAATACTTTACATCCTAAAGATTGAGGGATTTTTACTAGGGTGTATGTGTACCCTAGTCCCCTAAATGTGGCCCCAAAATTCAAAGTATTGGTGGTAGAAAATTAATATTTGAAATTCAAATTTTGATTGTCAGCCATAAGATTTAATTTTAAGGAAATTAGAGCAATTTCATATAAACACCTAGTCATTTCATCATTTGAAAACTAAGTGGATAAATTTGAGCAATCTATTATCAAACACTTATTATCAAGTCAAGAGAAAAATTTAGACATTTATTGCAACATTTCAACATTGAAGCATCATGTTATACTTTATGTGAGTTTTTTCATGTTTATGTACACATTTTATTTGTTAGGACTGGCACTTGTAGATCTCCAAAGAAATCCAAGCCAAATTGCAATCAAGGCTTGAGGAGATGTGTGTGACTTTAGTCTTTCAAGAATATCAAATTTGAGTGGTAAGTTGCAACCCATTATTGATTCATCATTCATTTGTCATTTTAGCCTATATCACCCAAAAGGATAAGCTCTCTATCATCAATTTTACCATTGTAGAGATGGAAGCACCAACATGAGGTTTTACTAAGGCAAGCCCTATATGGAACAACCTTTCCTCTCCTTTTGAATGTGCAAATACAGATCTAAAGAGGATTGAAGGAATATTTGAAGAAAATTAACTCATTCATGAATTCAAACCCTACAACTTGATAAGATATGGAAACTAATATATCTCGACAACAAATGATGATCCAATAATGAGATCTAAAAGAGAGAAGCTATATAATAGGTACTTAAGGTCCGTGAAATAAAATTTAAGTTTTTAACACCCAGATTAAGGAATCCTTGTGCCCTAGTCCACCTAGAATCTCTTCAAATTTAAACAAGTGCACAAGAGTCTTATTTATTTAGATATGGTCCTTAAATTTGATAGTTAGTTTCCATATTTTTGTATTTGTATTAGAACAATG